>OZ059784.1:11666561-12266561 GCA_964057025.1 Standfussiana lucernea
AGAAAAACTCAAAGAGAGGGAATCACAAGAAAAAGAAATTGCACCTGCATCCAATAAACTTAATGGTCCGACACCTGTAGGTAAGTAAAACTATCTTCTTAACCTATCAATGGGAACATCTCTTTGTCTATTGTGTTGAATATAACATGTTAGTTGCGTTGCTTACGCTTTGCGACGCACCGCCGGTAGATCACTCATTTATTTATTTGCTTTCTTCAGTTGCACATATAACTTACCGCTTTCGATGTGCAGTAGATAGTTTCGCGTCACCATTATAAAGAATTTTACAAGGGTGAGTCATCGACATTTATGAACAATTATGGTTAAGTTTGATTCGTACATTTGTGCCTTTTCCGCTGAAGCGCGTAAGCTCGAAAACGCTAAAGCGCTAAACGCATTTTGTGGAAATAGAACACGATGCAATTAAACTAGCAACGC
Organism: Standfussiana lucernea; assembly: GCA_964057025.1. Lineage (NCBI taxonomy): Eukaryota > Metazoa > Arthropoda > Insecta > Lepidoptera > Noctuidae > Standfussiana > Standfussiana lucernea. The sequence goes on from OZ059784.1 coordinate 11,667,000, forward strand.
CTGGGTACTGTTTGTGTGAGTAGACCACCTGCCAAGTCCTCAACCCGATGAATCGCACCCTCGCTGCGAAAAACACTGTGAAGGACTATCTTATTCATTTTGAAAATTTAACAATATCCATTGTGTTATTTATAATGTTGATGAGACGATTTTTTACAATTTATGACCAAATTAAATTATTCTATTGTCAAAATGAAAGGGATTCTCATTCCGATTGCATTACGCAGTTAGGCTGATGGTTTAAGTTTGATTTGATTATGCTTGGCACTTAATAGCATCCTGTTTGCATTATACATATTAGGTGGGTATCCTTAAAAAAATTGTTCTTGTGTTCTCGCTTACCATAGGCTTCGTGGATTACTCATCCTTAAGCAATTTACTATGACTATGGTTTTTCCGATGTATAATTTTTTTCAAGTTTTTTAATTAATCTGTCGAAATTAAATTAGAAAGGGGTATCGTTAGCTGTATACGAATCTAAACCTTATTGGTTTAGTTCAGTATGTAGTAGTAACCTTGGCAAGTGTTGCTTAACCTGGACCGTTAAGGTTGTGTAAGGTTTGTTGAGGGATTTGGGCATCACCTTACCCATCAACATCGGCAAGTTTGTTACTAATGTATTACATCTGGTTGTGACTGTTTGAAAAAGGCTCAGAACGCGTTCTGGTATTTCCCCATTCCCAGAACGCGTTGTGATGGAAAATCAAAACAGCCAGAACCCGAACTTCGCTTCGCTTTTGTGTTGTCACATCGCGATGTGGTCGGTTTTTTCGGTCAATGAGCGTTTTCGGCCTTTGAGCCTAACATATACAAATTAGCGAATAAACCAGTCACTTCTAAGATATAGTTTAAATCAACACTTCCACACTCTTAGAAAAACGATTATAATATAAAGATAACAATTACAAGGTTATAACGATAAAAAATATTATACGTAAAATTAATCGACTAAATGCAAACACATTCAAATATTTACGAGCGATAGACGGGACAAGACGAAGAAAATCGTTATCCATATCTTGTTACAACTTGGTAACAAATCGATCTGTCTAGTGTCACATGCGCGCTTGTCAGGTAGCATTCGCGTGTCAAAATCGAAAATGTTCAGGATCAAAATTATTGTATGAAAATATTCCCAATGTCCGCTCTATAAGTCTTTTTTAGCCGTTTCTAATATAGCGTTTAAGTCAATGCTTCCTCGTTATCATTAACAAGATCATAACGATAAAAAATATTATTAACAATTTATATGCGTAAGTTAATTTTTTTGCCAACTAGATATACTTTTCAAGTAACAGTTGAATTGTATGTGTGTGTTTAATTGGTGACTATTCGTATTTGAAACGCATTATTATATGACTTATGGAGATAATTTAACACGTTTGTACACGTTTAAAATAATCCTTAATTTTCTTGATTATTCGATACTATTTTGTACGTTTATTTAAATCTTAGGAGTTAAATATAAAAAACCGGCCAAGTGCGAGTCGGGCTCGCACACAAAAAGGTTCCACCAAGCAATATTTTTAACGCTCATTCTTATGTCAATATTTACACTCAAATGCAAAACTAAATTGGTTTTTCACAGTATGTTAATAAAAAACAAAGTTACTGCTGCTGTTTCCCGAAAAAGTTCCATATCTCAAAAGCTTAATGTCAAATTTTATTCAAACCAATTTTCGTTGAAAATTCTTTTTACGTTCGACTAACCTACACATTTTCAGAGTTTTCCCCCTCTTACTTTACAAACTAGAGGGTGGGGGAACGACACAATTTTTACGTCTTTAAGAGCTGTCGATAGACGCAACCACACGGTTATATACGTAGAATTATTTTTTCAACCTTCAGTTACATGTATAGACGGCCACCCCTATTTGTTTTTATTCGTAAAGGAGATCACCAAGATTGGGCTAATTTCAAAAATATACTTTGTATTCAAATAGAGCATAACATAATAAACATTTATTATTATTACACCAAAGTCGTAAGTCAATTTACCGAGAAGTTATTCAACCCCAAATTATCGGAGATCATCCATATTGAGCTAATTTGTTTTTTGCCGGCCAACTAAAATAATTAAATAGAGCATATGGATATTTAATTTTTTTATTATACCACCCAAGTTCTATACCCAAGTTTTAAGTAAATAATAATGTTTACAGGATTACACACCAGCAACTTGCATTGAAATATAAAGTTGTGGAATCTGAGGTAACGTACTACAAGTATGTGGCCGACCCAGTGCTTGACAAATACCATGTCACTTTGTACTGGGATCGGCCTATCGTTATTGACAGGACTATTGTCGCCAATAAGCCTGATATAGTGTTGAAAGAGCGGAGGAGCTCGTGGCTAAAGAATAACGGCCTCTCGGGTCGTTACTCAGGTAAAGCCGCGCCTGCCCAGGTTGGTCCGTGGATGAGTGACCACCCATTACATACCGATTTTCCGCCGTGTCTCGATTTTTCAATGTGTTTTATGTTTATTAAGAAGACACCGACTACCTGTAACGACTGTCAAAGGTGGAAATGACAGCCGGGACCAACGGCCTAACGTGCTTTCCGAGGCACGGAGGAAATTTAATAAGTTATGTATTACAGAACTTAAAACCTAATCATTATTAAAATAATTATTAATCATTATTATTTACATAAAACTTAGGTATAGAACTTGGGTGGCATAATAAAAAATGTTTATATTCATAAGCTCTATTTAATTATTGCGTTTATTTTAGTTGGCCCGCAAAAAATATAAGCCCAAAATGAGTGATCTCAAATAATTTGAGGTTGAATAACTTCTCGGTAAAATGACTAACGACTTTGGTGTAATTATAATAAATGTTTATTATGTTATGCTCTTTTTAAATTATAAGTTTATTTTTGATGGCCAATTTTGGAATTAGCCCAAAAATGTATGGAGACGTGAAAGGAGATCATCACCCATGATCTCCTTTCACATCTCTTCGTTTAGCGTTTCTCAGACGAACCCTGCTCTCCAAATTTCAACGGTGTGGTGCCAACAGTCTCGGAGTAAAATGGGTGTGATATACGGACGGACAGGACGAATCTATAAGGGTTCCGTTTTTGCCATTTGACAACGGAACTTTACAACCCTACTTTTTCCCAGTTTTATTTTATTACACGAAACGCTGTTGCTTAATTTTGTTTTCCTATGAAATCGAAGGTTTGTGATCAGTACAAGGTAAGTAAAGGACACTGACCATTTTCCATTTATCAAGGGTAAATTATTAAGAAGCCTCTTTAAAAAGTCTATCAGAGTCACCGTACTTATCTTAAGGTGGAAGCTATTTCATGAAAAAGTCATTCAATGGGGTTGTATGAACTTTGAGGGTTGTATTGATGATTATAATTCTGTAACTTAATACCTATTACTGCCGCGAATCGTATTTTGTTCAATGTGCAGCCTGACAATGACCGGCAAATTGCAAAAAACGTAAGAAAATTTGAATTTCGCGGGCGACCCTGGCGCTTCCATCTTAAGCTAAAAACACACTACTGTGTCGTGCGAGTGTTGCGTCAGAAACATATCGGTTTCATACATTTAGTATGGTGCGTAAAGACATTCGCGTTGCGACACAACGCACTAATAATTTATTATTGTTTGTAACCGTAAAAGTGCTGTGTTTCAACTTCTTAGTTTAGCGATCATCCGTAATGTCATAGCTACGCTACGTTCGATTTCATTGAACTCCTTCCAGCCGTTCTCATGCGATGAGGTAAGCCACATGCACAGACAAAACAAAAAATAAATCTATAGATTTGTGTTCTGTTAGTTATTTCTAGCTAAAGTTTGTGAACGGTCTCGTGAAAATGTTATGTACAGACTTTTTAGCCTTTCCATATTTTATGTTAAAAGTCGCTTTCGTTTTCACAATTTCTCGGTGACAAAAAAAGAAGCGATCGTCTTTCTGAGTTCCGGTAAAACACATACGGACAAAATGCGATACGTAATTTGTCAGTACTAGATAGGACTGATTCTTTAAGGTGAACATTCGATTGTGAATCATTGGATTTAACAAAGTCATTATTGAAATCAGAAGGATCAAAGTAAGTGGTTACTTTAAAAGATTCGATTGTGATTTATGGATTTATCAGTAATTATTGAAATTAGGATTTTCTCAGTAACAGCCACGGAGTCTGGATTTGTGCCCGGTTGTTGGCAATAGGCTCGCCCCCACTACCGCTACATGGGAATGAAACATAACTGGCGAAATGTGGGTGTACTATCAGGTACACCTCGCCGAACCCTTCAGGGATTACAGGCGTTAAGTTAATAAAATCTGAAGAATCCAAATTATAAAATAATACATTTTAAGTCATCGTAGTTACTTTGAAACTTTCGATTGTGAATCAGTGGATTTATTATTATTGTTACTTTTAAACAAGCGATTGTGATCATCAATGGATTTATCAGTCATTAATGAAATAAGAAGTATTAAAAGTAAAGTAATATATTTAACTCATCGTGATTATTCAGGGTGGGAGGGACACCGACTCTAAAACGGTTCCCACGTATTCAGTACATCATTCTGGAAATTTATCATCTAGAAATTTTGAGACGGTTATTTAAAAAAAAACACCTACCTACCTACAAAACTGCAATTCCTACACGGTCAAAATGTACTGAACAGCTGTTTTTTTTATCCAGCATATGGGTCGATTAATAATTCGTTCGTGTGCGCACAACCCGCCTCCCGACTTTATAGGTACGTAGCCATAGATGACGCGCATGCTACTAAAAATGGATTATTTGAACTTAGCAGCGAAAGTGTTAAATGCAGGGTGATTGGTAATTGTGTGCATTCTTTGAAATGGATCATTCACACAATAACAAAAATTTGAGGTAATTTGTATCAAGTTTGGCCCCGATAACTTCGAATTCCAAAGTAAGCTCTGGAGAGATCGAACATTTTAATTCTTTATTGTTTAGCCTATCGGTCATATTTCGGTAATTATGGGAAATCTCCGTCTGTTCTGGACAATAAACTTTACGTTTCTGACAGTTAAATAATACCCTCAACTTTTTGCTACCATTTCAACGAGAGTCTACATTAACTCCCACTAAGTTAATTTGCAACCCATCATTCGAACCTTTAAACGAATTTCCAAATATTGTTGGCAAAATATGATTTGGTGCTTTCAAACTCAAATATCAGCCAGGGGTTAGTTAAAGACCTCTGTTGTAACCGTAAAAAATGTTCAGTGTGTTTATTTTCAATTAAAGGCGGTTTTCTTTTTAAACATCTATATTCATTAGGTACTCTTAATAGCTCCAATTAAATGATGCACTTTAGTATTTTAAAACTTAAATAGCAGCGAAACGGTTAATTGTAAGTAGTTTCTCGTTGAAATAGTAAAAAATGTTGAGGGTGTTATTTTCCATGTGAAAATCATTTTTTTCTGGCCGGCTCTTTAATTTTTGGGTACAATTTGTTCCAAAGCTGAATGATGCCCTTTGTGGCACTTGGCGTACGAATTGCAGAAAATACTTAATTCTTTCTCATATTAACTTTACTTTGAATTAAAACCAAATGTTGCTCTTCTCTTAATTTGTAGGCAGGAAAGGGACCATGGGCACTATTTTCTATGAAATCTGGACGTAAAAAAACAGCATTGAAATATAATTATCTCAAATAATACCTTATAATTAAGACTACATTTGAGACGTCTTGACCTAGAGCGTGGAACCTAAGATAGAAACACGCTTGTACGATACAACTACATACAGAAAGCAAAGCTCATAGAAATCTCTATTCCTAGACAGCACGTTTCGCCGAAAACTTTGTTGATAGAAAACATTGCTTGTAGATATCTCGGTCTATAGGAAGCACTGTTGACAGATATCTCTGTTCATAGATAGCACTTCTTGCCGTAAACTTTGTTCATAGAAACCACTGTTTCCAGATACCTTGGTTCACAGAAAGCACCTTTGGAGAAGGAACTATAAATATACATATAATATATTACTAAATTTCCCTTTTCCGGCTCTGGCAGAAGTCCATAATAAAACCACGTTTATTTCATACAATAATGCCAATTTAATCAAAAATGAAGCAAAACATAACAAAAGCAATAGATGAAATTGAAAAATTGAATAGGGAGTGCTATTTTGGGTCATTGAACCTGAAAGATAATGTTAATATGGACATACCCCGGGATTCCATGGAATATTTTCTGAATATCGATGTATCGCAAAATATATTATCAGTTCCTTCTCCAAAGGTGCTTTCTGTGAACCAAGGTATCTGGAAACAGCTGTGTCTATCAACAAAGTTTACGACAAGAAGTGCTATCTATGAACAGAGATCTCTGTCAACAGTGCTTCCTATAGACCGAGATATCTACAAGCAATGTTTTCTATCAACAAAGTTTTCGGCGAAACGTGCTGTTTAGGAATAGAGATTTCTATGAGCTTTGCTTTCTGTATGTAGTTGTATCGTACAAGCGTGTTTCTATCTTAGGTTCCACGCTCCTTGACCTAATGTCCAAACTAATAAAAACTTAGCTAAGCAAGGGGGTTCTGCTAGAGAACTCGGCGCGGTATACGCTGGCAGAATGTGCCGCATGGGAGGAACCGCGCCGTGCCCTCGTAACTGAAGTCGGAGCCGACCTGTCGCTGCCGGCCGTCGCTCGTTCGATGGTCGGGAGCGCAGTGTCGTGGGACGCGGTGTTCTCCTGTTACACCGTTATTTCAGTGAAGAAGTCTGCGGAAAGGTTGAGGGAGGTCGAAACCACTCTCTCGACCCGCAGCAGACGTACCGGGCATTGGCGGAGGGCGGACAACGACCTCTTCCAGCCCCCCTGAACGGGTCCAGAGGGACGTCGGACTTGGAAACGTACGCCGCCCCCCCATATAACTGGACCCGACGCGGTGGCGCGTAGTGTTCCGCGCGCGCCCCTTATAGATGTCACGGGGGGAGTTTTAAACCTCGCATCCCCCGTGAACTTGAGGAGGCCCGCAGACGCGGGCCGGCACTAGCCGGGGTTCGTGGAAGGCGGGCGAAGGGAAGGGCACACCGGGGTGGTGTTTGGTTAGTTCGATTCTGACAGACTCCTCCGCCCACCCCAGAGCGGAGGACATCCATCCGTAGGGATTTTCCACACCGGAACAAAAAAAAAGGGGGTTCCGCTACACATTAGCCAAACACGTCAATCAGTCCTTAGTCGATTCTAAGACTTCGCCCGCCTAGCTCATATTTTTTAACCTATAGGGTAAACACATTTTTTTGGTAAAGATAGAGTTCCTTTGAGTTTGATATTATTTTGGATATCTAAGATCGATTCAATGTGTTTCCACATGTTTTTCAAACTTGAAAGACTTACTCGCAAATCGTTAAAATTAAGTTGTCAACATCTATATAGTACGAACAAAATATGAAAATCTATTTCATTCACTATTTGTATGTAAAGTTCATATTAGGTGGTGACGATGGCGAAGATGAAAAGAAGAAGTGGAATTACAATGTCTGCGTCAGGATGGCTGGACCAAGGGAGATTTCATTCTGACTTCAGAATGGCTGGACCAAACTGGTTTCACCTAGTTGTAGGCGTTATAACTAGTACATCTTTTCGTTAAAATATAGTACCTCATCAGTACCTCAACATATATTTTTCTTATATTTTTTCGATAAGCCATAAATAAGTTACACCTACAACAAGAAGAACACGCACTTGCCCGATTTTTTTAAAGCCCGTAGATACTTTATAACGAAACTAAATATGTTTAAAATAAATAAATAGGATAAATACAACAAAAATAAAATTCGGCCAAGTAGGTACTTATGAGTCGAAATCGCGCACGAAGGGTTCTATACCATTATCTATAAAAAACTGCAAAAAAAAATCACATTTGTTCCCTTAAATATTTATTTTATTTTAATTACTTATTTTTAAAGTGAATAAAACTAAATATTTTGTGAATATTTCAAGCGTCTACCTGTTGCCGTTATCAATATCGAGCAAAAAAAATCACGTTTGTTGTATGGGAGCCCCCTTAAATATTTATTATATTCTGTTTTTTAGTATTTATTGTTATAGCGGCAACAGAAATACATCATCTATAAAAATTCTTGGTAATAGGGTCCTGTTTTACCCTTTGGGTACGGAACCCTAGAAAACAGCAAACCTACTCGACCAAAATGTAAGAAATAGCAGATTTTTTTGGGATTTCAGAGTTGGTTTCTGAATATGTTCATATTCATGGGTAGAAACACTCTGTGATTTAGTTAATGATTTAAAAATACTCCTGTAGTTACTGTTCATTAATGTTCATTAATACAATGGTATCCTTACTTCCGCAAAACTTCTGTTATCTAACTGTTTATGTAGTATTGCTCAACATAATTATTGATTCATTTTGAAACTACTCAATACGAGCATTTATTTTTGCATTTGTCATTCAACTTTCAACTCTAGTTAAATTTAATTTAGATAGTACAACACAATCAAATATTATTTCTACAAAAATAAACATAATTACCTACCCACTACCTACCTTTTACCTACTACCTACTTACTACCTACCTTCTTACCTACCTAATACCTACCTTTTACCTACCTACTACCTACCTACTACTACTACCTACCACCTACATAGTCGTTAAGTTATCTTAAATGTAATTTCTATTTCTGACCGCACGCATAAAATGTTTGATAGGTAGGACCAGTTTGTATGGAAAAATAAAATTGTTACTATTTCGATTTTATTTGGATTTTCCATGCAATTTCACAATAATTTTTAATTACTGGCTTAAATAACACTCGTTTTGGGCTTCGCCGCAGTCGCAGTCGGGTGGAAAAACCGGGCAAGTGCGAGTTCTTCTTGTTGTATGTGTAACTTATTTATGGCTTATCGAAAAAATATAAGAAAAATATATGTTGAGGTACTGATGAGGTACTATATTTTAACGAAAAGATGAACTAGTTATAACGCCTACAACTAGGTGAAACCAGTTTGGTCCAGCCATTCTGAAGTCAGAATGGCTGGCCACTTTCCTCGTAATAGTTTTCCCTCTTCAGCGAGGTACTAGTTTTTTGATGTCTGGTACCAAATAGTATAAAATAGGTATAAAACCTTGGTATTGCTCAAACCTCTAAAATCTCCCTTGGTCCAGCCATCCAGACGCAGACAACCAAACTTTATCGAAGCGGGATTCTAAAATTTACGGGCTGCTCTTACATTCTCTTAATTAGTTCTTAAAACTGTTCCGTCTAATGCTTCTAACGAAATAACCTATCCTATCCGAGGCGAAGGCGCGTGCTAGTTTGCCCCGCCTTTGCATCCTATGTTCTCTTAATTTGTGAGCTCTTTTGCCGTCTGTGTAAGTTGACAAACTTGAAAACTTCTTGTGTGAATGGATAAACGAAAACCTTTATCAATCCACACATTTTAAATTCGCTTTGTGGAGATGAAGATGCATCCCCTCAAAATAATTCTGATAATTCTCTTGCTATTGTCCATGTTAACATTTGAAGCACGACATAGAACAATCAAAATAATGGGATTAAATAAATAAATAAATAAATATCGCTGGACATTGCACACACCGCCATCTAGAGCCACACTAAGCAACGAGGCTTGTGTCGTGGACACTAGATAGTTGATATACTACATAGATACTTTTTGTTTGTAAATACATACTTATTATACATATAAACATCCATGACTCGGTAACAAATGTCCATGCTATCACATAAACACTTGCTCCTACCGGGATTCGAACCCGGAACCCTATGAACGTAAGGCAGCCTCACTACCGCTGCACCATTCGGGTCGTCGAACGAGATTAAAGAAGAATAAGCGCAAAATATAGAGCGACAAAAGCTACAAAAAAGTTAATTATAAGTTTCAAGTGTAAGAACGTTTTTTGATCGAAAATGAGAACTGAAGATAAATCGTCTGAAAAAAAAGCCTTTAGAAAGAACATTAAGATCAGCTTATTTTTTTTTCATCAATCCAAAACCAGTATTACATTCAAAATTAAATATGGAAGTTACGCCTGAAGGGGTGTCAATGAATTGGTAATTCGAATAACAATAATTGGGGGATTTGTGTGACTACTAACTGGACAAATATCATGTTTTTGCTATTAATATATGTTTTTTAAAATCGAGAAAAAAAGTCATGTCAATGTTTTTATAGTGTTTCAGTAACATTCTCCAGTATTTATTTTATCTTCCAAAAACATTATTTTCCCTTGCAGCTCGTCGAATGAATTATTTTGCTGCTTTTGTAGCTAAATCTACGACAGCATAGGTACAGGGAATTGCAACATTTTCAATTGGTCCTACCTCTGCTCTCCGGCGAATTTGGTACTAATTGCAGTAGTAGATATGAATTGGAGTACTATGAGCTACAATTTGAGATTTATTTGAATTCTGTTGGTTTTACGCCCATTTTGACCATGGCTCTTTCCAAAAAAGGCAATTTTGTTCGAAATCTCTAACACCTGCAAAATTGCTCGATATCACTCATTTCAAGAAATGCATCTATAACCAATCACCCTGTATGTAGGTAAACCTAACCTAACCTAACTACATGAAAAAAAACCCGTCCGTATCACGAACTAAGCAATGAAAGAGTAACTCAGGGAATGTAGTATTTGATATTAATTTAACGTGATACCTCTACCTGTTCCCCTGACTTCATTTTTTCCGAGCCGGTTACTAAAAAAATGTTGTTAGACGTGTTTCCCAACACTCGCCAACTAAGAGCCTATATCAATAGCTTTGGCTATTATTTTAGAAATTAGTATACGGGGTGGAAGGGACACCGACGCGAAAACGGAAACCACATACTTAGTACATCATTCTGAACCTCCCCCCCACATAGAAATTTTTCGTCGGTTATTAAAAAAAACATCAGCTGTTCCACACATTTTGACCGTGTAGTGTAGGCATACACTTTTGTAGAAAACAGCTGATTTTTTTATATAACCGACGAAAAATTTCTATGTGGGGCGTTCAGTATGATGTATACTGAGTATAATGGTTTCCGTTTTCGCGTCGGTGTCCCTTCCACCCCGTATTTACTAGAAATAGCTCTATGTTCCACCTTGGTTGAAAATATTAAAGAAGGTAGGTACCCTATTATGCTAATAATCATTAAGTTCTGTTAGTAATTTATATTGTTTCGTGCAAGAAGGACCTTAGGTCTAAAAATTGGTCGCGTGAGATGTTGAGAAAAAGGAAGAAAAAAGTCACTAGTGTAGTGTCTTTGTCATCTAGAATGACAAGACAAATATAGGAAACTTGATCATTTCTGTCACCTAACATTGCATTGCAAATAAAATTCCGCCGAGTAGTATCCGTTTCCGTTCGATTAAAATGACCACTTCTAACATAAGTACATGCAGAACGAATTCATTATGTGTACCATGCATTATTATTTAAAGTATATTTATCTCTCCTACAAAACCCTGGTCTCTTAGAATATACTCAGTATTGGAATATGTATGACTTCTATGTCGTGGCCAAAGGTCACGCCAAAAAGTAGCTAATTGAGTCGGACTCGAAATGAATCCGTAGTGATGCAGTGTTTTAAGAATCGATTATCAAATCGATTACATTTCATGTGACATAAAAAAAAACTTGTGTGACTTTTGTCTCCTTGTAGGCCTCTTACATAAAAATGTAGATTTTATCTTAGTTTTTTAAATTTAGGTTTATATATATAAATGTACTAGAAATGAAATTCTTCGAAAATACCAAATGGTTGAATAATTCCAATACCTATTCGACTTATAAGTAGTTGCTACTGGCACTACTTTTTAAGCATTACTTGCAAACATACTACGTGATACCACGTATTACGTGTCAAAATACTGGGCGCACTGTAGCACAATAAGACAGTATACTGGGTGGAAGAAAAAAAATACTACTGTTTCCTACAAAACTGTAATACCTCCAAAATTTATGGAACAGCTGTATTTTTTTAAATTATCGATTCATATAAATTATTCTCAATTTCAGAATGATGTATTGAACATGTGGTACCCGTTTTAGCGTCGGTGTCCCTTCCACCTTGTATTAATAGTTCGATGTTGCATTTATTTCGGAAAATTATACTTCCCCACTCGAGTTATCGCGTGAAATTATTTTATTATGCTCTTTAAAAGTCATTTAGTTACTACCTTGATAACGGACAACCATTGGTTGAAAACAATTTTGGTAGTCTAAAACGAAACGTCTAAAACATCGAACCAATCATTTCACCTTCACGCGAACACGTACTATTACATAATTTCTATCTCTTTCTAAAATAAAAAAATAAAAACTGAAATGACTAACGTAGAAGGTAGTTATTTTGTGTTTTACTAACGTTTAAACGTTATAAAAACTGAAGCGTTATAAATGAAATGCAAATTATTGCTCTTTCTCTTAAATGATGTCATGTAAATAGTTTTTGCTATTCTTAGTTTCTTTGCAATATGATAAAATATAGTATAATATATTAAAATGGTATGTGGCGAATACCGTTGAATCGATTAACTGTGCACTTGCGCACAACACTAGCTGTTCCGAACCGCCTGTCCGCATGGAACGATCCAAGATGGCGGCTTTTACCTTACAGTCACTCTGAGCATGGCCGCGTTTTAAATATTTTTAACTTTTTTAATCATATCTTTTATCAAATCGAATTCAATAATTTATCGTATTTTAATATATTTATTTAAGTTTTAACAATTAGTAGTTTGTTTCAAGTGCAAAGTGTGTTAAAGTCTGACAATATTCTTGATCCTTGAGTGACCTTTTGGATAGACTTTCTTTTACCATATTGTTACATTATCGTATCTTATTATATTTGTGTGAAGATTAACAAGAAAGTTTAACAGATTATAGTACTGTGATATAATTTAGGTATCAGTGCCACATAAAGACTGATGTTCAGGTACTGTGCAAGAACTCCCACGTGGAAATATCTCACGTCTCTATTTATAGACTACGAACTTGGTTCATAAAAAGTGATAGGATAGATCAAAAATCAATATACGGAGATATGTTACTAAAAATCTTTTGCTTTGTGATCACGAGTTACGTTTTAAATTGTACTGTTAAGTTTACAGAGATTATAACTACACCCGACATTATAATAGCAACCGGATAAATTCGATTGTCTCTCCATATTCTAAGTGATGTGTACATTACATCCTTCTACTTACAATTTTATCGGACAATATGTTGTCTCGTGTTCAATTTCTCGGTAATGGCCTTGATTTTAGTAACTTGTTCCCAAGCAACAGATTATTAAAAGGTTTGAAATATCCAAATTCAGTAATTCATCATCAAATTACAACGACGCAACACACTGACTATCATGAATAATTTATTTTCTAAGTTACCAACTATGTGTAGATGTGACTTGAAATTAACACTTACTACTTTATTTTTTTCAGTGATTAGTTCAGTTGATAGCTTGGCAGAAGCTATCATCCTTCCAACTAGTCAAAGTAATCAAGGATTAGGTGTGGAGCCAACAAAGAAACAAATACCACTAAAGCAATTTTCGCCAGCCCCAGAGGCTGAAACCCCTCCTGCTTTAGCAACAAATGTTGAACTTGTTATCAAGAGTGAGCCCGTTGTTGAAACTCCTCCCACTGCCACACAACTGTTATCTGCTAGCATTGAAAAAGTTGCCAAGGAGCAGCTTTCAAAGGCACCTGAATTAAAAGAAGGATCAAGTGCGATAGAAGCTCAAGCTAAATTGACACAGAGTATATCCAGTGTACTGCGCACTAATCAATCTGATTCGAAAATGAAAGATATTAACCTCAATAATAAGACTACAGGTTTGTTCTTTGTGGTTTGTTTTTTCTTAACTGGTTTGTTTGTTCTTAGGCATGAAGAATCTACATTTCTTTTTATAATATATTGGATGATCATCCAGTTTTTTTTTGTATAAATCCTGTTTTTTGGAGACTGAACAAGATGATGGTCATCAGAATATATTACTTCATTCAATAACTTTTAGTAATGGAAGTGTGATTTTTAGATCTTTTTATCTAGCAATAGCGCAGTATTGATAACTGAGATAAATGAATGGCAGTTTTATCTGATAGTACTCTATATTGAAATTAGGCATACTCATTATTTTTATTTTTCATCTTTATTAGGAGAAAAGGGAATGGGTGCTGTACGATGATGACTTAGACTGAGTTCAGATTCAGCACTGTGCTTCTGGGAATGGTTCTAATAATAACAATATTAGCTGGCATCTTTAACATTTACTTTATGGCATAGTACTCAATGTAAAATGACAGTTACAGCTACTCTCTGTAGATTTGTAAAATGTTTTGTCTAAAAATTGTATTTAATCAGCATCGTGAATATTTTTTAGTGATATTTTATGATTTTTTATTTGTAAATGGTGTGTCATGCTGCAGGGCAATGACCTCCCCTTTCACCTGCCAAGCCTCATCATCATCATTCTTAGCAACCCCATTGGACAGCCTCCATTAGAAGTTTAGTAAGCTACAATTGTTTACCTTCTGTTGAGTTCAATTTCCAACATCTGCTTTTCGAATTTTGGACTTAGGGTTGTGATCAGCTTTCGGCAAGATATCATTCAGATTTATTGAAAGATTATTTTTATAGGTCCCAGAAGCTCTTCCAAGCATTTTGAATCTTTCGAAATCTAGTGCAAAGATATAAAAGGGTCAGCATGTTTTAGGTTCGACTCAGTTTTTCATAAATCTTTTAGTATCTTTCCATTTTTGTCATCATTACACACAGGTCTGCTTTATGGGCCGCTTTGCAAGTCAGTTCAGTCAATAGGCTTCAACACACAACTAATGTATTCATATACCCATGAATACATTTAAAGATAGTTTACTAGCCAAATACTATGTGTTTGCCGAACAAGCTTTGCACTGACTTGCAAAGTGGCTTTGTCCAATGGTCATTTGGCTAGTTCAGTAGGTCATGCCAAGTAAGTCAACCTGACATTATTAGTTCTTAATATTTTTCTGTTTAAACAGTTCCAACTCAGCAGATGTTGAGTTTTTATTCATTTGATTCCAAATGGCAGTACCAGACAGATTTGCTATACTATGCCTGCCATGACAAAGACACTATATTGAAATTAAATTGTTTGGGAAACCGTTTCAATGAGCACCAGATTTGCAAACATTTAATTTGTAAACACTTTCTATTACATAATTTTTTTTAATAGTAAATCTGTGTTGTCAATGGAGAATGTATAAAACATGTATCCTAATATGACATGTCATAACAGTTTTCAAAAACTAGGTTGAAAGAGCCACATCAAATTTTGGAAAAAAATCTTAACATTCTTTGTTTTCTTGTGTTAGATCCAGATACTGCAAATGGAAACACTACTGAAATGTCTAAAACTGAGACTGTTAAGGAAGATATCAATAAAAATGAAAAAGTTTTAAAAAATACCAAGAACTCTAATAAAAAATCTGCAAATAAAATGGCAATTAATGAGTCAAATGTTAAAGAAGATGAGTCATACGAAAATGGTAAAAATGAGACTGATAAAGTAGTTAATGTAGAACAAGATAAAACCCAGCCTGCTGATGAGTTGGCTCCTAAGCCGGTGCCAGAGGAGAGTTCAAAGATTGAGCAACAGACAACGCCACAAATATTTGTGCCTAAATACAAATATAATGAAGGTTTGTTAAGTTTTAATTAGTGATTGTGATAATTTACATTAGCAGTTTTTTAACATAATTATTCTTCCAGATCAATGGTCTCCACTCAATACAGCTGGCAAAAAGTGCTACGATATTGATTTGCTCAAGCAAATAAAAGAAGATCCACTTTCGAAGAACAAACCTAATGTTCCTCTATTGGAACAATGCAATGTCATTAGGGTATTGTCATTATTCTATTCTGTTCAGTTCCATAATTATTTATTGTGTTAAAGGTTGTAATGTTACTGGACTTTTACTGCTTATTTTCAGACCACACCAATGCAGGAGCCACAGCCATTCACTCCTATTTCGAGACCTATGAATGATTCCCTATTTCCTCCATTCGCCAAGACTCCTGGTATGGGGTCCAGGAATAACACTCCTCGTGAAACCAAGAAAGATTCAAGAAATACTGCACCTACTGGTAACATTATTCGTTTTTTTTAGTAATGATTTGTATTTGTTGTTGACTTTTAGAAATATACTATTTAAGACTTATTTTTTTCAAGGCAAAGGAAGTGGCAAATTGACACCAAATCCAAGTGGTAACAGCGCACATAAACCAGTCATTCATGTATCATTGTCATTGAGGGAGGAAGTCAAACTTAATGAAGTAGATTCTGCATGGAAGCCTACTAGATTCCGTAAAGATTCTATCAATGAAGAAGAATTCAGGACACAGGTAAACGCATGATAATTTAATTATAAGAGTAAATGATGATGGACCTGTTGTGTATCAACTTAGCTGAATTTGAACCGATCTCTTCATACCTGCAACTTATAGTGAGTGTCGCGATTCAAGGCCATGTAACTAATATCTGACGGTCTGGCTAGTATATTGCAGATTTGGTTGTTATATCTTAAATTAGACCTTCGACCGAGTGAGTAAGTAAATTATGACAACATAAGAGGTTTTGCTGTAAAATAATTATGCAAATAGCATTTAACCTAGATGAAATCAAAGTATGACACAAAATATACAGGTTGGATTATACATAGTTCTTTTAAGCGGGACACAGTTGGTAAAGTACTAAATCACGATTTATACAATTTGAATGGAAGAAAAAATTGCCTATTGCGTTTTTAATGCTGTTCTCCTTACTTTCATGTAGACAGAAAATAATCTGGACAGCAGAAGTATGTCAAATTAAAAACAACTTACATAAAAGTAGTATGAAAAAAAAATTGCTTTGTTTTGCCACCTGAAAAGTCAATTTTATTTCAGAGACCTTATTCAGAAATTTAATAAAAAGGTTACCATGATTAAATACAAAATCTGGATTGAAATGTTGGTATTTCAAATAAAATTTAAACAGCATTCAATATTATTATTATTTACTTAAGGTGTTATAGGTGTTGTATGGGCAACTACAGTAGTTTCACAGTTATAATGTCTTGTGACTGGGACTGTAGCTTCATTTTTATTGCTGTCTTTGTTTCGACAATTCAAAAGTGTCTGTAATTGGCCTACTTGAAATAAATGCTTTGATTTTGTTTTTTTTTTTTGTACATAGTTTGTTTCATATTTTTGATTCTTTTGATGTTAATCTTTCAGGAACTCTACAAGAAGTTCAGGGGTATTTTGAACAAGTTAACGCCACAGAAGTTCGATACTCTTTTGGACAGAGTAAAAACTTTGGATATCAACAACCAGAAGCGCCTAGAAGGTGTAATTGATTTAGTGTTTGAGAAAGCCATTGATGAGCCTAACTTTTCTGAAGCCTATGCCGCTATGTGTAACAAGTTGTCTGTCCTAAAGGTACTATAAAATAAAAAAAAATGGGTGCACTGATCATCAAACGAAACTTGGGCTTTCTAATGTGAATATTTATATGGTCAATTATTCCACAGGTACCGGCTGACAACCCAACATCACCTGACAAATGTGTCAATTTCAGAGCACTTATTATCAACAAATGCCAAAATCAATTTGAGACTCATAAGGTAGATGAGCAAATATTGAAATACGAAAATGAGCTTGCTGCCTGTCCTGACCCTGTGAGTTATATGGACAGTGATACTATTAATTACTTTAATTGAAACAAAAAACATTATTAATATCTTAAACATTTCAGGCTAGGAAGAGAGAACTGTCTCTTATGATTGATGAAGAAAACAGACGTGTAAGAATGAGGTCTGTGGGAAATGTGAGATTTATTGGTAAGTTTGATTTGATCATTCTATTTCATTCATAGTAGCATAATTTCCAAAGAAAATCATTTTTTTTTAAATTGGCAATCTTTTAATTCTAATAACACACATTATTTTATTTCAAATAAGCAGTATTAGAAAAAAATGCCAACTAAATTGTACCCATATTCTGTTTTTAAATTTATGCGTATTTTCAACCCAACAGCATCAGCGAAAGCTTTTGTTTCACGTGTTTGTATATGTTTGCGAATGTTCATTAATAAAATAAGCTTTAAAATTATTCCATTATGCCAATATATCCTTGCATCTATTCTTCCGATGGTGAAGGCAGAATAGAACAGCCAGATAGTATACAAAAATAAATGTGTTGTTTTATATCATTCACCTCTCCCTATTTTATCAAAGTTTTTAAATTAACTGGATAAGCCTTTGTAAATATAAATATTTAATTCGATTTAAATTGAATAAATATACTAGCGACCCGCCCCTGCTTTGCACGGCGCCACCTACCGGGTCCAAACTATACTATCTTTGAAACTGATACCACAAACACATTCATAAAATTTCATTGAAATTGGATGGAGTGGTTTCGGAAATTAGCGTGTATGAACATAGTGTCACGCGATTTTTATATATTAAAATAGCCGAACGAATTATTCCATTGTTACTAAACTGTTGAAATTTGTTATGATAAATGACACTACTGTGCTTCTTCGTCTCGCTGGCATGACAGTATTACATAGCTAATGCGACATTTTATAATTTGTCAAAATTACGCGCGAATTCGTTTTATACAATAATGATAACTTTTAAGCGAACTATTGCCACTTGGCCACTTGTTTTTATTATTTTCTTGCAATCACATATCTATGCGTGATTGTTGCAGGTGAGCTGTATAAATTAAAAATGTTGACATCCAAAATCATGGATTATTGCATGAAGTATCTGATTGAAAAAGCTGAAGAAGAAAAGCTTGAGTGTCTCTGCAAGTTACTTACAACGATTGGTGAGCAAGTTGAAAACGAAGTCAATGGGCAACTTGATAATATTTTCAAGAAAATGCAAGACATTGTAGAACGCAAGAACAATAAAATTAGCAGCCGTGTTAGGTCAGTTACGACAAAAATGTACTCATAATGCTTACCAATAAGAAGCTTGAAATATGAAAACATTAAAAAGTTTAACTCAACAATTACTCACAATTGTTTCTTAACAGGTTCATGCTTCAGGATGTAATTGAACTCAGGAAACGCAAATGGGTGGCTAAGACTGTTATTGATTCTCAACCTAAAATGATGGATCAAATTCAAAAAGAAGCTGAGCAACAGCAACGTCATATTGAGGTAATTTCTAGCAGATAATGTTCTTGTAATAAATAATTCAAGCAAGTGTAAGTATGGCTACCTGCATGACAGCCAATACCATTAGTGTGCCAATTATATGAAGGAAAATTAGCTCTTAAAACACAGAAGTGCGCCTTTTATTATGTGTTTACTGTACATCATTAATTCACTGTGTTTTTATGTAAGTTTTATATGTGTACAAATAAAGTATTTTATTTATGAGAGACACAATATTTGGAGGAAACTAAAAAGACCGGTTATCTTATCTGATAGATAAGATAATCCTCCATCCGGTCATGTCTAAATAAATTTATTTTCTCTTTTAGTTGATGAATGCTAGCCCTATTGGAGGATTCCGCCGCGATGAAGGCGGCCGTGGTAAGCGTGGCGACGGCCGTCGACAAAATGCAAACAATTCGTTTATTGATAATACCTGGAAATCATCCCGGGCCAACTACCCAGTAGACACACTAAAACTTAAGGCTGTAACACAAAAGGTATGTTTATCCCAGTCATTATCATTCTCCTGCCCTTATCACAATTTATTTGGGGTCTGTGCAGCCTGTTTTCTTCTTCCATACTTCTCCATTACTCGTCACCTCAAACAACAACAGTTACACATAAAAAAAACAATAAATGAATTATTTCGGACCAAAAATGTTTTACATTTTGTAAACTCACCAAACTGCGAAACAGTTTGTATATGTTTGTCCCAGTATTAAATTGAATTCCCAGAAAATGTTGGACTGTTCGTTCGTCTCTGTAAAATAAAGGGTTAGAAAGAAGTGTACAATATATCTACAGTAAGTTTTCCCTCCCACACTTCTACCTCATATCCCCAATATGTTTAATCCATCCATCCTTCAGACCGGAAAGATGTCAGCAAAGATGTACTACTCAAACATTATCCTACTCCATAAGATGGAGGATAAGTCGATGTAAATAATTACAGACCAATAAATAAGTTTAGTGCCACATCTCTGCAAGGAAAAAAATATTAAAAATCAATGCAAAATTAGATTCACGCTGGGTACAAGCTGGGTCCGCCCAAGTTTTTCCATTACAGATAATTTTCATGCTTTAAACCAATCACAGAAAAGCACATAGAATTTGAAAAACTTTGCATTTAATGTGTAGGCATTCCACAGTGTGAAACATGTAGCCATATTTTCTTCTCTACAAAACCAACAGTTAGACCAAACCTACCTCAATATCTTCGAAGTAATTTACAACAATAGCACAGCAAACATTAAACTCAAGTTACCCGGTCAAAATTAAAAAAGACAAAGTTGTGAAACAGGGTGACCCACTCTCTCCCAAATTATTTAGAAGCACCCTTGAGGAGGTATTCAAGAACCTAGCAGACCTATCTGGTCCGCAGTAATGGTATATACTCGTATAACAGTTGGTTGCAAAAAATCACTAATTTTGTTATTTGCACCGACTGCTACTGAGTTACAACAAAATTTAATTTAACAATGACCTTTTTCGTGTTTACATCATAAGAAATATCTGGCTGATGCATGTAAATATCTTCTTTGAGAAAACCATTTAAGAAAGCTGTTTTTATAGCTAAATGGGTGACGTCAAAATTTAATGTTAAATGTGTGTAATCCACTCTTCGTTCTCGTCAAAACATGTTCCCGATCATTTCTGAGCTGTTTATATAATTTGCGTCACATAATTCGTCATTGAATCGCAATGATCGAGACGAATTGACATTAGGTTCCGCAGCAATTACATTCTTCGTGAAATCCTCTGGGATTTCATCATCGAACATAGTTTGCAGTTTATGCCACAAATCCTTGGTACTTGTAGCGATGAGCACGTATGATGACGGATCAACTGTAAGAATTAAATTGGCCCTCGGTTTTGCATCGTCGGTGGCTGCTTCATTTTTACTTTATTGCTTGATAAAGCTAACTGTACCTTCTAAGATAAGCAGATTCTCTGCTGCAGACGCCCACTCGTGATAATTCTCCCTTTAATTTTTTAGCACGGAACCCTAATAAGTAGCATAAGTTACTCCTTATAACATCAGCTATCTACCAGTAAAAGTCCAGTTGGTATCGGGTATAAATATAATATAGTCATATACCTTTACTATTTTAAAACCATTTTCAATAAAATGTGCACCTATTGCGAAGTGCACGTTTTTTGCCATGTGCACATTTTGCCAAGTGCACATTCTGCGACGTAGCCATGAAGAACATATTAAAAGAAATGACTACTATGAAATCAGACATTTATTATCGAAAACCTATGTGTGGATTGCGGTAAGTTTTTGAATAAAATTACGTTATGTTATTTATATAAAAAAAAATATTTGTTTTAGAATCTGACCAATATCAAATTGGCTCCACACAATTCAGCATGGAACCATGGTTCAGGCACAAAGAATACCGCACAGGCGAGCAGCAATTCCATGATCAGCATTAGCAAAAACATGTACAGTGTTCTTGAGAATGTACAAACTGATCCTACATCACTAAGAGGCAAGTATTATAATCGCTTCTTCTTCTTCTTCGTGTCGCTGGCACGACTTCATATTTAAAAAGCGGATATAAAATATTGCATAGTGATATATATATTGTTAAGATGTTAAACACTTCCGAAGATAGTATAATATGTTTAAAGGGCAATTTGATAGGTTTGTGAGGACCACACTTCCTTGCATTTCGTGTGCTAAATCGTAGTATATGAAATTGGGGGCAAACAACTAGACTTGTTTGGTTTTGGGTTCTTCATTCTTACATTTACACAACATAATAGAGTGTTAGCGGAGGTTTACCTTGTAGGTACACTCACATTTCGCCAGTTATGTTTCAAGTTCTTTGAAATTGGGGGCGATTTTATTGTCCCTGGTCAGAAATCTAGACTCTGTGGCTTCTACTGAGAAATTCCTGATATAATACCCCAATAACACTGTCCGAACTGGGAATCGAACCCGGGGGACACCATGCTCATTTCTGGGAACAAAATGATGAAGTAAATGTACCTTAATTGTTCCTTTTACATCTGACGGCACGGTTGGCGCAGTGGCTGAGCGATTGAATGCTGCGCTGCGTGTCGCGGGTTCGATCCCTGCACGGAACAAATATGTATGGCCTACAGATAGTTGTTCCGGGTCTCGTTGTTTGTGTATGTGAGTTTAAATGTTTGTAAACGCACCCACAATACAGAAGAAATCTCTAGTGTCGCCACACTAGCAATTTCTACAACGTTTTATAAAATGAAATAAAAAACTATAGTGATTTTAAGTTACAGAGCCAGAGCCTATATTTATTATGTTTAATTTAATGTTATAATTATAAAAATGTGTGGGTTGCTTTTCAGCTAACAGAGATATGACCCCTAATTATTCAAAGGGAGCATCTATCGAAAGGTCCACATTCAACTCCAGGGGTGACTTCAGTAAGTTATCCATAATTTAATATTGCGTTCTTTTGTTGCGCATATAAATAGTCTCAAAATAACAATGTACTGGAATTCCCATTACAGCTGCGAGTGGCAGTAGCAGCCGCTCTGGTTCGGTGGGCGTAGCTCGATCCAACTCCGGTACGCGCAGCACGAGCGCGGCGTCTAACACACCGCCGGTCGCCAGTGAGGCTCCGGCACCCGCACCCGCACCTGCTCCCATTCCTCAGGAACCACTGCCTGAGCCTAAAAAGAAGTCGATCAAGTCGTTGATAGATCTCTGCATCATTAACTCGGATGATGTTGAAATGGTAGCTGACATCAAGCAACTGTACACAGCCCAGTACCATGCCGCTGTAGTTAGTGAAATACTCAACATTGCCGTAGAAAAGTAAGCATTATACATCAAACTTGTATATTTAGCTGGACAACATACCAACATTGTAACATCGCAATTTTTGTTTCAGGTCAGCAAAGGCGATCGCACTCATTTCAAAAGCGTTGCTCAGTTTAGTGTCGTCCAATACCATCTCAGCTGACAATTTTGTATCCGGCATCAAGGAAATATCAGAATTTGCACCTGACCTTTACATTGATATTCCTATGTTATACGATAATTTAGGAAAGATAATAGCACCACAAATCGAAAAGAAGGTAAACATGAAATTGATATCTTTATTACCTACATGTTAAATCAATAATTATTGTTTTAATATGAAATAATCATTATATTTTCAGCATATCACATTTGTTCAGATATTTAGGCTTTCTGAAAGCATAATTTCTGCGAATCACGGACATCTTTTTTTGAAAGCCATTATTAGAGACCTAAAAGAAAGTATGGGACCTTCCTTTGTAAAAAGCAAATGGCAAGAGTCCGGCCTTCAACTTAAACAATGGATGGATGAAAACCTTGTAAGCACTTCGTTTTTGATATCTGCTTCAAATTTTTTATTTACTTGCATGATGATTATGATTCTATAATAAAATATAATTTGATTTCAGGTGTCTGCGTGGTTGGCAGATAATAAGTTCGAATTTTTGGAAGGAGATTCCAAGGCAAACGAAGAAACCAAGAAAATCTTGTCACCAACCCAAACTCAAAGCAGATTAATTCAACTTATGAATGCTGATGAGACTTGTGAATGTATTAAGGGATGGATACAGGTAAGATTATTGAAGCATAGGGTGGCATGAAGTTTTGTAAGATCTTCATTTCTCTTTGATATCCTGGTCTTATGGCGAGTTTTTGGTGATAGCTGAAAAAGATAAACCACTGATGTCTTATCTTCGTCCATTAACAGATCTAAAGATAATCGCTGTGTATTTGAATTTCTTGTGTGTTTCCTCAGGATAAGATTGGTAGCTCCACGAATGAGGATTGGTTTATGCGAGCCCTAATTCAAGCGATATGCGAACATGCACTTTTCGGGCCTGAAGGACGCGATGTGCCACACTTCAACCAAGACCGCATGAATAAGTATGCGAGTCTCATACATGACTTTGGCGAGACTAAACAGTCGAGAGAGGCGAGCTGTTTGTTCGGCATACAACAGCTTATACGTAGGCTCGAACATCCGCAAGGTACATATTTATTTTTAAATATTTGTAATGGAAAGGGGGCAGAACAAAGACGGCCACTTTATGTTGGCGACAGTTAGTCTGTATACCGTCTACTAATGTTGTCTAAGTTAGAGCAGTAACAAACTATCAGCTTCACGAAAACTCAAGTAAATTGAAACTTCTTTGTGAGTTCTGCTTTATGGCGTTTCCTCGTTACTTCCAACCAAGCGTCATAAAACGCAAGTGCCGTAGTTAAAAGACGCTTGTCCACTACTCCAAATATCGTTCATATATGCGACTATATATAGTTCAATACTATATAATATCTACATCTGACCTATGAAAGATCGAGTTTCGGATATTAGTAACGCAAAGACTTATAACTAGTGCAATTGATAACTAACTGAATTGTTTCTTGTTACAGGTTTAACTTTAGAGATATTCCAATATCTGCATGAACAATATATAATTTCATTAGATGGGTTTATTGCATGGGAGGAGTCCGAAAAGGAGCCAGAGGGAAAAGGTACATTTTGATTTCTTTAGTTTATTAAACTATAACTAAAAGTAATAAGGCGATAGACTTAAGTACTGGGTTTCTGGTTGCAGGTGTAATGATGAAGGCGTTGGTTTCGTTCTTTACGAACATTAAGGAGGCCGACAACGAGGACTCGTGCAGTGAGGACTGACGAGCGCCGCGCCACGCGGTCGCGCTGCCGCCGCTCTTCGCGCCGGTAATCGCACCCGTGCTGATCGCAGCCTCGCCTGACGCAACATCTGCATTCAATGTCTTCTATATTTTTATATATTAGAATCATCCTAAATGGAACTCATAGATTATATTATTATTATTATGATAATGCTTAACCTAACAGAAGCTAGAAAAAAGTTGTATAATATTTTTTAATGCGATAGTTATTTATCAAGATTTTAAATTGAATTTACTTCAAAATTTTAATGCGTAACTTGTGTCGTACTTGCAAGTAAAAGATCAAGCGTCAATGAATGGGATCTGGTCCAAGAAGCTATGTTCATTCTACTATGCATAAAACAATATTGTTGTGTATGGTGCTTCTCAATTACCAAAGGTCATGGGATTCGTTTAAAAAAAAGGATTACACTATAAACGATATTTATCACTGTAGGTTCTATGAAACCTTCGTCACTTCATCAGTGATCAATATAGTAGTAATCTTCAGGACTATAATTTCTAAAGCGATATGCAGACAAATGTACCATCGTGCGCCAAAGTTGACAGTTGATTGCATTAGTTGTTATGAGATAAAAGCGAATTATTTGCTCGGTTCTTCAGACATGGAGTTTTCACCACTATAATTCTGACTAAAATCTTCGGAAAGCCAAGCAATGTCTGCTTATTCCGCAAACATGTGCTGTTGTTTCCATATTTTTCTGGTAGAAATTATACATTTTGGCAACTTTTTTCTGCCCTCATCCCGCAAGCTTTTAAGTAATTTTTCTTAATCACCGAAGCTCCTTGCATCTATTGCATTCGAAGATTTTGTTTGTGGTATGTTCGTTAATGTCGGATTTTTATGTTCATACCTTTTCTTATCTCGGACCATTTGTAATTCTTCCTGTAATTGCATGGAGTATACTTGGTTGACAGATAGGCACTCCCATGTAAAATACTGGTACTCAGCTGCATCCGGTTTCACTGGAAGCCGACCTCAACATAGTTGGGAAAAGGCAGATGATCAATATTTTTTTGCCTTGGAGCAATTAGTTCTTAATTACATCTTAACAAGTAATGCAATATTCTTTCAAGAAAACATAGGTCTCGTTCACCGACGCTACTTGAACCGGTCCCGCCCGATCTCTTTTGAAATGATTTTTAATTGATGTTAATTTCCGAGATACAAAATAATTATGAATATTGATTGATCTTATTGAATAATTATTTTATGGTATAACTAATTTTATCGAATTTGAAATCACATAATAGTCAGGTTTTTATTCTTTTACATATCGCCAATAATATATTTAATGAAATTTACCTGTTTTAACCCGAGACATGATAATTATGATTATTGATATATCATAATATAGTCACTATTTTATGGTTAAAATTAATTTTGAAATCAGACTTAAGTAGTCGGATTTTTATTGTTTTAGTATGTCCCAAAAATATAATTGAAATATGCATGTTTTAACAGATAACTATTCTGCAAGTGCATCATTCTCTGTTGTCAAGATTTGCAATGACATCTATATTCGTTTTAATAAATATTTATTTAAATGTTTTTACTGTTTTTAATATTAACTCTGCAAATTGACTTTTGATGATGTGGAAAGTCAATTTGAGGATACTCTGAGGATTATTTTATTTTTTAAATGTATTATATAATTTGCCAATCTTGTCAGCAGTGGAAATAATTAATCTCTGGCACAAACAGTTTACATAGTTTCCTTGCGAGATGAGCTCTTGATACATAACTTGTATGCTTTGAACATCTGGCAAAAATGATTTTATAAAATTAACTGTATATTCTGGTGTAATAGAATGATACTTTTGGATGCTTTCATTGGGTTAAAGCTTATAATAGTCTTACTACTAGTGAAGTCACTGTTTAGAGAATTATGTAACTCAGTTAACTGTTTTTGTTTTTGAACATAAAACTAATAGTTAATAATATATGAATCTTATTATACTTAAATCATATAATTCTATAGGTAATAAAATAGCTAATTTTGCCGTTGAAATGTGTTGAATGTAGTGGCGGATTTTTGTACTTGGCGTCCAAACGTCAGATTGTTAGTGTCTTGTTAATCATGATCGTTATATTTGTGAATATCATGTTATGGCGATTGGGTTGTTTGATTCGTCTTGGATGAAATTCGCCACTTCAGACAAATTGTAGAATTATACAATACAACGCCAATTCCTGATCCAATCAAATTGTTAATAATGATACTTAATTAATCAGCCGAATAGAATGATAGATTAAATATTTACACAGTTGCTTCTATTGGCATATTTTAAGATTTTATGAAAGTTTAATTACATGATTAGCTCCAATTTTAAAGCCATAGCTCTCAATTATATTAATTACCGTTTTATAATATTCAGTAAGTTTTAATTTCGTCTTTTAACTTGTCCTTTTTATCATTTTAAAAGCCTCAAGTTACAATATACTTCTTATACCATGTGACTTTAATTTAATAGATATTTTTATTTAGTTTTAATTTGAATAGTTAGCTCTGACTCAGTAAGCAGTGATATCTGTCTCAAATCTTCCGTGAATTCATTTGGTTGGGCCCGAGACGCGCAGCGAGTAGTGCGGGCGAGGGAGGGCGGTTCTGCCTTCGCCTTGGATGGCACGCTTCGCACTCCGTCCTTTGCATGTTAATTTCTTTTAACTTGACTGTCTCCGCTGCTGAGTTTTTATTACTTATTAGCTACTCTTGTCAGTTACTCTGTATGTTATGTAAATAAACTTTTTAAAAAAAGCTAATCTTTACTGAGTATTCCTATTAATGAACACCACGATGTATAACTAATGTTAAAGCAATAAATGCTAAATTCCTAGCCTTTCAAATGTTATAAAAAAATAGAAAAAATAGTACTTTTATATTCCATAGAAATGTATATTCAACAAGAATAGTAACACAACACGTTATTTATTATTAAATTTTATAAAAAAATATATAAAATAAATCTCTGTCTGAGGTTTTTGTAAATAAACGTGGTTTTAATTTGTAGTTAAAATATTTATGAAAGAAACCTTAGTAACTAGAATTAACTTTGTATATGCCGCAGGACAATTAAAAAAAAATGCGAGAATCCTAGTGTTTTTGCAACTTTCCGGAAACTAAGAAAGATTTTTATAATGATACGAGCTAACGTCCATGATTAAAACAACAATAAACATGATCGCGTTGATTGGTTAACAGCTATATTCGTGCAATGTTCTGTACCAAAGAATGAATTGGCTCTTGACGTCAATCAATATTTTTCAAACAAGTAATATACATTTGCAAGAACCATAGAATTTTAGCAAAAAATACTCCAAATTATCTCGCGTTATATACATTTTATCCTACATTGATTCAAACGAACACCAACTTCAGAGTTGTATCTTATATTTTGTATTATTAGTATATACCTATAAATTGAAATATTTTATTATACATGCAGCAATAAACGATATATTATATTATATAAAACAGCTATCTTTTCATAGCACAAAATATTATAAGAGCTCAAAGTAAATCTTTTGGATTAGGGTGGACGGTGGACTACAATTCTTAGTAAGTACCTACTCAATTTAATTTTTCTTTCATGTTACTGGCATTTGAATGATTTATATTTTCCCATTTATTTATTTGAGAGAAAACATGTACCGTCACGGACTTGATTAGCCACTTTCCAATTTTTCTGATTTATAATTTTACTATAGCTACGCTAAAACAATTGTCGCTAGGTGACGGTTGCTAGACCTGCAATTGGTTGACTTTGGGTAGTCAATCTTTACTACGATTATTACCACTGTCCACCCCCTGCTTGTCCATCCTGGTGGACAGTGTCACACCTTTTAAAAATAATACCCACTGTCCCCGGGGGGTGTCCAGTGAGAACCATTATTAAAATAATTCACTGTAGCCACCCCTGGTGGACACGGCTACAACTTTTTCAAACATTTACAATGGCCACCTCAGGTGGACAGCGCCACTATTAAAACCAACATTCTCTTTATCCAACCCTGGCTGATACTGATTACAGACGCTACAACTTTTTCAAACATTTACAATGGCCACCTCAGGTGGACAGCGCCACTAAAACCAACATTCTCTTTATCCAACCCTGGCTGATACTGATTACAGACATTTATTTATTTTAACAATTAAAAAATGGATTCTATGTCAAAATTAAAAAATGTTGTATTTAATTGACAAGTCATATTTAACTGCCAATTTATTTATAGACGATTTATTTTCCTCATACTATTATTTACTAGTAATGCTGTATCTTTATACAGTCTAGTTCTAATTAAGTTCACCTATTTTAAAATAGTTGCATCTTCAAAAAAAGTAAATTTTGTGGGTAGTTTTAACTTAATTTATAGTTCCGCAAACTTTTACTTATCAACAACGAGTGTATGATCCCTTGCCTCGTAACCAGCCATGTCTGAGCTAAATAACGGCGGCAGCAGTTCTTCAGGAAAATTTCATTTTTCGTACGTCTATAGAAAAGGTGGTCAGATTTTATTGCACGCAGGTCACGAATACATTGTGAAGCGCAGATATAAAAAAGTGGTTTAGTAATATGGGAGTGCACTAATAGAAAGAAGGAGAAATGCAGAGGACGAATTAAAATAAAAGTCAGTTAAAAATTTGGCATTATGATTCTTACAATCTAAATTGTACATCCTTCTAATATTATTAATAAATGTGAAAATTTGGATGTTTGTTACGTAGTCACACCATAACTACTGGACAGATATGGCTAAAATATGGAGCGGAGATAGGTTACTACCCTGGCTTTACTTTTTATATTAAATGCGGAAATAGCTCTGTCTGAATAAAAAGTAAATTACTGGCTTTTCTAATCGAATGTCTATCGAAATTTTACAAATCTTATTTATTGGACGTTTTTAAAAAACTTTTTTTTTTTTCAATAGGACCTTAATATTATTGAAGAACAACCGCATCATTGCCCACCCGATTTCGCTAAAAACATCCTGGAAGAAAAAATACAACAATGCAGAGACAAAGTAGTTTCTCCTCATTATCCTTCCGTGCCACAAACATTTAATGCTATGGTGAGTCAATTCAAAGATTCCGGAATAGATTTAATCAAAAAAGTACCGTCATTTCAAAGTATAAAATCCAATCTATAGAGACATAGAAACAAAACTGCAGGGATGGTAAAAATTCAATGCAGAAATGTAGAAGAATTGCAAATTCCTCAAAAGTACAAGCAATTTCTTTTGGCAGATTACTATTACAATGGCAACCGTATTATAGTATTTTGTGTTGAAGAAGCAAAACAGTATATTTGTGAGACTCGCGATTTTTATTGTGATGGTACCTTCAAAACCTTCATTGTGTGAACCTTTCACACAACTGTACTCGCTACATGGTGATGTTCACAGTACAGAAAATAGTACCAACATAATCCCATTGATTTACGCCTTTATGACTTTCCGAGATGTTAAGTCTTACACTATTTTATTTAATTTGATTAAAAGTCAGATTCCACAATGGGAACCTAGAAAATTTACAATAGACTTTGAGAAAGCAGCTATGAAGGCCATCAGATCATCATTTCCTTCAGCAATATTGAAAGGATGTTATACACATTTCAAAAAAGCGATATAGAGTAAAGGGCGTGATTTAAAACTTACTACATTTGAAGATATGTTTAAAATTCGAGAGGTAGCATTGACTGCGGTACTTCCATTACTACCCGAGACAGAAATAAAAAACGGATGGCTTTATATAACCCGCAGAAGTACTACAGATGCAAATGTTTTGAAATTTCGGAAATACGTAGAAGATCATTGGATGACAGATTACTTCTTAAAAGTATGGTGTATCTTTGGGGAAAGGCATCGCACGACTAATGCTGTTGAAGGATGGCACCATAAACTGAATAAAGCAATAGGTAAAAAAAAAAAACATGCTGCAAGCATTAAACATTATTCAAGAAGACGCATTTTTTTTTCGTTTTGCGAAAAATTCAGCTAAGCCAAAATATTGTGAATACTAACAAACGAAAAAAGAAATATATTTTCAGTGATCAGTATATTCAAGAAACGCAACTGGAATTTGTAAATGGCCAAATAACCGTAGGACAATTTCTGGAAATGATGAGAAATTAATACTGCAATGATTGGTAAATTACTATTGGAAATATTTACTTTTGTTTTTATAAAAAAAGGATATGAATTTAAACGTAGATTTTTATTGCGATTTTAAGATATAACTTATTATTAAAGTTGAATAAAGTTAAGTTCAAAGAAATTAAGTTCATTAGATAAGTTCATTACAGTTCAATAAATGTCTATCAGCCAGGGTTGGACAAAGAATGTTGGTTTTAATAGTGGCGCTGTCCACCGGAGATGGCCGTTGTAAATGTTTGAAAAAGTTGTAGCCGTGTCCACCAGTGGTGGCTACAGTGAATTATTTTAATTATGATTCTCACTGGCCACCCCCCGGGGACAGTGGGCATTATTTTTAAAAGTTACTACTGTCCACCCGGGTGGACAAGCAGGGGGTGGACAGTGGTAATAATCGCTTTACTATGTACGAATATAACCGACATACATATAAAAGTCAACATATTTAAAACTTTATGAAAAACAGGTTTTATTTTCATGTTACACACAAGATTAAAAATTACATGAAGTCTTGACGGATACAATGTTCCAAAGAAAACACACACAAGAGAGATTATACAGATTTTTCATCAAAATATCCTCCTTTGCATTTTATGACCTGTTTTACCAATCTTGGCATGCAAGCAATTAATTTATTTATAGTCTCTTGCGAGATATTCTTCCAGCTTTTTTCTAATGCATTCCACATGGCCTGCTGTGAAGAAGGACATTGTTCCCGAATGTTTCGGTCAAGCTTTTTCCACAAAAGCTCTATAGAGTTGAGATCGGGGCTTTGGGGTGGCCATGTCATGTTTACCAACACTTTTTCTGACTGTTTCTTGTCTAAATAGCCCCTACATAATTTTGAACTGTGCTTTGGATCATTATCTTGTTAGAAAACAAATCCTTTGCCGATTTACTTTAGTCTGCAGGGAGTAGCATTTTTCTCCAAAATTACTTTATACTGCTCCTTTTTTATAATTCCTTTAATTTGAACCATACTTCCAGTCCCACGGCCTGAGAATCAACCCCAGACTATAACAGATCCACCACCATGCTTGACAGTCGGGACTACACACTGTGGCATCATCTTTTCTTCGGCGAAACATCGACCGAAAATTCTTCCTTTTGAACCGAATATTTCAAATTTAGATTCGTCACTCCAATGTACTTTTTTGAAATCTTCTTCGGTCCAGTCTCGATGGGCTAGGGTCCATTGCAACCATTTTTTCTTATTCTGCGGTTTTAGAAGAGGTTTTCGAACAGCAACGCGACCAAACAACTTGGCGTCTCGCAATCTTCTTTTCACTGTAGACACTGACACAGGTTTTTCCCGAGATTTGTTGACTTCAAAACGAATTTCGGGGCTGTTATGCGTCTATTTCGCTTGCTGGTTACCACAATAAATTTGTCTTCACTAGAAGTCGTAGCTCTTGGTCTCCCGGAGCGCGGACGATATTGATTAGGTACTGCCAGTTTGTTTGTAGCGCACAATAGTGCGATAAACACAAGTCTTCGATAACTTGGGTTGAGATGCAATCTCACGTTCAGATTTGCCTTCATTATGGAGATCAACGATGGCAGATCGCGTTTTAATATTAATTTCGCAAAGTCCCATTTTAGAGACGTCTTGACTATATAGGAATCACAAAATCAGACTAACTGCGGATATTCGTAGATAACCATGATATATATATGATAAGAATATGCAGGTGTACCAGATTACTTTATATCACCAATATTTTGAAAATATTACTAATAACAAAAGTTTTTTAATAGTGGTCTCAAACTTATGAACGGCAGTGTAACTCGATTTGCATTACACGGCTAAAATACGAATAGTGGCAATTGGTTCATCAATTAAAGTCCGTGACTACAATAGTACAGATAAATCCAAGTTTATGGCACAGGTGGGTTACCATGATCTGTTAGTGCAGGTATGTATGTTTTAGGAGTATTCCGAGAATGGGAAAATGACAGCGCTACACAGCTGTATAGGCTATAGCGCCATCTCTTACCCACTCTCTGAATAAAAATGTAACCCCCAGTTGAAAGAAACATTTGCAATAAGGTATGATAAAAATATAGTACTGTAGAAAGATCTTTATTCATCTATATCCTCACAAAAGTCACAATTCATATCCTGAATCAGTTCATGGAAAAGAATGTCTGAGCAGAAGGCTATATCTTGGCAATTCTCACAGCTACTGCTGGCGCTGGAAGGGTCGCCATGAAAGAAACAGTATGCAATACTTGTATAATACTGGAATACGTTTATGAGATAATCGTTATGATTTATCATCTGTCCTTTCCGACGACTTGGTAGTCGTCTTCGGAGGACGAGGAGGCGGAGGAAGAATCGGAGATGGACTCAGAGTTGGGCCCTGACGTTCATTTTCTCAGAAACCGCCGGTGTGGACTGATCCATTGTTTGGGAAACAATAGGACTTGGTACAATGGGTTCTGATACGACGGCGGCTAACGACTCCGGCATTCTAGGAATGCTTTTGTCGGCGGATCGGGGCAACAGGACGCTGTCGAAAACATCACTGAATTCAGCGATAGGATGACGCTGAATTGCAGCGAGTATGGCGCCGTATTTTTCTTAAAATACTGGTCTTCGAGTAAAACATGGCGGACGAACTCCGAAAGGAGTTTGTAAGACATGTTTCTGAGCGAAAAAGTTGTCAGCTAAAAGTTAGCTGACATTTGAGAGTGAAGCTCTCAACCCTACGCCTAACAACCTAACTCCCCGAGTGGATGGGCGCAGGGGTGTGTAGCCTCTCTGTCGGGTGTAGATAGAGAGGTATGTACCTAAGGTGTGCCCTATAGATTGTGATCCCCCTGTCGATCTTATTGTACAGCGGCTATGGGTCTTGCGACCCGGGCCGTTGGGGTAGAAACACCCAGTCGTCCCAGGTGCAAGCAGTAAGAGAACGGGTTAGACAAGTGGGCGCGACTAGGAGATCCCCCAAGGCCGCAATTCCAGAGCCCTTCCCAATTAACTGCCTAACCCTGAAGGGGGTCGGCGGGTGTATCGGGTCAACACCCTCTTGGTTTCGTTGGCACCGTACAGTTTCTACCAAGAACCACGTTATTCCTGTGAGGGAATGAATGAACAAGAGCTGTCTTGAAAAAGACCGCAATTACTCGGAGGGTGTAGTCAGAGACTACGATGACGTCACGAGGGCGTGACGAACCGTTGACAGCAGGTAGCGAGCGGAGGGTGCGAGCAGGTAGCGCGGGCAGCGCACGGTCCGGTACGCGGCGGCGCACAGTGGGCTGAAACGGGCCGGTAAAGGACTTACTTAGCATTTTAAAAAAAGTTTCTTTTTCTGAAATTTTAAATATTGTGTTGGATTTATCTATCGATTAGAAGTAATTATTTCTATGAGGGTCGTTCAGATAACTTAGTATTTTCGGAGTTATAAATATCCAAAGTAATTTTTGTATGAAGCAAAAGAAAAAAAATGTGAAAATCTCGAAATTCTCAAATTTTCTCAAAGAATTGACTCTACGTATGCATAGTACGTATATTTGTCCTATTTTAGCGCCTATTCTCGGGTTGCGATTTTCTGCGATTTGGTCGCAATTTCAAATTTTGTTCTCTATTCCACACCACCATAGAGGTTAATAACTAGGCGCGTTTTTTAATGTAGTGGTCTCCCCTTTAGGCCTAATCCACTAAGGACTAATAAAATAAATAAATAAATAAGTAAAAATCACAATAACTACTGGCCACTGCACTGTTTTAATTTAATCACTGTCAAGGGTATCCACATTAATGAATGCAAAATTTTCGTATTCGTCATCATCAAATGTTTCCGCTTGTTCAATTACTAATAAACTTTGTGCTTCTACTGACAAAGTTTTATGTTTTCTGCGAAATTTGTGACGTTTTGCTGAGATGAGTGGATCAGAGCTGGTCAATAAATTATTTAAAATGTCTTCATTTGTAGTTTTTCTACTGCATTTCCTGGAATGGTGTTGGCGGTACCTACGAAAGTCTTTATTTCTAGCTTCAGCAGCTTCTTCAGATAGCTGTCCAATTGGTATTAGACCAAAACTTTCAATAATAGCTGCACCATGCATAAGAACTTTATGAACACTTGAAGGCATATAATACCAGCTATATATATAATTCCAAATACAGTTGCATGGTCACTTGAGCATATTCGTGAAATTTCGCTGTGTCAATGTGGTAACCTGATGAAATTGCCTCTAAAATGATTGCAAATCGCCTTATTAATTCTTTACTAACACCAGTTATCTCAGCAGTCATGTTTGGATTTGCAAAAAATCTTCTAGCAGTATTTCCGTCATTCGTGGAGCCGTGCCCTTGTTTAACAACATCAATCAGAAGTCCCATTCTATTTTTAAAAGCGTCTTGTATGTCTTTCTTTCTTCTTTCCATGATGCACTTGTTGTCTCCCTTTACTGTCCATGTCTGTATCGTTAATCTGTAAGCTATATGCAGAATGCATTCCATCATTCGTATCCAGGTATGCAATGATGACAATCCGTATTTACAGAGATCTGGATCAGTCGGTTTTGATGCAATTAAGGGCAAATTATTCATCTCTGTTGGAGTGGCTTTACAAATGTCGCATCTCTGAGATGAAGTATCACATAAAATTGATGTTGCTTTTCCGTCTATCATAGTCATTAATAAAGCGTGTGATATTTTTATTTCTCCAACTTCTGTTTTCACTAAATTTACAATCTCTTCCTCAATAGCACTT
Source organism: Standfussiana lucernea (assembly GCA_964057025.1). Lineage (NCBI taxonomy): Eukaryota > Metazoa > Arthropoda > Insecta > Lepidoptera > Noctuidae > Standfussiana > Standfussiana lucernea. Next base: position 11,702,731 of record OZ059784.1, read on the forward strand.
TTTTCCCGCAATATCGTTATTTTATTTTCTTTCAAAAATTCGAAAAAGATTGGACGACACCAGTAAGATGAATTTGGTGAATCGTTTTGCCAGATAACTTGTTCGCCGCACACTAATTTTATTGGCACTAAACTACCCATAAATATGCTTGAATCGTCAAGTTGACTTTCTTGTTCATCGTCTGTTTGCATTTTTTGTTTGTAATTGGCTTGATTAGAAGCACCGTCAAATCTCCACTTACTGATTAGCGTAAATTCTTTACAACCACTATCTATGACGAGTGACGTAATTATTCTTGTTGTCGTTATATCCAATAGAGCTTGTAACTTTATTTTAGCTGAGGTTTCTGTCACTGTAATAGCATCTTTTGGTGGATAGCATTTCTGTTTCGCATGTTGCACTTGATAATAAGATGGAAATATATTACTGCCTTTTTCGTTAACACTTTTGCTTAAAGTAATGTATTGCCACTTGGTCAGCTTAAGTGATAAAAATAACCCTAAAGCCTCATCCGGAGAAAACACAGGTTTTGTTTCTTTAACAGATATGCACTTTTTAACTTTTTTTACATCTTGGGGATTCTTTAGTAAATGTTCTAGTATTTTAGCAACCTCCTCATTCCCATCCGCTTTAAACTGCTCAAAATATGCATATTTTATTTCGTCCGAAGATAAATGAAAGTTTTCTGCACGTCTTTTTTTTCTGTTTAGGCGCTAATTCACAAAAAAGTTTTCTTGGGCTTTGTTCGGTGGATACACCGACAGAAACTTTTGATGGTGATACATACTGAGTTGATGTACTCGGTGCTGGTTGATCTTCATTACTGCCTATTAAACACTTAATAAAGTCTGGCCATATTATGTTTTCTTGTAACCATTCACTATTTTTAGTTTTGAATATATTTTCTTTACGATAAGCGTTTTCCCATCTTCTATTTAAATTATAACAAAATTTTGCACAAAACAACTTTAAGGTCTTTTCGTGATCATCACTTAATTCGACTAAAAATTTAGACCTTATCTCACTACACAAACTGTCATTATTTTTAATACTGCCACTGTTTTTTAAAATAACGAAAAGATCAAGGTTTGTCACTAAATTTTCAAACATTTTCACAAATACAAAATAACAAATAAGTAAGTAATGAATGTGTGGGGATAGTGCGTCTATTATGGTGGGTAATAGAACACTGGAGTACGTTTGAATGCAACCGAACATTCCGTAGGTACCCTATCGTTGCACCAATCACGTTACGACACGTCATAACTTGTTGTTGCGCTCGCGCACTCTTATCCCTTGATTCCCGGAAATAAGTCTCAAAACAAATTACGTCATACCTACCTATGGTGGTGGAAAATGTCGAACATTGTTTTTTTTTAAAGAACTAAGTAGGTATTGAGGTTTTCAGGCCGTTTAGTATACATTATTTTCAATTTCAATTTAATTGGAATAAATTGCTTAACTAAAATAACATGACTCTTCATACAAATTTGATATGGCTATATCTCCGAAAGTACTCGTTAAATTAAAAAAAGTCAAAGAATAAAAACGTTTTAAATTTATGCCTAGATACCAAAAAAATTACATTTGATCTCTTAAGACCCAACCTTGTAATCCCAGCCCACTGTGCGGCGGTCAGGCGGCGAGTGATTTGATTTTTTTAGTTTTTACCCGACTGCGCCAGAAGGAGGGTTATGTTTTTCGAGAGTATGTATGCATGTATAATTGTTTGGCACGCTCTGCGGCCTGAATGGCTTCATGGATTTAAGCTTGAGAGGTGTCGTTAGATTCGTATTTACTGTGAGAGTGACACTGGGTAAATAAAAATAAAAACAAAATGGCTGATCTTTGGCGCCAAATTCAAATGTTTGGCACGCTCTGCAACCTGAACGGCTCGATGGATTTTAGCATCAAAGGTGTCGTTTGATTCGTATTAATTGTGAAAGTGACACCGGGTATAAATTTTCAATCAGAACACAACATAAGCTGGGAGTACCTCCACGCGGTGAAGGCGGTAAAAATTTGTTTGGCTAATCGTCTGCGAAATCTTTCACATTTGTAAACTAAAAAGCTGAAAATAAAAAAGTAATTAAAAATACTAAAAAACCCGACTGCGGCAAAAAACTCAAGTTAAAAAGACACTAAAAAGCTAAGACTAAGCACATTTTAAATTTAAAAAAGTTGGAAGCAGGCAGAAAACATTTGAGTTTGAAAATATAAAAATGGATGGTTTTTTTTTTAAGACCCACATTTTTTTATGTATGGTATCTCGCAGTTCAACCTAGGAGGTCGTCGTCTGCTTAACCGGTCTATCCTACGGATGCCTTGAGTTTAAGGCCTCCAGCCAGGGCAAAAAACTTACAAACTAAGCAACTACACGCTAAGGGCACGCCCTGTGGGGTACGGGCCTCGGCTTAGGGCGTCGCTGGGGGAGGACAGCAAAGGGACAGGATGGATCTGTGTGGTATTATTTTGGGACTGGTTTAAAACTACTGGCACAGCATCGCGGGCTGCCTCGAGCAAGGGTCGGGGAGGGCAAGTACCGGGACGTCGCGACGGTCCTCCACGGCGAGGACGGGAAAGACGGCGGTCTGAGATGGGGTTTACGCTTGAGCGTGCTAGTTTCCCTACGGCTCTCCTGGAGGAGAGTGATAGAGTCATCGGGTGTCACGAGAGTATGCCTTGGTCGGCGAACCTGACTGATACGCGAGGGGTCGTATCGGGCGGCCTATGCGATCAGGGGATTGCGATGCTTAATTGCACGATCGAAGAAACGCTTGGAAAGGCGTTTCATAAACTGCAAGATGGTGGGCATCCTAAGGGATACGTGTAGACGTTTGTTTCGGACGTAAAAGGCGGCACCCGTGACCCTACGTAAGAACCGGTTTTAGAGTGTCTGCATCCTATGAATATAGCGGGGCTTGGTATGTGCGAACATGACACAAGCGTATGTCATTATGGGCCAGATCACGCCAAATCGCGGTATAAAGGCGCAACTTGCACTTAAGTGACAACTTGCTTTTGGCCGTTAACATAAAATGAAGCCTACTCATAGCGAAGGCAGCTCGGTCACGAGCTGCTTTGATATGTGCCCCGAAGGACAGGTCGCAGTCTAGTATGACCCCTAAGTATTTGGCTTGCTTCTCCCAAGGGATAGGCTTACCGTACATAATGATCGGGCGGGGGCTGGGGGGATTAATACGCGGTTTTGAAAATAGAACCGCCTGACTCTTTAGGGATTAACCTCGATTCTAGCGCCTAAGACGTTGGCTGAGGTTTGGAGGGTTTTGACGATTACGTTCTGACAACGACCAGTATAGTAAATGGCCGTGTCGTCCGCGAATAGGGCTAACTGAGCCTTTTGAAGCACTTAGGGATATCGCTGGTGAACAAGGTAAAAATGAGAGGGGAGACGACCGAGCCCTGCGGGACTCCGGCTCGAATTGGGTGAGGGGAAGAAAGAGCTCCTCCGATGCGATAGCGGAAGGTGCGATTCGACAAAAAGTTTCGCAAGATGAGCACGAGACGGTCTGGCACTCCCAGTTGGTACAGCTTGTATATTAAGCCGTTGTGCCAGACTTTGTCGAAGGCTTTCGCTATATCGAAGAACAACACGCCCGTTATTGATTCACGCTGGAAACCAACGCTCAAGTGCTCTACGATGCGATGGACCTGTTGGATACACGAGTGTTCGGTCCTGAAGCCGAATTGCTCGTTCGGAATGAGGCTCTTAGCCTCGGACTAGTCTTTGAGTCGCTTATAAATAAGTCTCTCGTAGATTTTGCCGAGTGCACTAAGGAGACTGATGGGCCGGTAGCTCGAAGGCTCCGCATTGGGCTTGCCAGGTTTGACGATACCGATGACAGTGGTCTTTTTCCATACCTGCGAGAAAATGTTAGTAAGGGCGCCATTAAAGATGGCTGCCATTAACGCGATAAGTTTAGCGGGCAATAGTTTGAACACCCTATTGGTGATTCCATCAGAGCCTGGTGCTTTCCGTGGCTGAAGCCTTTTCATGATGTCGTGCACTTCCTCAGGTGTGATAGAATGCAGAGGAGCATCAAGGGTCTTCAACGGGAGGTAGGGCGGCTCTACGTTCGACCTCGGCGTTTTCCTCATCGAGGTGTCGTTGGTCTACTGTTTGTAAACTGGGAGAGCACTGAGATTCCAGGCTGTCAGCTAGGCATTCTGCCTTTTCAGAGTCGTCAAATGCGACGTCTTACCAGGACAAATGAGTGGAGGCATCGAATCCTCTTCGTTAATGCGCATCTTTCTCTGCAGTTGCCAGAAAGCTTGGTGAGTGGGCTCGCATTCGCTCAGCGTTTTGTCCCATTGACTGGAACGGTGCTCACTGACGCGGTTCTTTACAGCAAGCTGTAAATTACGCATGTGAGCCTTGTTCACGTCGCAAGGAAAGTCGCTGTAGGCAAGGATGGCCGCGTTCTTCTCGGTTATCAGTTCACGTACGTCAGCGGGTAGTCTCCAGCGATGATCACTCATTGCTGGGACTTCCCGTGAACAATCCTTCAGTACGGATTGAACGTGTTCTATAAACGAATTGATGGCGGCCGTCGTGTCTGCGACCGAGACTATTTGTTCGGGAATTGTGTCCAGGTGAGGTGACGTGGTGGATTCCAGCTTTTCCTCTTGAGCAGCGCTATATTGAGCACGTCAGAATGATGACCGGGATCGTGCGGATAGTGCGTGTGCTCCATAGGGGCGATAGGGTCGAAGTTAAGGGAGGCCCCTAGGTTGAACACGAAACGTCCTCTGGCAGAGGTCGTCGTGCTGTTCCAGGCGGGGTGTTTGGCATTGAGGTCGCCCGCTATAATAACGGAGTCACTCAAGCCGAAGAGGACGGTGAGGTCCTTGGTGAGTAAAGTATGCTCCGCGGCCGAGCCGTCGGGAGGCATGTAAGCAGAGATGATGCTGATCGGTTGAAAATCTAACGGAGGGGGATCTATTGGGATGCAGTGCACCTCCTTTTTATAATAAATAAGTGTACCGCCCTTATGACAACGCGACCGATCGTTGCGAACTATGCGATAGTTGGCAATTTTCGGATCACGATGGCTGGGCTTGAGAAACGTCTCCTGTATGAGGAGGATATCTAGTCGATGGTCGCGGAGGAAAGTGGCGATTAATGCCATTGGCATCAAAGTAGCCTAGTTTTAGGGATCGGGGTTTGATACACGTTAATATTTTGTTATAATTCATTAAAAATTAATTATGATTAAGGGCGCGAGTGGCTTTCTCAATGGTGGGATACCTTTTGAAAACCTTGCCATATTCGATGGCAGATTTCTTGGCAGCCCTGATCTCATCTGCCATGCGGTCCGCTTCCGGGGTACAGAATACCCGGAAGGCACCGAGGATGACGTCGAAATTCGTTTCCTCCTCAACGTCCACGGGGCCAGGAGGCGTGGGTGAGGTAACGGGGGCGACCTTAAGAGAGGGCGTGGGTGCAGGGGTTTTAGGTTGAACTTAGCCTTAGCTAGAGCTGGGAAAGCTCTCTGGTGGTTCTCGGTGATCCAATGAGTGGGCCTTTGAGGGCTAAGTCTCTCGGGCATCTTCACAGAGGGGCTCTCTCTGTTGGCGGGCGTGTGCACGCTTCGCCAGCTTGGAAAAGGAGACTTTGGGCGCTTTCGGACAGCCCCGGTAGTTAGCCGGGTCCCCGGACTGTCCACACAGAACACAGCTAGGTGGCTCAGTGCACTTGGAGATGTCCTTAGGCCGAGGACAGTCAGCCGTGCTGTGGCCACCTAGGTACTTGACACACCTATGTGGCGCAAAGCATTTGGCTTGACTGTGCGATAGGTGGCTCGATAGAAGCAGGCCCGAGTCGCTAGTACATAATATATTCTACATTTTAGAATAGGTAAGTAGCTAAGATAATTTTATTGTACCTATATTGTTATAGAAATAATATTTATCTATAAATATAATAAAACTGTAGACGTTGGCAATTCTGTTCATTCAAAATATTTAGAAAAAAAATTAGTAGGAGTGTTAAAGGATAACAAACAGAATCCATTTCTACCATTTTTACTTTTTTTTGTCTGTGTGTCTGCAGTCTGTGAGTCTACTGGTATGTTTGTTTGTTTAGGTATCACGTGAAAATTACAAAACCAATGTGGTTAGTTTTAATGCACAAATATTATGCTTCATTTAGAGAAGGTGTTAGTTTTTGTTTCATTGCAATTCGTGCTCTTAATCAAGATAATATGAAATTTAAAGTATTCAAGAAGAACTTATCATCATTACGTTAGATACATGCAACGACATCTATCGAACCAAAATGGAACTAATAAAAAAATGTTCGAGATCAGTTTTAAATCGACTGCCCGAGTTTTTCAAAAAGTTATGATAGCAAAATATACTCTACGATGTACGGTGTCGATGGCAATCTAAATTTCCCTCCTCCCCCCCAGAAATTGACTGAGTTCCTCTAATAGGTACCTACCTACTAGACTAAAACAAAGATTTACTAACAGGTTTTAGTTTAAATGAATAGTTAGTTCATTATTAGTAGAGTATGATAGGAATATACTATGACTTCACGTTCCCATTTAATATACCCTGACAATGCCAAAAGAATACGCGGTCACGTGAGCGAAGCCGCGGGCACAGCTAGTTTTGTAATAAAAATGGACCTATTTAAAAATAATTGGTGTAAAAATACCCTTAACGAAGCCGAAAGGCACTTATTTTCCCCTTCGTTACGATTATTTTTACATTAAACACTTTAAATACCTCCACGACCCCCGTATTATTCAATGCATCCATCAGCACAATGTTTTGAGTCCGTAGCATTGAGTCCTACCGTAAAAGCTGATTTTTCGCCGTTTTCTCGTGGTCCTACTAGTAGGACCACGAGGGACACCAGTTTCTGTTCGTCCTACTGTGACATATTGGAGCAGTAATCATTTATTTATACCACCTGTTTATAATTTGTACCTTTGGTGCTTTGACACTAGTAATAAAAGGAAGAAAAAAACAATAATTTTGTAACAAACTAAAAATATGCTCCTATTATAAATATATAGGAAACACTATATTGCACACCATATATTACAAATAAACTAAAAATAACACTGGCATACAATAGGCGGCCTTATTGCTAAATCCTTCTTTGATAAAATTAATTGTCAATCAACAATGTCATATTTTTATCTTTCAAATGCATGAGCACATTGTAATTTGCTGGGACTTTATACTTCCGTCTGAACATATATTATGCTCTTCTAATAAGATCTGAAGAATGTCCGAAGACGTAATTTTTATTGGGAGAAAAAGTGGGTTAGTTCTTTTATTTAAAGGCTGCCGTCCTTTAAATAATACTACTAATACTATAAACAAAAAGTATATAAGAGTGGATTTGTTATATGGAACTGCAGTAAATCTAAAAAAGAAAAATGCCGAGGTAAAAAAAAAATAGTATTGATTATATTCTGACTGAAAGCCCAAATACACCAAAAATGACAAAATTTCTGAAATATATGAAAACGACTTGGTGGAAGAGCAAAGAGTACCGCTCATCATGGTGCATATACGGTGAACGTCATCGTACCAACAATGTTGTTGAGAGTTGGCACTCTCGATTAAACAAAAATATGAAAAAGTGTACACCAGTATCAATACTGCGATTGATAAATGTGTTAATGGAAATGGAAAGCAAGACAACGAGCGATGATGTATCACGTAGACGAAAAGAAGACTTGGATCGAGATAACTTTGTTATGACAAACCAGCTACAATTAATTCACGGCCATTAGGCCATTTCTACCAATAGGCCATTTCTTAGAGAAAATGAGATAATAGGAGCATATTTATAATTGAAGTATATTTTTAGTTTGTTACAAAATGATTGTTTTTTTTCTTCCTTTTACCTGTATAAAGGTATAATTATACAGGTGGTATATAAATAAATGATAACTGCTCCAATATGTCATAGTAGGACGAACAGAAACTGGTCTCCCTCGTGGTCCTACTAGTAGGACAAAATAGTAGGACCACGAGAAAACGGCGTGATTTTTCACCCCAAAAATGAGGCGATTCCCAGAAATATTTTTTGCGTAAAGGGTCCGTTTACACCCCTAGTATAAACGATATATAAGATCTTATAAGGAAACAATACTTATCCCTTTATTTCTATTTTATTACTTAATTAAATCATCGATTACAGTATTGCACGGCGATTGGAATGCATTTCTTGACACGGATGTTGCAACATTTCGGACTTCGATATCTAGTCGGGTCCTTATTGGGGTCTTTTGAAAGAATCGAAGTTAGTCTGAAAGCAATGAATCCTTTGAAAACCAATTTATTAAAAAAATACTTTCAGAAATTCAAAAAAAAACATGTTATTCAATTTTGTTGAAAATCCTCTTGTTTTTGGAGCTTTCCTTCATATAACTTGCTGCTAAGCTTTCAGAAAAATATCGTGTCTCCCTAAGCTATCGGGGCTAAATTGTTGCAAATTAGCTCTAGTATCACCCACTTCAAGAAATGCATCGAATTACCAATCACTCTGTATGTACGTGTACGCTATATAATAATCACTCTGTAGGTACGCTCGAAAAATAAAACACCATTAAAATTGAAGATTTCACATATTTATCAGCCCAATTAAAAATATTGAAGTATGTACCTAGTACCTACTCAGTAAGGCTCTTGTTTACGAGCGATTTTTACACGACCCGCCGCGTCGGCCCGTTTGACAGTCACTGTTTAAAACAGTATGGAAGCATGCTCACGACGACGCCGCCGGCGGCGTAAGCCCCAGGTTCATCTTCGTGACGTGCCCGATTTTACGATCCGGTCTCACGCACGGTCATGTATAAGCGCTTTTTCCCGAAGCCAGACGTACACACGGTGCATGTTAGCAAAACTGCAACTCTTACCGGCTAGAAATAGGGTACGTGTACAAGGTTAACCCGGCGACGGGCCGGCTTAAAACCGGTCGTGAACAAGGGCCATTAAGTTTTGTAAATGCTTATGCAGAATTTGATGTCATACAACTGCATAATGTTTGTAAATTCTTCTGTAAGATATTCTACAACATCTCTCCAATAATCCATTTTATTGTCATCGTCTTGTATTTGAATTTTTATCTGTTTCAAATCTGCAACATAAAACAGGCAGTACCTAACTCGTAGCTGATAAGTTTTCATCATACGAACCCATCGTATGATGAATAATTATCAGCTGGCCGATATAATGTGTGTCGAGTATTGCAATTTTGTATGGAGCAGCTGATTATTTTATCGCAATGTCGATGTTGATCTAGTCTGAAAGTGGCACCAGTGACTGAAAGTTGTCTTTGTATGGGCATGTAGGTAATAAGGAAAATGTGAGGAAAGTTTTGAGTATGAGTGGTTGATGGCTTGAGTCTCTACTCAAGCCGACTGAGATGAGTAATGGTTAATCCGAATAATGGCATAATCAAACTTATCGGTTATACTTATATGTACCTATATAGGTCTAACTGGTTTACTTTTTAACCCGATTAGTCGGTTAGATGTCTGGATAGGTACAGTCAGCGTCAATAATATTGAGACGAACAGACTGTTCAAAATGTTCTAAAAACAACTATGTGAATTAAATATTAACTCAATGACCCGAGGAATGTTATACTACATACTCCCTCAATCCGACATCATTTTCACAGAAAGGAAAACTGCTTCTAATAGTTATGGCCTTTAAATAGCATTATCACTATGACGTGTCCTGAACTGGTACAAAGGCCTCCCTGCTAGAGGAGTGGGCCATAATCCACCACGCTGATCCCGTACGGGTTGGTGGATGTTATATGTCTTCGAATAGTTGGTTCTACGACATGGAGGTTTTCTCACGATGTCTTGCTTCACCGTTTTGAAAGCAATGGTCATGACATGAATTACCTACACAAAGTAAAGGTAAACAGCTTGTCTGAGTTCAAACCTACGACAAGCAAGTCGGATCTGTTATCACTGGCCCATCACTCACTGCTCCTGGTATGTAGGGTAAACGGTGGGTAGCCCACGTATATCTAAAAACCTATCAGTCATATTGATTTAAAAATTTGGTTTGATGAATTGTTAATTCTATCAGCTTTCAGAATATTTCTAAATTATTAACCTCCAATAATTGAAAACAGTGTGTAGGTCTAGGTACCTACGTACAAACGGCCGCGCTCCCTACATTAGTTTCGTCAGTGTATGATTGTGTGTCAAACCCACTGTACCCAAGTGACTCACCGTTTCGGTGATCTAACTCCTACATGTCCCTATTGTACTGTATTAAAAACTAACTTTTACAAACTCCAAGACTAATCATTTCAAATAATCTCTTCAAATCCACTTCATCTGAAACTTTGCCGATGTAGAAGACACGCACCAGCCTGGGCATCAGCTCCAAGATCCGGCGCAATGGGAATAATGCGAATCTCCATTGGTGAATGCTCAATGTAACTGCAATAGATGAGGTATCTACTTATAGGTACAAGAGATTTTCATTTTTCAACAGGTAGGTACAGAAGTTTACCAATATGCGATTTTTTATAGTGAAAATAAAATGAAGTTTTTCTATCATTGGGTGGTACTTCTATTGTTATTTACCTAAAGATAAGGTTTAGGATAATTCAACATGGATAAATACTTCGACTCCTTTTAGAAGTACAATAATACAGAATCTACAATAGTCCAACCAGAAAAGTGCCGTGAGTGTAAGTCCAAAGATTTATCGCTCATAGAGATCGGCATCGCCAAGCCGATAGTGAATCAAAGTTATTGCAATCACCTAATGTATTGGCGTAGCGATATGCTATGTGCCGAATGAAGCAACTTATGTCGGAGTCCTGCCGTTGTCGCATTTTCAGGTCGATACCCAGTTGTAGGTGCACTTCGCGTAGAGGTAAGCTTGGAGTCAGAAAGCGTCTTACATTGTCGTAGTCACGGACGCGAACTGTTAAAAAATAATGTGTAGATAAGAATAGTAAGTGGTAGGTAATCTAAACTCGAAGATGTATTTAAGTCTATAAGCAGTCACGAATGACAAGACAGCTTCAACCTGCGTCTGCATAGCGACTATAATCTTCTATTAATTGGAATACATGAGACCGCTTGAGCAGTCGCGACCGCTCAGGGCGGTTAGCAGCATGGCGAAATTCCGTCGTGCGGTCGAACAGTAGCAAGGTATGCTGACTTGTCAAATTGACGACTGTTCTAGCGCAGTTATTTCTCTTCACCCCACCCCCCAGTTTTCTTTCCCAAAATCCATATTACGACAATAGAATATGACGACTGATTGAGCAGTTATTGTTATCAGCTCAAGTAAGTGACCATGACTGCCGCACTTAGTGCCTAGTTTACCCATACCATGCATATAAGCATTAAATAATGTACAATACTATCAACTTAAACTGACAGAATGCCAACAGCAGATAGAGGTCGGGACAGGCTGTGGCAACGTGTCGCCAGGTGATGTCTGGAATGTCGTACCCTCCGGTACCGAGTGCGGCGTCGGTGCGCCCGGGTATGTGGTCTTCCCTGCAAATCAGCTAGAATTAAGAGTAAAATTATATTTAAATCTACCTCGAAAAAACAACATTAGCGTGAGACCATAGTGTTGCCCTTGTTTTGTACCGGTGCTATAATTATCTACTGATGAGGTGGCATGTTGTCGAAACGTCGAAATTCTGTGCTAGGTATGTCTAAGTTAAATTAGTGTACCTACTTATAATAATTTTATCTCAAAACGATTTCCACTGAAAACTTTACGGGTTTTGGTCATGAGGCCAGATTGTGAGTCCGTTCAAGGGCTTGGCCAATAACTGAGGCAGGTTTGGTACAAGATACACTCGAGGACGAGAAACTGAGAAGATTCCCGTAAACTGGCCCCGTGTAAGGAGCTCTTTAGGTTACTGTCAACAAACAGTCAGTGCTATCTCGTGAACTACAAACAGCGCCTTTATTACTAGTAAATAAAGGTGGTGTTTTATCAAACTATTACCGTAGACGTTGTTTGTCTATAACATTTTAAAAACATAGGTAGGTAGGTATGCAATAAGTCTATACCTGCAATCGAAAATGTTGTCTTTTGATGACCGGTAACAAACATAACAATGCGCCGCCGGATCCATCAGCTAAGTGCGCATATTCTAGAGCGAGAACACGTAGATTCCTTAACTCTCCAAGACTTCGGAGAAAGGTGTTTCTAGTATTAGGCCTGGGTAGATATGCTCCAGTTCCTGAAATAACGTAAAGTTTGACAAATGACTTACGAACTAGTCAATCATTTTGTGCCTGAAAGTGGAGGACAGAGGGGTTCCACCCACGTCCGTGTCTCCGCGACCCGCCAAGCTAACCGCCAGTAGACGTTATTCGCGCGCTGATTCGAAACTTACGCGAAAAGTTCTTAAGTTCCATAATTTTGCAGTTTATTTTTTAATGTTTACTATTTACTGTGCGTGACCTTATTAGAAAATAGCCCAAATATCGAAACCTCTGAGAAAACTCTTTACAATAGTCTTTTATCAGGCGAAAATAAGGTGCACGCCTTCAAGGGTTGGGTCATGCCAAATTTGATGTACTCTTTCATACTCAAGTGGACTCAAACAGAACTAGACGCCTTGGATAGGAGTGTCATACATTGTTGACGGCATATCGAATGCATCACCGACGTTCTTCGGTTATGAAACCGCGGAAGTGTAGAGGTCGAGGTTTCTGAAACGCGACTCTGCACAATCCTGAGTTATGCAGTCTCAGGGAATATTTGATAGACGCCGACGTGAAGATGCATCGAGATGTAGTCGCAGTGGACAAGGGCCTCGCCCCTCTCCTTCGCTAAAGACAAGCAACTGGCGCAAACGAGTCATGCTTGACACTAACGACCTCTGGGAGGTATGGCAGAGTTAAGAGCTTCGCGGACGCTTTTTCAGGGCCCTGCACGGGCCCGATATAGACCAATCAGCGTCCGTAGCCTGACTACGTTCTGGGGAGAGTTCTTACATATACATAACCTTGTAGCTAGCATTATCCATCAGCAACTTGCTCTAAAATACAGCCTTGTGGAATCAGAAGTGCCGTATTATAGGTAGATATGTGCCCGACCCAGTTCTCGAAAATGGCAATATTAGGTACACTGTACCCACTGGGATTGACCCATAACGACTTACAGGACTATTGTAGCCAATAAGCCTGATGTAGTGGTGGTGGATCGATTAGACCGGCGCGTAATGATTGTCGACATTGTCCCGCATTACGACGAGAACACCTTTTATAAAAATTACAATTATTCATAAATATAATTTATATGTATCTAAGATAATGTTTTTCAAGTAGCTGCGGAAAATTAACAATTATGGATTTTAGTTAAAACTTTTTCATGTAAGTAAACTACATCGTGTCAGAGATTCAAGAAAAAAAGTTTGAACTAAAAAACGAAAATAAAGAAACGTCTAATCGTTACCAAAAAAATACTTACATGTCACAATTTTATAGAAAAATAACTAAGTAGTTAAACAAAAATTCCAAAAAAACTAAAAAACATATAAATAATTATAAAACATTGTAATTCTTGTACGGTAACTAAAAAAAGGAAAAAAGATGTTCCACCTTGTGCCTTTATTGTTAGTGTATCCTAGCTGCAAATTGTTCTGTTTTTTGATACCATGTGCCACGTTACTGGGTATGACGGGAGTTTATCTTGGCGGAATATTTTCACATTTTTCTGATGAGACATACGCTAAAGTCAATGCCTTAACTAACTTAACTTTAAGAAAATTATAATAAGAAAAAGATAAGTATTGTGTAGTGTATAACCAAAACAACCTTTCATTAAAACTTTACTACAATGTGTCTGCGTTGCCACGGTAACAAACAATTATTGTCAAACTAAAAATGGCAACAGACGAAGAAAAGTCGAAAATTGTTAAACTCTTGCAAGGATTAGAAGTACCTGAAGAAAAGTTGACGGAAAGATGTTCTGATCTTGTTAAGAATTTTCAACAAAGGTTTGGTGGAGAAGTTGAGGCAGAAAGTAAGCAGGAGGAAGACATAAATGACCTGGGAGAGAACCCATACAAAGTTGATCGACGCTTACTCGAAGATATCGAAAAGAAATTGAAGGAATTGTTAGCTGAAAGTAAACGGTTCGTCCCATTAAGTGTTAATTGTATTGTATATGTATTACCGAAGGGATCGGTACCTAGATAAGATCAGGAATCATGTAGATTTTTAATGTTGAAATTATGAATTGTTATTACAATTCATAATTTCTACATTAAAAATCTCAACATGATAACGATTACAACAAAGATTATTATTGTGCACTGGGTGGAAGGGACATCGACGCGGTAGCAAGCAGAGATTTTATTTATTTAATAACTGAATATTTTGACGCTGGGGATCTAGATTCATGGGCTGAATTTATGGTAACTTCCACCCTGTGTACAATAATATCATTGCAGTAATACGTTAACTTGTTGAGATTTTTTATATTTATTTATCAAACGTTTGTTATTTTAAATGTTGGTAATATGATTGTTGATCTTATGTACCTACCAACCCCATTACCGAGTATAGGTAACTTCTTAATGTTCAATGTCGTAACAACAACCTATTGTAGATGATGATTATAAGCACAGACAGGTAGGTTTATTATATGCTACTACACCGTGTTCAACTGTCTATAAGACTAGGTGCCTATTAGAGTTAGGCATGAAATAAAGTCGACTGGAACTGATCTAGCGATAAGTTTACTGCTATATAATGTAAGGAAATGAGCAAAATCGCATAAAAAGAAAAATAACGACATCCACTCACTTCTCGTTTCATAAACCAACAAAATTTCTTACTTATGTGTCTACTTATTGTATGAAATTACAGAGCCAAAAAAGCAAATGCCGAAAATGTGATTTTGACTGGTGCAGATCCTAAAAGGCCATGGCAAACCAATTCTAACAAAGAGAAGTTACTTCGTGTGGACAGCGAGCTCAAGAGGCACCTGGAGAAGTCTTCCCAAATAATTGTACCTCTAGCTGACCAAGAGATGCAGGACCTCGTGAAGGAATGTAAGGATGAAGGGCAAGTGGCGCCGGCGGTGGGTGCAAACCGGCTCAGAGACACTGTTGACGCAGCTAAAAAGAATCTACCGCATTTCCAGTACAAACAGATTCACAACACCACGGCTACCGAGATCATGCCACAAGCTCACGCATTCCATTCTAAGTCTGCGCAACCTAAGGAATCTTCTACTATTGAGTGATTTATTTCGTTTTTTTTTTCGTTTGTTATTTATTTCTAGAAGAATGATTGTACCTAATACAATTTCATGATGAACATTTAAATTGTTACGTTTCATTTCAACTCTCGCCTTTTCCCCAGGGGGCAGGCAGAGTCTACAGTAAATCGACCTGTAAAGTTTTGGATCGATATCTGTAGGATTTCGTATGTATTTTTTATCGATACGTATGTGGAGTTGCCATTTATATAGGTCGGTTGCAGTAACGAGACAGTTACTAATTGATATAGTCAGGGAGATCGGTGATAGCTGGCGGTTGCCGATCAAACTAACGAAAATTTAAATAAATCTTGAGTTTTATGTAACAATTAATGTGTCATATTTTGTGTTGGATGTTCAGGCCAGATCCAGACAGCCTATTCACCTAGATCCACAACTTTATCTCTTTCTATCGCACAGCGTGACAGCCACATCCTTCACGAGAGCGAACAAGATCGAGCCCGCGCTGGTAGGCCTGGTTCAACCCTTGCTTGCACTCACAAACGTGTGTCAAATATGACATGACGCGTAAAGAGAACGGTCACCATTTTGAGAAAAAGCCTGGAATTCACTTGCCATGAATTTAGACAAACTTATTTTGAGCGGATTCTTCTTAGGTGCACATCATTTCCACGTGTTTATGGAACGGTACTTTACAAAGGCTTACGAGTTTACACGCGCGCTACATTGTGCACTTCAAAAAACCCAAACGCGCGTATACTCGCTCATTCCGGCAAATGCGCGAACACGCGCTTATGGAACTTTTTTGTGAAACTGCAGCAATAATTTTGTCTATAAATTAATAAAACTATAAAATTTAGTTTTGCTGTTCAATGTAAATTGACTAAGCGCTGTTAAATTGATTGGTACTTCAGAACTCTTTGTGCTCGAGTCCGACACGCACCTGGTTTTAGTGCATTCATTCATCATTGTTTCAAAAGCAATTAAATTTTTACTAACTAGCACGAAGTTTGAAAGTGGCAAACAGGCGCCTGTTGCAGAAAAGTTGAAAAGGAGTCGCCATAAGGACCGTCCTCATGTAATGTCCATACCATAACACACCGAGACCGACTACTGCCTTTCAACTTTTCTGCAACAAGTTTCATATTTCGTAGTAGCTAGTTAGTAAAAATATTATTACTTTTGCAATTAAAACGATTGCAATTGCAAAAGGAATTATATTTTTATTAACTAGTTAATTAATGTGTTCCATTCTTAAGAAACATATTGGTTAAAAGAGTGATGAATGGACAGGGGGAGGAAGACCAACGAAAAAAGATGGATGGACTATGTGAAGAATGATATGAAAGACAAAGGATAAATGATAGCGTGCCGGTTGGCATGGGTGAATTGAAGAAAAAAACGTGTTGCGCCGATCCCAAGTAACATGGGACACGGGCAGGGAGATGATGAACTAGCTACTCGCTCTTTCATCGCCCGGATCCCACGGTAACATGGCAAAATATCGAGATTTATTTGCGAAATCTAAGTAAAAAAATAACTAATGGTTTTTATACAAACACAAAGTTAAAATGACTAACCAGTGATGTAACTGTAGTTAATGAGGAGAGGATTCTCGTTGGGCAAAACAAATCTCCACAAGAACAGGTACTTGAGAGTTTGAGCGTTGAAACAAGCTAGGTGTTGTAGCAGACTAACACCCTCGATTCTCTTGCAGCACATGTTTTCGAACGATACTAGTTGGAGGCGATCCTGAAAACTACGTCAGCAAATGGCATGATTACACGTCTTGGTTGAAATGACTTTACTCGATTTGGGACACACGATGCCGATGATAGACTAACAAGGCAGCCTTATTATATACTAGCAGTTGCCTTCGACTTGGTTCGCGTGGAAGTTTTGATGCGTATGTGTGAGAAGAAAGTAGCCTGTTTATTTATTTTATTATTTATATATGCTCAAGAAAGAACATAAGGAAAAATCAAAACCTATGTGCTTTTCCAGACCATAATCTATTTTTGTGTCAAATTTCATCCAGATCCGTTCAGCCGTCCTGGCGTGATAAGGAACAAACAACCATCCATCCATCCAAACTTTGGCATTTATAATAGTAGTAGGTTATAGGTACTGCGTACTCGGGGAGGTATCTCATAATCTATCGCCAGCTGAGGGAAAGACACCAATTAGCTTTACGTGCCGCAAGAGTGCACTTCAAATTAGAGTGAAGCCTCGCGGGCGTTGCCGCGATGTGTTGCGTGGCGTGGTCAGAACGACTATTATTTCAACGCACTGAGTGCCATAATGCAATGCGTTGTCGTCGCGACGACGACGGCGAATGATGCCGCTACTACATCGCACGTTTTAGAAAAAATCTTCGATATTATACTGCGGTGCACCCCCTTCGTGTGGTATGTCGTTCTGATTTAATACGTAGAAAGACGCATCGTCACCACTCAGGCGCCCCAACGTACCGACAGCGAAAATCCACCGCAGCTGTTGACATCGGCGGAGGAATGTGTTCCGCTCTATCAGGAAACAGAGTAGACACAACATTTTCAACCAGTTGTGGTTGCAGGTTTTGTGCCGAAGCTTTCCTCTGGCCAGGCCAGGCAACATTAACCTAACCTAGCCCTTATAAAATGCAAACAATACTTATTTGTACCTTAGGACGTGTTGCAAGTGCCGGAAAAATTGTTGTCTGCTGAAATAATCAAGCCGATCTAGCTTGATGATTGCGTCGGGAACTATCAGTCGGTCCATTTGAGCCCGATTCAGTTCCATTTTCTGTTGCAAAAAATTCAAAGTATTTGAAGAAAAGCAAATGTTATTAAGGAAACTTCAGTTATCTGCCCGTCTGACCTTGAATTGCTTAACTATTATAATTTTGTAACTAGTAATATACGATAGTATGTTATGTTAGCCGATCAGAACTAGCGTCGCCCGGTGGTGGATTTTACACAAACTGTCAGCTCCTATTCCACCCACTTAGGGGTTGAATTTTCCAAAATCCTTTCTTAGCGGACGCCTGCGTCATAATATCTATCTGTATGCCAAAAGGGTTGGATGATTTTTGTATGTAACGTGGTCTGCTTAACTTCAGCTATTTTATTTTATTGTCAGAATAGCGACCACACCTAACCTATTAATCAATAGATGGCATCAATACAAACAATTATTGTATGTTAATATTATATCAATTATAGCTTGCTTAATTAAACACTGCTCAATAAATGGTATGTCTTAGGTCAATACATCAATTTAATAGCGTAAGCGTAATTTAATTATAATTAATTATCATGATTCAATAAAATGATTCTTAGGAAAATACAAAAAATGCCAGAAATTAAAATTCAAGTTTGTAGAAATCTAAAAACAAGAAAAGCATAGCTAAAATACGAATTAGATTATTAAGAAAATTGCAGCCTTTTAATAATCAGCTGATTTACCGAATATGAGGTTATCAATTATTATCACCTAGACACCTAAATGGAATAAGGTGCCATGGAAGGACGTGTGATTTTTTTTCTGGTGGGTTATGGAGAAAATTAATATAAGGGGTGGGATTGAGATCAGCCGGTTGAACGGGCCGCATGCACTTATACCATGATATTGTGTTCACTGTACAAATTTTTCGCTGGTCTTGCTGTGAGTGCATGCGTATTATTTCGCTTATGTACTCGAAATCTTGACCAACGTGATATCGTATCTTGCGTAAACTCATAATAAATGACGCCCTTGATTTCCACGATGTGGAGCTGGAACTGGCATGCAAAGATTGACCTCCCGTTATCATCAGCAGTTTGGACATTGATCACAACATTCACAACTTGGTGTTGAGACTGGAGCTTACCAGTTGGCGAGCTGAAGTTTGACGCTGCCTCCTCGTAGCATTTTGCAGATAATCATCCTTGATTATGCTTGGTGACGTCTTACATAAGCCAGTAGTATGCTCATAATTTGCAATTTATTCTCTCTTGTGAAGTTAAATTATGATGTGACACGCTCAGAGTCACCGTTACAAAAAGAAGCAAACAAAGTTTTAATTAACAGGAAAAATACGCTTACAATAACCCTATTGTAAGTTTTAATTATTAAGAAGCTGAGGGGGTTGTCAACTTCTTACGATACAAAATAACCCACTCTGCGAACAAGTTCGGTTACCTCTCCATATTACAAAAATGCTCATGTTTGTTGTTTTTAATTTCGAACAATAATATTATGAAATGCAGTTTCAACCTACACTGCATTCAAAAAATGCCAGTACTAATTTCAAAGTATTTTCGTAACTAATTTTATTAAAAAAAATTATCCTGTCCAACCGGAAATCTACAATATTCCTATCATATTCCGATGTATAGCTATGAAAAAGGACCAACGAAAAAATATTATTGAAACCTTCAGAGTTAATGCCACGGAGCTGTACATCTCGCGTTGATAAAGATTGGACTGGAACTTGAGTGCGGTGTTGGCTCTCCACAAGTGGCTGCCCAGGGGCGTCGGCATCCTCGGATATGGATAGGGGTATACAAACAACACCTTTTTACAATGACAGTCACCCGTAAAGTAACGTTGCACCTCATCAATTTCCCAGTACTCAGACTCTTTGCACCTGTAATAATTTCAGTCATTTTGAAAAATGAATCTATTAAATATGGGGGGCAGAAGCCCCAGTAACCCAAAAAGCGGTTACCTACTTAAGATGTTTGTATATTTCAGGAAATGTGTGTGATAATATGTATTTTGTCATATTTATTTAACACAAAAAATGCAATTTGGACTGTCCCAGTGTGTGATTCAGATCCGGCCATTTTGATCAGTATCACCGTCTGATGCGAGATATTTCAAATTGCCTTATGAAAAAATACAGAATTTTCGATTTTAGCCGCTTTTTGACTTACGAGGGCAGCAGTTATAGGTCATGTTTATGACGTACAATGTGTTTCTCTTAGGGACACTTACAATAGGGCGTCGTCTCCAGCTAGTATACCATCTGATTTCTGAATGTAATGTAGCCAAATGTAAGGGTTACGAGTCCAGTCATCAATGGCAAGTTGCCCTGGTTGGGAGCCATACTTTCGTTGTTCCTGGCATTTCACATTTTCCAAGTGACCAACAATTTTAAGACACTTGCAATCAGCTGTATAGAAAGAAAATATTGATGAAGTCTCCAAGTACTTATACACCTTAACAATTACAGATATAGATAAATGCTTACAAAGGTGTTACAACGGGAGCACAGTGGCATAATGTAACCATGGGCACGGTTACAGTAAGACTTTTAACAGAGAGTAATTATTCAAAATTATACACAATTGTTCGTGCAATTGCAATTTCGTTTTTTGTTTTTGCGTATATTCTTTTTGTCTGTAATTTTCAAGTACAAGGTATATTTTCATTATTTAAGTGCATTTTTTTCTTCCTGCACCCTTATGTGCGATAGCATGTGAGAGGAGCACAGTGAGTATGAGAATATCACACCCGCATCCATCGGTACCGATCTATACTGCCGACTGTCCGTACTGGAAACCTGTTACTTTAAACCCGGACTCCACCAAAGCGGGGGCGTGTGGAGATGCTAGCTAGGGTGCATCCACTGCCGCTGCGTGGTTACCGATGCATACCGGCTTGACTGTACACACAGCAGGGATGTGTAGGTACAGGCTACAAGTCGACCGCCACGTGCCTCTCACGTCTCCCGCTTTGTACTGATGCCATGCCTGCTTGGCCGCCAAGTGCAGAGGCTGGCTTTATCAAATCTAAATACATAAAAATGTATTGACGTTTGTTACTCTCACAAAACTCGAGAACGGCTGAACCGATTTGCCTAATTTTGGTTTTGAAATATTTGTAGAAGTCCAAGGAAGGTTTAAAAGGTATGTAGGTAGGTGGTAGGTAGGTGGTAGGTAGCTGGTAGGTAGGTGGTAGGTAGCTGGCAGGTAGGTGGTAGGTAGGTTGGTCGAGTAGTAAAAAATACAAGGAGGCAGTACTAGGTAGGGAAAGCTGCATTACAACGCATGCCGCGGGTACAGCTAGTGTGAGATATCTAATATCTATCTGCTCTCCTCTCTGCTCAACCGTTCCCACATCCGCCGCCCCCCATATAACTGGACCCGAGGCGGTGACGCGTAGGGTTTTGCGCGCACCCCTATTAGACGTCGCGGGGGGAATTCTACAGCTCACTCCCCCCGTGAACTTGAGGAGGCGAAATCAATTCAATCAAATTGGCATTAAATGGATGCACACAGGTCACTCTATCACGCCACAATATAAATTCATCGAATTTCAAGTTATTCATAAACGAAAAAAAAATCTAAAGAAAAAAAATCGTTAGTGGCGAAATTTTTTTTTTACTTTCTTCTCCACATCTCTAGGGACTCAATAAAAAAGTCTCACGAAAATTCGACCACTATAAACTTCGTTCCACCTTTTTGTCTAATTGCAGTCGACTAATAATGGTATTTTTATGTGGCCGCGAAAATTCTTCATTTTTAGACAACAGGATGCGGCTACACCTAAGTTTAGCTAGCTAATCTTACGTTTATTTTCACACCCATCTTAAGCCATAACATACTCGTAAATAGACAGTGTATGTACATAAACCTTGACTTCTACTGATAGAGATGATACCCAACATGTCTTACCTTCATCTTTTGGAGTCACTTCAGATTCAGCTTGTTTTTTCTGTAGTCGTTTTGATTTACTTTCAGTCTTTCTCCACGTCTTTACATTTTCAATTATTTTTGAAAGAGTTGGCTTTTGCATTTCTATGTATTATTCTTTTAACTCAGGTCACAATAGCAGTTTTGTTATAATTATGTTTACAAAATATTTAAATAAATTATTAAAAATCAAAAGAAACTATGAAATAAAAAAATATTACAAAGTAAACAAGCAACAACTATATCAATACACAGATAATGTCATGTCATCTGCTTGACATTGATATTTATTTACAAAAAAAAAACAAAAAAAAAAGGCCTCTGCCATCACCATCACCTATCGGAAAAGGTTTTATCTTTTCCCTATTTCAGATCGTTTCCTCTCCGAGGTTAATACATTGGTTTTGTCTAGGTTCACAGTCTGCACAGCCATTGCTCGTGGTTGTTGCCGCGTACAGATCCCTCACTAATCGTGGTCTGGCCTTTTGGAGGAATCTTTAAAAGTTGGAAGAAAATTAAACAAACTGTGGAAATCTTACTAATATTATGAACAAGCTTTTGCCCGCGACTTCGTACATGTGGTACTTAGAATCTAGAAAAAAAAGATCATTCCCTGTCGTAAAATGTAGCCTATATTTTAAGTTAGGCATCTAGCAGTAGAGCGGTGAAAACTGCTTTCAAATCCATGCAGTAGTTTTGGCGTGATGCGCGTACAAACATACAGACAGAAAGACAAAAATTATAAAAAAATGTTGTTCTGGCCTCAGTTGCTCTAACCCCCCATTTATATATTTTTTCAATATCTTCAATGTACAGACATCGGCCAGTTACAATTTTGTTATATGTATAAGTATGTATATAGATGTGAAAGTTTGTATATTTGTTACCTACTCTATCACGCAGAAACGGCTCGACGGATTTGAATGTTGGGCACACAGATAGCATTTAGTGATAAAATTGTCTGCATTTTTCAAATATCGAGATGGCAACCCTAGTTGCACAAAGACTGAAATATTATGCCCGTGTGATTCACAAATGCTTTTGCCCTTTTTTGCCAAACAACTAAAAGAATGTTTCTAAAAGAGTGAACTAAATCAAAATCCGTCCATCGTTCATCATAATTTTCTACCGACTGTACTTCGAGTTACGAATTGAAGAAAAGTGTCGAATCGGCGAATTACGGAAAGTGTGGAGTTGAAGCAACTGTCCATTCCACACAAGTGTCCAATCAACGATAGTGACGAATCAACGATACTGTCGAATCAACTAAAGTGACGAGTGAGGGAAGTGACCAGTGTTACGCGGTCTGACCTGAATTAACACAGATATTTTCCATCCCGGTAAACGCTCTGGATCCAATTCTGAACTCTGAGCAGACGAGACAACAACAAAGCGGGTAGACCGTAATAAAATACACTTTTCTTGGAATTTGTTTATATTTGAAAAAATATACAAAGAATTAATGTTATAATTAATTTGTTCTGTACAATTTAAACATATTTAATTATGAGTACTAATAAATGCGTTATACAAAAGTGATTATTAAACCATTTTCAATTACATCATTAGGTATGCGTCGAAATAATCAGAATACAACCCGTATCTATCTATTAATTAGCTGGAAACAGTGTTTAATTTAGAACTAGCATATCAGATATTATATACAACATTAAAGGATGATTAGTGCTTATTTATTTATGATTATTTTAAAGTCCCGTTCGAGACTTACGGCACGTCAGAGTAGTAAGAATTTACTTATGTACTGCCTGCTTTCTGCTCACATTACCTACTGTAGCAAAATCCACCACATTGGACGCTCGTCATTATCAAACATCGTATCCACCTAGTGTTGGTACATAGGTATATAAATAAAATCACAAATTCATCTATGTTTTGTATATATCATTGATATTTACTTACAGACAAACATTTGTCATGTAGATGAATTTATTAATATACGATAATTACATTCATTAAAAAACATCGATAGCAAAAAGACGACCACTTAGATACATCAGTTTCGTCTTTGATCAACAAAATATTGCAAATAAATGACAATAAGACAGACTGTTTAATCGTTATATCTAATCGATATTTTGTGAGCACGTTTCCATAACATTTTATACTAACCGGCAGTCTTCAACATATCCTAGGTAATACTCGTAAATAAGAAGTTTAATTCTCTTATACTTACTTATTTTATGCTAAAAATATCGACAAGATATAACCGAAGACATTGGACGTATCAGAATCTCAATGACTTGAAATGAATTCGCCATTTATTTACTGAAACACTGAAAAGTATTTCAGGTGGTGTGTTTTGTATCGATTTTGATGACATTTAACAATGTCATCTTCTTTTACTTGGGGGTCCTAAAACATTCCTGCACTAACTGATCATGATAACCCCCCGGAATAGAAAAAGGTTAAGACATTTACGATTACAATAGTAACAGTGGTACAGACAATAAAGCACAATTGGCAAATGGCAATGTGCAGTGTCTTCCTTCGATTTTCCATACGACTCCGGATTTTTTGGACGTAAGTTTATTGTCAATATCGGACTTTTATTTCATATTTTCAGTCTTTGTAATCCGAATTTGAAATTGGATGGACTTCCATTGATGTAGGTAATAAAATCCAGTTTAAGCACAGTCATAGCCTCCCCTATATAAGTTGGCGCCGACAATACGACAATAAATGAAAACATTGGTAATACTAGTACATAGGAATATTTTTGAACTATCAAAGAATTCGTAACAACGAAATTTAAAAAAAAAGAACAAACTGAATAGCATAAAACTGTTAAAAAAATAGAACACCATTTATGATGATTGGTTTACTAATCTTAGGTATAATTCGCACTAATTCACATCTAGAAATAAGAATTAAAGAACGATTTTTTTTTAATTATTATTATTATTATTTTGCCATAGGTTTTTGACGTAGCGAGTTGGCAGCATGTTTTTAGTATTTATATCGATGTGAGGGTCGTTAACCTGTCGGTGCTAGCCTAATAATCTACATCATGTAGAAAATGCTGAAAATGAAAATTAATGTCCTGTGACTAAACTACTGGATACATTGGATTGATTTTATGTATGCAGGCTGGGAACGTCATGAGGTTAATGCAGTTTAATTTACTGTCGTATAGTCGGCGCCACCCTGTTTGCATGGCCAACAGTTTAAATGGCCTAATAACGTATTCAAGCAGAATTGATTATGCTGATTAAAACAAGTGCAACGCTTA
The DNA here is from genome assembly GCA_964057025.1 of Standfussiana lucernea. Taxonomy (NCBI): domain Eukaryota; kingdom Metazoa; phylum Arthropoda; class Insecta; order Lepidoptera; family Noctuidae; genus Standfussiana; species Standfussiana lucernea. The sequence continues at coordinate 11,727,862 of OZ059784.1, forward strand.
TGTAAGTATATGGAGAGCTCACTTTTCTTTTTCTTCGGTATTGTCATATGACAACTTTCGAACTTAACGAAGGAATGCTAGATTTTAGTAATGAAACAGCATCTATAAATAAGGCAGTTTACATCAATGATAACTAAGTCCACTGCGAGCGAAGACAGAGTAATATGGTGTATACATATGTATGGTAAATTATTAGTTTTTCGGTGAAACTATGGTGATGATTAATTTAATGATTAGTGACGGGCGCTGTTTATGAAATCAACATACCTGAGTATGTTTTGCCACTGTTTTACATTTATAACTAGATTCTTAATTATTTTATTACCTTAATGCAAATGATTTAACAACAATTAGAGATATTACATCTAGGTGTAACATTACATTTTATACATTATTAAGGCCTCGTAGCGCTAATCAAATAATCATACTAGACTGTCTCCTCTCAGCAGTTTCGACGAACTAAAATAAAAAAAAACATTTCATACGTAATTTATCGTTAAATAATTAAATCTAGTCAGGTATTCAAAGCTTAATTTATTAGCTACACAAGGACAGAGTTCCAGTGCCGTATTGTTCCGTTAAAAATACACATAACAATTTACACAATATTCATCAGCTATTTATAAGACGACGGTGGATATTTGATAAAAACTCTTTAGCTATAACAAGCTACATTTTCAGTTTTGTATAGGTAGGTACAAACCACTTACTGGGAATAAAAGTATTAATTATTTGCCACCGTCGTCGTATCATAAAACTGTATTCAGAAAATAAATCAGACACGACATAATCACAGCCCAAACATAATAATAACGCCTACAGATGGTACCTACAGTGAGATCAGACACATTGGAGTTCTGTATATTTTTCATTTTGTCCCTTTTACTTTCGTTACGCCCAAGTCAGTGGTCACGGTATGCCTGTAAATGGACGCACTTGCACATACCAATTATTTATCACGTTGCAACTAAACGTTGCACATCCCTGCCCCTCGACTACGTTCACGTTTACGTTCACGTTTGTAAACAAACAGCAAATAACTAGATAGTTTAAAAAAATCCTAGATTTTCCAACGAAATGGTAGGACCTTAAATATGCCATTTGTTACAATTTCTTTCATTCGATACGTCAGGAGACTACTGTATTTCGATAAGTGTGCACATCTTTGACCCTGACTGCTGAAGCTAGTTTAGAACGAAGCCTACAGGTAAATATTTCGAACTGCATTTATAAATCATCGAAGTAATAAAATCAGAACTTATGGCACACACGAGGAATATTACTACTACACGCATCACTACTTGTTCATTTACAATATTATGTTGAGTGGCATATCGCCATTCGAAACTTTTATATCGCATACCCATAAACACATTTAACTATAAATCTATTTATTTACTGAAGCTCTTCGGGTATGGAATAGTAAGTTAATTATTTCTAAATGGCTGCAACATCATAATTTCGCATCAAAGTAACGATATTCTGTTGCAGTAAAAAAATCTACTTACTCTAGATATAGACTGCCCGAGTTTATAATAAAACATATACAATAATTAACTAGGAACATAATATAAAATTGACAAAACTCCAACTCACGCAATAAATATATTTTGCAAGTTCACTGCAAGCAACAACTACCTACTACTGCACAGCGTGTGCGCACTAAGGGTTTGTATAACTTTTTTTTCTAACTCCTAATTAAATATTATTTTTTTATAAACTTGCCTAAATAATGAATTTTACGAAAATTAAATTCTTTTTACTCTCCATTGCAAGTGAACTTGCAAAAAGCCATCCTACATACCTTAGTATACCTTTCAAAATAGCACCCCATTCTGATTACTATATATTTTTAAACTGCGTTCAAAATTATAACAATTTATCGAGATTGGTCATTTTTATAAAAAAACACGTTTACAATTTTCATTTTTTTTTTCAATTGCCTTTAATATTTAATTTTGTAACTAAATTTCAAGTTAAATATGTCACATTTACCTAAGTTCAGAGAGCTTAGTTTTATGATTAGAAATGCTTATAGTTACCTACATACTTTTAGATTCTATTCGCTACGTTTACCTGTTTAGCGATTTATGGGAAACAGATCTCGACAATCATTCAATGCCAAATAAAATATCTACCAATAAATATATAATTCCAGTAGGTACATGGCGCATTTTAAGTTTCTTATATTAGAGAAGCATGTATCGCGCCTGTATGTATAATGACCTGTTCGTAGTGCGCGGCGCTGCTCAGGCAGTGGGCTGCGCGGGCGCCGGGTGCGCCGGGTGCGTGCTCAGGTGCGTGGACTCGCTGCGGCGCGGCGGCGCGGGCGGCGGCCGTTTCTTGATGGGCTTGGGCTCCTCCCGGCGCGGCGGAGGCTCTCCCCGGCTGAACACGTTTTCATAGAAAGGATCCTCGACTCCTCCACCGTAGTGCTCCTGGACCCACATCGACACGCTCGTCTCCTTATAATCCTCCGATAAAGGGTACTCTCTGAAACCTAAAACTTCGTGTGGTGTAGTCGCAGGCTCCAATTTACATTTTTGTGCCACCTGCCACTTTTTCCTCATAACCCTTTGCAAGTCTCTAAGGAACTCTTTTGGGGGATTACTGTTCGAATCTGCTAATTTCTTTGGCGACGATAACCTTGTGCTTTCATTTCGTTTCGGTGGCGGTGGCTTGCGAGGTGATAACGGCGGCTGCTCCTTTAAATTGAACGATATTTTCTTAGTCTTTTTACTATCGGAGCAAGTAGTTAGGTCATCAGCAAAATTCACTTTTTTCATTGAGCCTGTGCGTTCTTTAGAAGGTTCGGCAGCTACTTTTCTCTGAACGGAGGGACTGCCATTACTTATTTTCTTTGTCTGAAGTTCGGCGAGACAAGCGCCGTAAGCTACGTTTTGCTGACCATAGATACTTTTATCCGAATGTAGAGAGGATGTTCGGGACGTTTCTGAGTGAACACTGTCGAGTGAGGGCTGGCGCGGGAACGTGCGACTTTGTTCGGAGGGACGCGCGGTGGCTCTCGCTTGACCGGCGCGGGCCGCCTGCTCCACTTGCTGCGCTGTGAGCTGGGTCACTATGTCGTGCACGCGGCCCGCAGCCGTGTGCGCCTCGATTGTGTGCTCCGGGGGCGGCGGTGGCAGGCTGAGTTGAGAGCCGGTGAGGTCCTCGACAGGGTCGAGCGGAGGCGGCGGCGGGGGCAGCGAGTCCAGGCTTAGGGTAGAACTAAACATTCCGTCGGGCACATCTTCAGTTGGAGGCGGAGGCGGTGGCAAGTCTTCCAAGGGGATCACTGCTGGTGGTCTCTGGACCTTGTCGTAGATGGCGGTGTACCCGTATAAGGCGGAGCCGCTGTCGGAGCTGTTCCGGTACATGCTGTCGCGAGGAATGCTCTCGTAGTGTCCGTAGGTGGGCGAGGGTGGGTCGGGCCGCACCGGGCTGCTGGTGTTGCTCAGGCGACTGTTTGTTGTGCCGCTGAATATACTCGTCTCTACGGTATCTGAAGAATAAGATAAAATCTAATTAGAATTGTTTTTGCAAATTGCGAGATATTGTGTAGGTATCGAGTGTCGGCTTTGTATAAGAACTGACCGATAGTATGGTGTCGTTTGAGCGTGGAGTCGTCGGTGCGCGCGGACCGGGGACGCCTGGTCAGCGTGCCGGAGTCGCCGCCCCCCTCGTCCTCCACGCCGCAGTCGCCACCCTTCTCCACCATCTCTTTGAGCTGACGAGTCATCCACGTCAACGGAATGTTAGGCTTCATCGATGGCTTGCGCTTAATAGTACCTGGAGTGTTCAATTCCCTTGTTTGAATAATTCATTTTGTACATAAAATGGCTTTTTTCGAAGTGAAAACTAATAGGACTGAAATATTATATTTATAAAGGCATTCATTAAAATAACTCAAAATTAATTACTTTATTGAAATTTGTTACACTGTAGTGTGATAAAAATGTGTAGTTAGTTACCCATGGGAAATTCGCAGTCAAAAGCACTTTCGGAAGCTGTGCCGCCGTCAGAGAGGCATCCGCTGGAGCTTGAGGATGAGGCGCGGGAGTGTCTGCACAAGGTAATACTAACCATCATTTTTGTTTACAAACAAACCGTTAGAACTTAATAAATAAAGATACCATTCACTTGTTGGCAATGGCGACAGTAACAACAATGTATCCAGTTTTAAAAACAAACGGCAGTCGCATTTGATTGGAAAAATGATTACATAAACGCAAGCGTTTTGGGAACAATCTGAAATTACATTGTGTAAAAATAGGAAGTTTTATATATAAGTTCAATCGCTGAGAAAATAAGATTAAATAAATACATATATCCAGAAAAAAACAATATGTTGCAATTTAAAACAAAAACATAAGTATTTGTAATGACTGTAATATTTAATATCTGGAAGCGATCGCAAAATTCCGTAGATATCATAACTTTCTTTGACTGTAGAAATCGATATTCAAAAGTTTAGTTTGCTTAGATACTATATATTATACAGAACTAAAACCATTATAAATGAATACCATATGCGACTATGAATACGACACATCGTGGTTTAGTCTCCGTTTCTGATTTAAGAATATGAAGTTGAGATTGTGGCAAACTCCACATTGGCATTATATTTCGAAGGAATCAATCACCCTAGGCATATAGGGATCTTTACCTTTTTATTTATTTTAGGTGGGAAACCTTCAAAAGGCGACATGGTCATTAGGGATCAAACCTTGGAGTGTAGGGTTGTTTGTGCGGGTTGGATCCGCACGTCGGAGGAGGCACCGTTTAGGTATCTATTATTGCTAAAATAGATTTCTACGGACTCTCAACTTTAAATTCTCAATTCAGAAACCGACAATTCAAGGAAGAGAGGTAGAGAGACTGCCACACAGGAATAAAGTTCTGTTATGGTCAAAGCGGTACGGACAAGTGGCGGACACTGGACTGAACTCTGACAGATACTGCAGTACAATATCTGACAGAGTTTGGGTCACAATATTGCTGCGGTTCGGAGCTGCGTTTGCATTTCATCTGCTTGTACCGCTTTGACCGATCCTTAGAATCTCAGAAACATTCTGCACAGTCCAACTTTTTCTAAAACTTGACATATTTTATCTTTTTTTTTGAGTTGGGCGGAGGTACCAACCTGCCGCTACTGATGTCAGAGTTGGCCACACTGGCATTGCTTGATGTAGACTGGGCGGGGCTGTTGATGCCCAGGGCCGGCATGCCATTCGTCTTTGTCGGTATAGAAGTGATCTGTTGAAAATGATGAAATAATATTTGAGCATCTTTGTATATTGGTTGTAAAACCTACTTTTACACGTCAAAAATAACGCTTCAGAACGAGAGAGAGGCCAGAGTTTCATACAGCCTCTTTTAAAGTCCCGAAAAATAATCTTGGTCAAGTTTTATGGGGACCACGCAAATTAGTGTCTGATATTGTCTTTTTAGGAAAGAACCACAAAGATTTGAGTGGACCTGTCCATGTCCAGTCCGTGCTTGTTAATTAAATAATGCGTTACCTTCTTACTATAAGCATAAATTAACATAGTCTGTCTATAAGTGACAGCTAAGCCAGTATTCCAAATTAACCAAGTAGACTTGCATTCGAGTACCTATTCCGAATTCTCAATACTTATTTAGGTTTTATAAACCTAGCTAAAAATGTAATTGAAATCCAATTGCATTTAGCAAATTAAGGGTTTCGTTTGTATACAGATTGTATAAAATACATTCTTTGAGCAGGCTTTTAAAGTACTTACTGAACATGATCGGGCATGGGCAAGGTGGTCCAAGTCCTCTTGGGTGAGCTCTTCCACTAACGAGCGGTAGTTCTCTAGTAACTGCCTTCCATGCTGGAAAAATACCATGGAATAAACAGATGTTATATAGATTATGCAAAATATGAGTCGTAAACAAATCGATCGATGATATCGACCGTTCAGAGGGCCTACCAAGACCTCTTATACCTATTGTTTTAATTTCCCTTCAATGTGGGATAGAGATGGAGCTGTAAAGGAAGTCTAGGTCTATCTCTCTCCCACATTTCAAGTGACATTGACTGGCCATCTGATTGATCGATCATCGTTTTAGTTGGATGCGATACCTATCGCTTATTTCTTGGTCGACCCACAGTCTAGTACTTTTAGGCATCTTTCCCACGGCAGACGAAGAAGCGACTAGTTATAGACTATTTTTTCGCCCAAGAAACGAGAAAAAGATAGTAGGCCCAGCGTTATTAAAAGAGATAGGTACATTTTAAATAGTTGATCGCTGATTGTTCACACGGGCGCGAGGACTCTGTCAAGCTAACAATTTGTTTTTAGTGCTAGCACTACTCGTTCTCGCAGTCTAGCAGTACCTACAGTCTCAAGATACATTGCCGCTAAGTAAGCTACGTTCCAAGTTTTTTCTTCAGAGCATGTATCTCTATCTATGTACACGTGGTATTTTTAAAGGAACAACCCGAAAAAAATGATGACAGCGGATTGTGTTCGTCAGTGTAACATCTGGCCCTTGCGAGCCGTACCTGAATAATAGTTGTTGCCGTTACAGTTTTGAACCAGTTATTTTCGAGTCGTCGCTATTCCTTCCCCCCAAAATTACTTGTCCGATTATTTCATGAAAATCCTTGTACATATTTTTTAATTAATTTGCTGGCCTAACTTTATTAATGCGACATTGTATGGGTTCAGATAATTCAATTAAAATGTTAATCCTTTCCCTGATTAATAACCCACATATCCCATCCCACTGTAATTGTTACACTACTTATAATATCTACTTCGCGGTAAGTGATCGTGTTAATAAATGGTATTCCTGATGCCGTACCTTTGCTATGCGCATCGCGGTCACCCATCTCTCGAGAGTTCGCTGGTCATCAGCGCACAGGAACTTTATAAACTTAACACTCTTTGGTTGCTGCAGCCTCGGGTGTTTGATAGCGAAGCAATAGTCGGTTGGCGATTTGTACTTCTTCTTCCAGTTCAACCCTATGTAAACTTCGTTAGTGTCAAACGTCGCTAGACATACTAGCTCTTTCAGCGTTTTCACCTTATCCTTTGGCGAGTAGTACAGTCCTAGATGATAACAAATTGAATTATAATTAAAGAAAAACTATATTTTATTCTAAAACAAAAATTATTCGCTTTGGCTTATTCGCTTTGCTTATATAGAATGTATTAAGACGTAAGGGGTGTGGCCACACAGCGCAGCTTGTCGAAATAGTTACTAACCAGACGGTCGCAAAACGCAGTATATTTTCTTCCATCCTTTTTTAGCATCGTTTTTGAGATAAAGCGGTCCCTCCATCGGAGGTACTGGGTGGCCTGACACGGACGGTATCGTGCTCGTAGTTCCTCCACTCTGTCCGAAAAACTCTTCTATGATTACTTGTCTCGAATGCTCGTCATGTTCGCTGGACCAACCTTAACATTTGCAATTAAATATTAGCAATAGTTCATTTGTAAAGTTAATAAGTATGCTTACATCAGGTTGCAGTCGCATCGTGAATTTACCTCTGTCGTCTTCAGTCAACAGGAACTTTTCTGGTGTTTGGAACAGAGATATTTTGTCAGGTCGCTCGGCGAATAGGATTTTGTTTTTTGATTCTCTCGTCCATAACATTAAGTTGTCGACTAGCATCTCGTGGTCTTCATAAACTCGTTCTAAAATTTAGAATGAAACTGAGTGAGGTAACTGTTTATGTCAACAAGTATGAAAAACTTTCAATATAGCGATCTCTTACCCATATGCAGGTCAGGGAGGTGTTCAACAATGGCCCACTTCGGTTCCATAGTGACATGGTTCTTGTCTGCGAGTAGGCGTGCTACGTATCCACAAGTCATCTTTTCGTCGACCAGAAGACTCTTGGAAGATCCATCCATAGAGAAAGCTTTTATGAAGAGTTTCTTGATGTTAGCTTCGCGCATTCGTTCCAGCGCTAACTTTATTTTGTCAGCTTTAAGTTGGAAACTTGCGTCCTGGAATGGTCAGAAGAATAAGTTATAGTTACAAGCTGCTATATTTATTCAGGGTGGTCATTTTAGACGGGGCAGAAAGGACGGAACGTTCGTTGAAACTACAACATTTGCCCCAAATCCATCGTTAAAAATGCCAATATTAATATTGCAAATTGATAAATAAGATTTTTGATGATTCAGTCTGTGAGGATTTACCTTTTGAGTTTGATGAAGATTCAATTTTAACGATTTACATTTCGTGCTAGTGCTACTTGATGCAGAAGATTCGCTGGACAGCATGGAGACCTATTAGGACATAAAACAGTTTAGGTACGTTCTAGTTTGAAAATAGAAATTTCTTTTTTATACTAAATCCTCAAACAGGTAGGTTTGTACTGGATATAGTTAAAAACTTACTGTGTCGCTGAATGCCGAGTCATTGTCGGGAGAGTCAGTGCGAGCGATGCTGGATGCGCCGTCTGCGCACTCCTTATCTGGCCTCTGAGAGCCTTCAGCTGCGCCCTCTGCCCTGGACTTTGATACTGATGTCAATGCTGTAAGACGACTTTTGCATCAGAACAGAGTAGGTATAAATGTGTTATAGTAAATATATCGTCACGTTAGTTAATTTAATACGATTACTATTTCATTAAGTTCATGGAGAAAAACTTCATACGTAATGTGACAAATGCAAAAAATGTTGTTGAGTATAGACTTGGGTTACCTGAAGACACCCTGGATATCTCCTCGTCGTACTCCGAGTCTAGGGCGCAGAGCTCCCCTAGTATGGCGTCCAGGTCGGCATCCTGCGTCTCCTCCAGGTTCGCCATGGAGAACCGGTACGTGTCGATGCGAGGCGCCACTATCTCCAGCGGCCTCAAGGCAGACGCGCCATCGTTCGACGAGTTCAGACCCTGCAATTAAAACACAAACTTAATTATCCACCATACTAAGTTAAACTATTCGCAATTATTCCTACAACGCCTATTATAGTCTGAGTAACTAATCCCACACCTTAAATGCCGCAACAGGACGCAAATGATGGAATCTATACATGTCCCTATTTGTCCACGAATTAATTATCAACGCACATACAAGTTGACATCCCAAAACATAGTTGGGAATGCATTGTCTTTAAACAATGAGCTTGGTAAGTTTCGACGTCTGTCCTATTGTGTCAAGAACAGTTAATTATTACTGATACCAGTGATATTTATATAATGTGAGATTACACGGTTATGTGAGATTACAAGGTTATTCAGTAAGACGGCCTCGTTGTGGTCGCAAGCGCGACTGCTGAGCCTTGATGAGGTCCTGGATTCGTTTCCCAGGTCGGGCACCTGGGTGCTAAGTGTTATTGTGTTTTTCCATAATGAATTTCTAAGTAGCAGTCACGCAGTCAGGATTTGTGCCCGCCCCCTATTAAATGGGACTTAAACATAACTGGCGATATGTGGGTGTAATGTGTGTAATGGGTACACCTCTGCCTAACCCTTCGGGGATTACAGGCATGATGTTATGTTATGTTATGTTATGGATTGTGTTAGTATTTGAACAGAGTTGTCATCTCTTGAGAGTCGTCAAGTAAGTAAGTACCTATAATATTGTATAGCAGCACAACTTCACGATTCAAAGCTGACACATTCATACGGCATCAATAAATTTATAAGTAGGAACCTATCCTTTGTGTAAACATAAAAGAACACAATGACTCTAATTAAATTCTATTTTGTTCCGAGTTTTTGTCATAAAATAAACATTTATGTAAACAATTGGTTATCAGCAGAGTCATTAGTCAGCACGTACCGTTGCCGTCGATGTCATATCCAAACTTAGTTCAAAGCTTTTATTTTCTGTAGGAGAGTTGTTAAAACTTCTTGCCTTTCCGCTTGATAATCGGAAACTTCTGTTGAGAGTTGAAAGAAACCCTCCGCGCTGCCACTTACTGGATTCGTTTAGTTGCACATCCATCATTACGTCTACATCGCAGCGTGCAGTGACTCACAAACCAACACTTCACGCTATTAGCAAAGCGTGCCAAAAGCCGGCGCTATGTCGCGCGGGACCGGGACATGCTCCCCAACTATGCAGCGTCCGTGTCAATACAGCTTAGGAACAGCACACAAATAAAAACGCTGTTCAATTAATAATGCATTCTGCACTTTTGTCTAAGTATTATGTTAAGTCAGATGTAAGTATGCACTTATAGTGATTGGTGTGTATGGAAACGAGTTTGTTATTTCAACGGAGCACTGAACACGGAGCCTGCGCGGAACTGCACCACAACTTTACCGCACTACAGTTAGCTAAAATTTCGCTCACAGAGTAGTGACCTCGCCCGTTCACTTTGCCGAAAACAAAACTTTTCGCGCGAGCTATGATACGACTTTGGTAAATTCACAGAACAAAGAGCACTAACGAGAAACTCAAAACGCGTTCGACGTCCACGGGCACAAACCACAACTAGGCAGCGTAGAGCAAAGTGAAGTGAGTAGTATTATAAAATGAAGCATGAGCGCTCGCTGAGTCGCGGCCGGAGGCACGCACAGCGAGGGGGGAGGCGAGTAGACAAGCGGCAACCGTGTTTTGTGACTTGCGCACGTGTGCGCGGGCCGCTACGCTACGTTGCGTTGTTTGATTCCAGAATGAGTGGCCGAGGCGGTGCGCTGGTGTGCGTGAGTCCCCTCAGCGCGGGCCCCCCCGGCCGCGCGCGCTCCGCCGCACGCACGCCCCGCGCGCCCTCGCACGCGCCCGCATCATGCGCTGCCACTATACGCGCTCTGCCTGCTTACCCTTAGCCATTTCGAAATATGATAAATAATGATAAAGACAGGGCACTGGGTAAAAGACTGGTCATTTCTTTTTGACGTGACAACGTCTTATAACTGGATGGAGCCGGCTGCACGCACGAAAAAATGCGGCGTTACCTCTCTCTGAGGCGTTTTTTCTTCAATATATACCTTAATTAAGTCCGGATGATGAGCCAAAAACCCGGACAGCTCGGATCAATTCGGGCGAATTGTAACCGTACAGAGACTCACTGAAAGATTACCTACATAATAAATTATAAATTTCCGATAAACACCCAAAAACATAACTGTTATGTTATTGACTGATTGAGTAATAAATCTATAAAAATAAATAAAATTGAAGTGTCTGTTTGTAATTTCAAAATAAAAGCTTTTTTACTTAATGCATTTGAAAATATATAAGTAGGTACGGTAAAAGACCTATAACTAAAAAACTTTTTTTGAAATGTTTGTGTCTGTCTGTTCCGGATAATCTCCGAAACGGCTGGACGGATTTTGATAGGACTCTTACTGGCTGATAGCTTTTATTTTAGAAAAAGAATTATTCGCCGCCGAGGCCCCCCCCCGGCCTTTGCAAGAGCCAGCCCGCGTTGCTGAGCCTGTAGCTATAAATTAGTCCCCAAAAAATATCACTCAGATCCAGCCTGTCCCTTTGCTGCCCTTCCCCAGCGACGCCCTAAGCCGAGGTTCGTACCCCACAGGGGGTGCCCTTAGTGAGTTGTCGCTTAGTATACAAGTTTTGCCCTGGCTGGAGGCCTTAAATTTATTTCAAGGCACCCACAGGATTGTCCGGTTAAGCAGAAGCCAGCCCTAGGCTAAACTGCGAGATGCCCTTACAAAAAAAAAAAAAATTCCGTGCAAAAAAAATTAAACCCTTCAAATTGTTAACAAAATCCGATTCAAATAGGGAAGTAACATTTTATAATAATTAGTAATTAAGGTTGCGGGCAACAACTAGTTAAAAATATGGTCAAATAAGGCACAATTTATGTTGATTGTTACAGAGCTTGGCCCAAAAATGTGTACTACACTACAAATTTAAGAACCACAAATGAGAAAAAATCGAATATCTAAATAAAATTATATATTACTATAGGTATAGAGTGTACCTACCTATATTATATCAGCACTGACAATGAAAGAAGAAATCGGCTGAATGACCTAGTTTTATTTGTCCTACTTTAGTTTAAGTAATGGCCACACCCCGCACATTACTAAATAAAATGTAACTTTGGCCAAAATAACGCGCCAAATAATAATAATATAATGTACGAAGCAAAATAATTTTCATAAATATTTGTTGAAAATAATGCTTGGCGCTTGCACAGTGCACTCTACTCAGCTTACCCACTTAGTGCACGCAATTAAAATGTCAATTTTGGTAATCTCTACAAGTAAATTTAAAAAAATAATGAGTTTTGTGAATTGTACGGGACTATACCAGAAGTTGTATGAAAAAGTTGAACAAAAAATGGGAAACAGGTGCGTTGTCGTGCACACCTGCTCGCTCTCGGCCGACCCACGACAGATGTTCACGATCCACGATTATCGATCTCTGACATACAATACACAGAAAAATGCGAATATTAACTTCAGCCCATATACCATATTGTCCAAATTAACCTAAGAGTGTTAATGGAGTTTCTTTTAAAACACTACCAAGCTACATTTAATGATGTATTGAATACGTGGTAAGTTGTGCGTCTGGATAGATAACTGGAAGTTTTGGAAGACTGATAAAAATTGGAACCATATAACTTTTCTTAGGTTCAAGAGATTTCAAAACGCGCTCCATACAACTTATGGCCAAGAATTAAAAGATCATTGTGAGCTTTACAAACTTCACAGTTGGACACCCCAAATTAAGCATTCTAAATGGACGCACATCTGTCGCATTAGGTACTAGCTTTAGAGTTGGACTCACAGTTTAATCTGTGCCTGCCGGAACGCCTTGCAATTATTATTAATAAGCATTGGCGACACTATTCAATGTGGGAGCTTTATCAAATAATAATATGATGCAAAAGAATCAGTAATCATGTCACGAAAAGGTTAATAGAGAAACAGCTAAAGGTCTGTTGAAAATCAAGTTATCGCATGTTCGCAGCCGAGAAGTTAACGCAAGCCGCTATAAGCTCGTCGAGGCGATGCAAAATCATGGTAAAAGCACATGACTATGAGCGTGCACCTGTCCCGCCGCGGCCGCGGTGCCCGCGCCGGCTGCAAGACACACGTGTTCTCGTGATCAAGCATCAATCATCCCTTTTAAACTCAAGCAGCCTCTACGTTTTTATTTATTTAATTAATGAAGGTATACTTATCTTTCGACTAAAATACTATTCCGAGTTTAGGCCAGATGCCTCTATTTATGGCGCACGATTGGGTTGAGTTAGGCAACGTGGCGCTTTTCAAAGAGTTTAAGTATGTACGAGGAGATGTTATATCACCTGTTGGATATCACGTGGCTTATGATTGTGATACGAATATGTAAATTCGTAATGCACGACTGGAGTTGGGGTAAGATTGCTTAACACTGATCTGGCAGCGAACTCGTTGATAAACCGTAAAGCTTTAAGTTAGATGCTAGTAGAACGGAATCCGACAAGTCAGTCAAGACTAGCGTTGATGCAGTAAAAGATATTAGTGTGATCGTCTTACCGCAGTGAGCACGGTGAGCTCGCCGAGCCACTCGTTGAGCAAGGCTTCGGGGTCGTCGGCGGCGCCCGCGCCTTGTTCCTCTACCAACGCCATCTGGAAACGATTAATGTTAAAATTCATAAATGAAGCACAAAAAATATGAACAAAACTAAGCTCGCCATATGTGCACTGATGAATTTATCATTTTATTATTAACGCTGAATTTTGGATTCTAGCACCGGAACCGGAAACCCGATTTTAAATCACAGAATAATCTTAAGTTCTCATACTAAAGACACCAATCATGACGAAAGAACGATTTTACACGATTTTTAAAGTTCAAGTCAACAAACTAAGGCATTCCTTGAACAAACATTATTTTCATACAATGTTGTTCAAAAATATTAAAAAATATATATTTTTTGTTCACATTCGGTTGTAACAAAATATGTTTGTAAAATGCACAAGTTGTTTTCAAGAAAGCTGGAGTCACCTTGTTTGAAAATTGTATCAGCTCTACTGTCTAGCCGTCGGTCGCCGGGCTAGCAGCGATTTAATTAAGTCTATCTTTCTGAACCTCTAACTAAAGTAATTAATTTCATCCGCAAGCCGTGAACAACTTGTAAAACTCCTCGAGAAACGAGTTGCAGACGCCTTCCACGTTATTATATTCTGGGAAATTGTATCTTCCTTACCTAGGAACGACGACGACGTTTAGCTAGCTGTGAAGACATTTTATGTCACTAATAAAAATGATATGTCGGCGCGTAGATGCCGTGTAGCCGTATGATGTGTCTCATCGGCAATTCGACACCATGTGCTATGAATGAAAATTACGAATTATGATACAAAACACACATTATTTCATTCAGCTGGCCGAGACTCCACAATTAATACTTTTTAAACTTTCTTTTACCAACCAATGCAAAGGCATTTACGTATCCTAAAGCGGATACGTACATACCATTCATACTATCTAAACTAAAATATAAATTATAACAAGATATTATGTTCGCGCGTTGTTTAGTTTGAAAACATAGCGTCTACACAACGCGGCTGCTACTCAATGCTACGCGACTGCTACGCCGCTGCTACGACGCTGCTGTATATCGCTATACCATGGCGACAAAAGGAATCGATTTAGCGGTTACGGAACGTTTACGCGGCGTCATGTTCACTAAAGGATTGTTCAGTCTACCTTTATGTTCTCAGCAAAATTATTACTTTTTGAGTATAAAAACATTTGGTGCATTTATTGTATTATATTATGGTCACGGTGCGAAATGAAACTTTATGTAAGTAAACACGAGGTTATTATCTACCAAGTGAATCAAGAATAACATAAAGAGTGTAAGTGGAGCGCTCGTGGCCTCGCGGGCCGCGGCTCGCCCTAGCGCATTATGTTTTTGTTGTCCTAACTTCCATAACCGGGAAGGAAAGTTGGATTGATGTAACATCTTACGTAATAATACTTGCAACAATAACACACAAAAGATAATATTTTCGTTGCTTTACTATACAATAGAGTATCTAGACGTTGTCGTGGTTTTGATCATAGGGATTGATACGTTTCCACACCAACGAATAAAACTACAGTTCAGCATCACTCGATACGAACTTAGTTATTGTAGGTAAATATTATTATGTTGGCATTATTACTTCCGTCTTGGAAGTCAGTTCTGTTTACAATAGAAAAGCAAGTAATTAAGACTGCATAATGAAAACTCAGATCTGAAACGTAAAGCTTGAGACGCTATCTATATCTATACTAATATTATAAATGCGAAAGTTTGGATGGATGGATGTTTGTTACTCAATCACGCCAAAACGGCTGAACAGATCTGGATAAAATTTGGCACAGAGATAGATTATAGTTTAGAATAGCACATAGGCTACTTTTCATCCCGGTAGGATGATCCCGTGGGTCAATTATCGTACTCCACGCGGGCGAAGCCGCTGGCATAAGCTAGAGATTCATATTTAAATTCTGTCAGATACAAAAATAAAATCGTTTACACTTTCGTGCAATTTAATTATTCTGTCATGAAACAATCCGTGGTTTGAAATTGTGAGAGGGTGAGGCAATGGAGGTTCGGCAATGACAACGTAAACTGACCGTGTAGATTTAATAATGTGGTGTAAATATTGCCTGGCCGGCCTAGCTTCAAAATTCACGAGCAAATTAATCAATAAACTGTTCAGGTAGTCAGAGAGTGTTTAATTACTACCTATCGTCTATTACACGTATCGTTGCTCCGTCAACAATGTTGTTTTGTCAATTATAGTGATATAATGCTGTATGAACGAACTTGCTGTTACTTTAAAGTACTATAACGATATAGAGTTATTTATTTCCATTGATTTTAGTTACGCTATTTAACACTTTATCTATTGCAATTGCTTTATTAAGTTACTTCGAGATGATGGGCGATGTTCGTACCTATCTATACTGAAAAAATGCATAAATAATATTCTCGTTCATAGTGATGTTATTTGCTGTCGTAATATTAGGGTAATGAATAGAGCGAGCTTTCTCCTAAAATATATAGTCGCACTTGCTTAGGGGAAAGTGTAGCAGTTAATATAAATTAACGCGTCAATTTGAAGAGAGCGGTCGTCAATAAACTGAGATGCGGGCCGGTCAAATATACTGATATTATACGTATACTAAAACGACACATCTGAAACTGACAACAATACGTTGGTTAAAACAAGCCAGTATTCAATAAAGGAATAAAAGACGTATGGTGCAGTATCGAGCAATAATAATGCACTACTACCTACTATTGTTACGAATATAGTATTTCTGAACATACTATTATGATATAGGCCTTATCATCGTTAGTCCACAAGAAAATCGCTACTGAATTCTGCTAATTAATAATTGTGGTTAAATTCCTATATAGTCTGCGATGTTTTTTTTTTAACTCAGCAAAGACTCGATGTCTATTTTAACAATATTTAAGTTGTGTGTATAAATATAATGTATGTATATAATCTAATATAATGACTGAACATTATTATCATTAAATTAACACTTTTTTGTGTTCTAAATTCAAAATATTTGTTTTTTTTTGCGGCTTCATACCTTTGCCTCTCAGCCAGCGAAAGCAAACTACGGCAAAAAAGGAAATTAAATATAGTTTCCTACTGATTGAGGGCACTAAAAGTAAAAATTAACAAAAATGAATCTATAAAAAAGACAACACGTTTTAATGAGTTTCATTACATCTGACATGATTCGAGTTACGAATGTGTTTTTATAGTTTCTTTTTTCATGCTTCAAGTAAAGTCGCACCTGTTGGGCGCATACAGAGCAGATTGACATTCGAGCTTTTTTGTATTCTCGAAAAATACTTAACTTATTTTTTACTCGTGGGTATTATTAACATTTTTTTTTTGTTGATTTAATTAGGTGTTTCAAGTTAAAGGAAATGATTGCTTAACTTATAAACTTAACTATGTAAGTCAATGTTACATAGTTAAGTCTATAAGTTTTATAAGGTTGTATAGCAATAACAAGCTCTAACACGAGAAATTGACGTTGTGTGGTAAATTAATCTATTAATTTCCCAGACTGAACATGATAGTTTGGGTACGCACTTAGCTAAACATAAGGGGCTGGCTGAGATTCTTCTGTTAAGTCGGCTAGACATTCCTAGCTACATACATGCACATACAAACCCCTTTTCACACGCGGTAGCCAGACTGTCTCGTAGGTCGAGTGGTCGGAAGCGCGACTACCGTTCGATTCCCGAATCGGGCAAAGTGTTATTGGGTTTTTCCATCAGGAATTTCTCAGTAGCAGCCACGAAGTCTGGATTTGTGGCCGATTGATGGCAATTGGGCTGGCCTCTATTACATGGGACTTAAACATAACTGGCGAAATGTGGGTGTACTATGAGGTACACCTCTGCCTAACCCTTCAGGGATTGCTATGACCCTTACGTACTCCTTTCGCTTCGTCCACCTTTGTGCGAGTATGTGTACTCTGGACATACACGCACAAAGGTCTGGTAGAGCTCAGTAATGCAATAACAAAGGGGTGCATGATGTGGTTTGCACGAATCACAATCCTGCCTCGAAGGCCTAGCTAGGGTTTACTGTAACTAACCAAGCGTCTAGACATAGCCACAGTAATCAAATAATCAAATCATACCAGTTCACTTGATGTGTAGAGTAAACTAAGGTGACGGTTATAATTGCATCGCACATGATACAAAATCGCTTGGCACCTCACATGACGCACTCAATAAGAGTAGCTAAATGATTGTCACCCCCAGACAGCATACCGATTGATCGAGAACATAGGCACGAGTGCGTATCCACATCTAGTTATAAATACATTTTTAACCCTTCCTCTATCACCGCAAAATATTTTTCACGCCTTAACCCTTGCTTTCCCGGTGTACAACAGCCCTGCCTTTTTTCAAATGAAAATGAAATGGTTTTCAAAAAACGTTGTCTTTTTGCATTTACGATCACATGCATCATCGTTCAGGTAATTTATGTATGATTCCCGACGACTAAAAAAGTGTTAGTGATATTCATAGATATAAAAAACAAGTACCTACATATTAGTGTTTTTTTTTGTCTGATTGTTATATTTCTATGGTGATATTGCTAATAGTTAGTCATTGGTAATAATTACCTACAAAGTGTTTTACGCGCATGGTGAGTATCAGAATTAATGCCACCGCCATTTTAAAATTCACTGATGTTTACCAATACCGCCCTTGTAGCACTCTATGCAGCTTATCGCTGGTTGATAAAAGTGACTGAGAATAATTGAAAATTAAAAAAAAAAAACACTAATACTAAAATGATAAAAAAAAGGAAAATGGGGCATACCCCATTTTCCTTTTTTTTATCATTTTATGTCCATAGGTATGGATGGGAAATCGGAATGGAATGGGATATTCTTCACACCTCTGCCTAACCTTTAAAGGAAAACCGACGTTATGTTGTGTTTAGTTATTAAAATTCTACCACTACGAGTAATAGGTAGAACACAGAACTCCCTAGATATTAAGCTTATTTAACATTGACACCTTGATGTGTCACGTGACCTAATAAATATAACTTATCAATCAAATAAATACGGTACGTACCTACATACTTTATATCATAGACCGTACTGCGTTTGATATAAAAAAAAAGTATCAACCGTAGTTGTGCTACAAATAATAAGTAAAGATTGCGCTAGACGAAACAAATTACCTTGTAACGTTCAAATGACACCTTTGTCGATGTTCCACGGTTCGATACGGACAGGAAAGTCCTCGATACGCCGGCCGTACTAACCGGGAAAGTTTTAAAGTGAGCAAACAATACAATCCAATTTCATCAATGCTGCACTTAGCCCCGCCGGCCTGCACAACAGTATGATCAACAATAAACGCGAACCGTTCTGCAATTCGTTTCGCTCAGAGTCGCGACCCGCGCCCGAGCGCACCGAGCGAGCGAGCGAGCGAGCGACCAGTCCAAAGTGCGAGCCACATCAATGATATTGCGGTATAACATGCGTACTGGCTGACCACCACTAAATGAATGAATACTATTTGTGGTCGTGTGACGCGAGCCATCATCACTATATTAAAAACGTGCGTTACGTCATTCGTATCAAACACAAACACGCTCAAGGGAAAAGTAAGAAATAGTTAGCAGAAATAAGTTCTCGGTCACATCGCTTATCGGTTATCATTCCTGGCTGTGAATACATGCTCGATGATCTCACTGATGTTGAAAGAAACGGGTAGGTAACGTTCTTCACTGGTACATAATTATGTACTTGCGCGACAGTGATAGGCTGTAACTTAAAACAATACCTACCTAGCTAGTTAGCTACTATTTGTTAAACAGACGTTAGTTTCAGCATTCATTGTATCGCCGGAAGCATTATTTATAGTCCTAATATTGAGGTTAATATGTTAAACTTAACATTTTACACATTTTATTTATAGTGTTGCTAAAATCTCTGGCCACGGTATCTTGTTTACATCAGCAGTCGATGACTGTTCATCCGCTGAAGTGATGCTGGTTCATAGCATGAATCATATCGCATCACAATCATTGTTTGTACAACCGGATTAGTTTATCGTTGCATAAACAAAACTAGCAAAAAATATTACGAAATCTCTATATATGGCATTAGGAGACGCGCAAGCGCATCCAAACTCGTCCCGACCATATAATATATCCTCACGGACAGTGGTTTTCGTATCAACAAAGCGGAAATTGATGCAAATTCTTATCCTGAATGTTATTATTTAAAAAACCCATACATTAGTATAGTGTCCATACTGCCTATAAATACATTAGTGTAAAGTATTGAGAACAACCGACACGAGGAGCTGGCGGCTAAATAATAACAGTCGCACAGGTTGATGTTCAAGGTTAAGCCGGGCATGCCTAGGTCGGTCTGTTGATGGGTGACCATTATAACATACCCGATTTTCTCCGTGCCTCGGAAAGTACGTTAAGCCGTTTGGTTCCGGCTGTTATTTGTAGATCTTTGACAGCCGTTACAGGTAGTCAGTGGGCCGAAAGTCTGACAACCAGTCTTTCCAAGGGGTATTAACTGGGTACTAACTGGGTTGTGGAGGTCAGATAGGCAGTCGCTCCATGTAAGATACTGGTATTCAGCTGCATCCGGTTAGACTTAAAGCCGACCCCAACATAGTTGGGAAAAGGCTAGGCAGATGATCGAGAACAAACGACAACAGTAGATTTTAATCTTGACCAATCAAGTGGAGCCGAATAGTTTTATCCAATTTACAAATTATGATCGCTGTAACAGAAAAAACGAAAGGAAGGCATATAAACTTTAATATTATTCACGTATATGCTGCGATAAATACAGCTGTTATTTTATTATTCTTTGAATGAAATATTCTAACCTAGTATGATCTATATTTCAATATTATAACATTCACCTTTACCTACTCAGTGAAACTGTTTTTAAATGGCGGATAAACAGGATAAAACTATGCTATGGAGTTTGCATTGCAAAACAATTAGGTATTAACTATGGAAGTGAACAAAGTGAACAAATATGAAACATTCAAATGAATCTAGGAAGTTATTAAATATCTTGAATTAAATAAATATCAATATTACTTTAATTGTTTACATTTCAGATATCAGACGCAGTGGCCAGGAATGCCGCAAATGTGTTTAAAAAAGTTAATGGGAATACGTTACTTTTCAGTAAACATACATATTTTTGTTCATCCCTTTGGATTTATCTCATTTCCCGCGGCGTGAACCGACGCAAAACGGATCGGAAAGCCACAAAAATTAAACATCAGAAAATGTACGGTTTACACGCAGTGTGCAAAGTATCGTTAGTGCAATAATACTTACAGTATTTTATTAATGTTTTGCACTTTGACCGCGCGGATTCCGTATTTTCCACTTCAAGCGAGAAGAACCATTACTAACATAAACAGATTTTCATCAACATTGTCAAAATCAAAACTTATTATTTCAAGTAAGGCCTCAAAAAATACGTAAGACAGTTCCCCGAAAGCGCGCCCGCTCTTCGCCGCTACCTATAGCGATTTAGAAGAAGAATTGGCTGAACAAACTCTTCGGCAACACCTCTGTCTGTTAGGTTAGATGAACCTAATTTTAAACAATAGTCTCCGTAGTAGACATTAAAAAGCAAAGACAACATCATCATCTGCCCAACCTTTTCAGATGATGATAAGAAACATTATCATTCACTTGGGAAATCAAATCAAAATATTTGCCTCTTGTCAGCCAGCATGAATTTGCAGAGCTACAACATGAGTAAGGTAGAAACAATACAGTAGCATGTAAGTGTTTTGAAGAACAGCCAGAGCCTTCTTTGTTTATTTTTAATAATTCAATTTCAATCTAGAAAGAAGTAGTCATCTACGGTAAAAAGTAAGGTTTATTTCCGACCTACGTTATTCTAAATGAGTAGGTAGCGAGTACATTTGTAAGATTGGCATCCATACAACTGTTGAATGAATATTTTCATCTACTTTGCGCTCAAAGGTATACGGAGGAATACGGTACTCTTTCTAAGCCCTAATCTCCCGATGAGCTTCAGAGCTCCGTTCGTAGAACTTCGAACAGTTTTATTTGTGAAAGTATTGTAATATTGATTTCTTCGATTTGATTTTTTCGGTAAAGGTATCTTTTGCAAATAGAGCTTTCGACGGACATTTCAACGTTTTAATTAATATTGGTTTTCCTCACGTAAGCCGTTATTTCGGGTGTTAGTCGGGAGATTATTGTACTGAGCTTATTTAGCGAAGTTGAGGGAACTGTTTAGTAAGGTACTGTTCTTTACAAGTCGAGTTTGTTTTCTTGCACCGGCATTGTATTGACGTTCTCTTGAACCTGAGGAACTGAGGCCTTCAAATTCACCTGTCGAGACTCCGATAGATTGTCTGGTATATTTTACTTATATTTATCATCAAAAACAACTGATATACCTACCTATATTGTACAACAGCTTAGTTGCACTTTGTATTATCTGCAAAGTCTAAACTAGGGCCACAAATCCAATTAACTACAATTCCTTTTTATTGTAAAAACCTGCATATCCATTCGTTTAATATTTGTATATTTGAAAAAGACACCCAGTATTTTCGCATCAAAATGGCCCAATCATGCAACTGCCCTTTTTGCATTTTTACACTATGTTGGCTGACTTCAGAGCAAAACTGCCATGTAGTGAGTTGCGAACTTGCGACCCAGCAGTCTGCGTAATCGTAAGTATTTTTTTTGTGAAAAAAAAAAAAATTATATCAGTTTTCCAGAATTTATAGTAAAAAGTGCCAAATTTTGGAATACTACCGTATTTAATTAAAAGTACTTTATTTACAACCCTTACGTAACACTTCCTTCGTGTAGATAAATATTGCCACATAACATAATACATGGTATAAACACAGTTTCGAAGAATGTTTTTACATCGCATGCCACAGATTGATTTCAACAACTGAGAAATTCTAGTCATGAGCTATTTAAGGTGAAATGTTATTGTAAAATAATGCTTGATTATGCTGATATAAAATTCGTCGTGTATGTTCGTGTATTACTCATCCGTATAGTAGTCACGAAGTGCCTTTTATACGTATGTATATATACTATTGTAAGATACCCTTGAAAAGGTTTGATTGCCAACTTCTAAAGCTAAGCAGCATGTTCTTTTATAGACCTTGTTTAATATGTTGGAGTCTGTATGGATCTATTGGGCCTGTTGGTAGACACTGTTTTGTGATGTATTGATAAAACAAAATGGAGGCGTGAGTTTCCATTTTCATTACGTGCCAAAAGACCGGTGAATGTAGTACAGCTGTACCTTCAAGAAGTTTAAAGTTAAAACCATCGTGTTTTTATGAGCCATAGCAGTGCCACGCAACCTCGTTTAATAGTATTTTTTTTTAATCAACTTGATACAGTCAATTTATAGACGTCTTCTGAAATAACCTGTTCAATCATTCACGAAGTAATTAGTTCTGGACCAGACTGAGCAAATCTGACGTCAGCGAGACAGCGACAGGCCAAATGTTTCCGCCGACGACTTTTTAACGAAGTCTAGTTTCGTACTTAGAGCTTGGACGAATAAAACCATAGTTTTCAGTCATCATTGGAATTTAACATAAGATAGATTGTTTGATTGATTTACATATTTTGAGAAAAGTATAATTTTCGTGTGATTTTAATTAAAACCTGTTAATTATAATGATTAAAATATGAACACTGCATTTATTTTTATAAAGAAAACACCATTGAAACAAAAAGATTTTCTTTTCGTTTTCAGTTTTCGGCCGAATTCTAATATGAGTCCTTTTTACAATTAATCTGGGTTAAATACGTTTGATGCAGTTGAACAGTTTTCTTTTTCAATAAAAATGTGTTCAGGTCGTAAACCGGCCATGGTTCGCCCATAAACTGCATGAATGTAAACACAGGATAACGTGCATGGCTACATACCGCATTATGCGCGCGCGCAATTCCGTTTTAGTGTTTCCAAAATAGGTAACTAGATGAAACCCCAATCCGGAATAATATTTTTTTGCATTCGACAGTCCGACATCAAGTTTTGTGACTTGAGAAACTTTTAGTTTTTAGGATTCAAAATTTTTGAGGAGTTTTACTAAGGTCCACCCGATCTGGCACCATGTAAATAATCTCACACAAAAGTGTTCAGCCATAATTGAGTAACAAACCTGAATCAAACATCGTATTCATAAATAACATTGGTAGGTGAGCTCGGAACCAACTCAGGTAAACATAAGAGGTTCATGGCGCGTACTTGCGGTGCTCGCCGTGCCCAAATATAGAGCAAATTCCAGCCTGTTGAGGCGACTATTAACATCAGCCTCCCCGCCCCCCACCGGCCGCTCTGGTCCGTGCACAGTCGAAGTCGAGCCCGCATCAAACGCCGCGGCGCCGTCACCGCACGGACGTTGCCCCGCACATACTTCCAGTCCTTATGTCCAGATCCAGACAACCATTATATTCTCGCAAAGAGTTATGCGGCTCCACGCATCACTCAACACCTAACACATGCCTATGCTCCAGTGATACTAGCTCACTATATCGAAAGCGAAATGCTCAACTGGAGATTTGTTGCGAATGTACGTCATTGCATCACCTTCTGATAACAACACACAGCGCCCCTGACTTCACAGTCGCTGAATGTTTGGAGGTATAAAGGCGTACTTGTAAGTATTTATTATCGCAACGTTTTATGTGAATGTAACAAGCAGTTTAGAGGACATTAATGCTGCGACACAATGGGCCCGTGTTCCTACCACATAGGCGACACGTTCGTGCGAAAGCTTTTAGCTGCGTCTGCGCCCGGCTGCGTGACACTGCATATTTTAGACACTCGAGCAACGCCTCCGCCCTTATTGCATGCTCGTGGGTATGTAACATAACGCCTTTTCGGACGTGAACACTGATTTTGCGGAAATCGATGTCTGGAGCGAAGGGCTTATAAGTCCGTTAGGTTTGGCAGTCTCACCACAAAGTCAAGTGTCGAGAACTCGCTCGCAAATGAGAATTTGTGACGACTTTCTATATCATTTAACGTTTGAGCCATTTTTTCCTTTATTTACTTGGCTTTCTAATAATCGAATTACAAAACCCAGAAAACTCAAATTTATGTTGTTTAAAACAAAAAATAGATATAATTATTATGCTGTTTTAAATACCTGCACACAAAATGGTTGAACTGGTGTTATAATTTAGTCAGTCCGGTATTGTGTAATTTGGTAAGTATGTATAAATTTATCACTTTCGTACTTTTTTATTGAATACGAGCAAAGCAGATGCTATGGGGCATGGGCAGATATCAAGTGTTCGCCGTGGTCTACAGTACTTAACTATTCCTATAGTTAAATTTGCTGTAAATCATCAATGTAAATGTTAAGTCGATAAGTTCCATATTGTCCGAGTGCTGAATAACAAAGAAATTAATAAGACGGGGGAGTGGGGTTTTAATTAAAATGAATTCCTGTGAGTAGCGAGTAGCGGCTCGCGGCGTAACGAGTTTGTGGCCATTAGCAGAGAACAATTGAACGAACACGCGAGTGTAAGCAAGTTCACTGAAGATCAGGAAGCCATTTATTAACGTTTAAGAGCATTTATTGTTTAAACAGCAGCGGACCCGTTTCCATAACATTTAACTCATCGTCTATCTGTATCAATTTCACGAGATGCTCATTTCTGCCAGTTCCATCACACGTTCGGATATTGGCATATTCCGGTATTATTTCCTGACCTTACGTTCCGGAAGAATTGCTGTCAGGTGTTCGATGTTGGAATGTCTATTTGCGAATGCGCTACCTGGCTCGATTTCAATTAATATTGATACCTGTGCGTGAATTGGATAAAATTGGGTTGCTTGCTCGACTGTTAACAGGTCACATTTATTGCAGTAAGCCGTACTCTCGTAAAACCAATGACACATACGCACTGCACTCAGTAATTGACATTAACTACTTCTGTTAAACGTTCTGAATAATAACGCATTTATAAATCTTATGTTCAAACTCAATACATCGCATTCAACTAATGCGAGCCTTGCAAATTCCTCTTTGGATTTAATTTCATCAGTCCATCTAAGTCAGGTGAGACATTCTCGTCTGCCGGTTGATGGCGTATCAAGTAACCGTGAAAATACGATTCCTTAAGCAGTTGAAATGCTTTTTAAAGAGCGTACCAACTCAATACCTGACGACAGCAGTGCATGAAATATACTTAAATGAACAAAACGAACGAACGATGTTATCGCTATCAAAGTGGCCCGCTAAATACTGCAGGCGTGGGAACACGATAATTTGATTAACAAATGATTTGCAG
Source organism: Standfussiana lucernea (assembly GCA_964057025.1). Lineage (NCBI taxonomy): Eukaryota > Metazoa > Arthropoda > Insecta > Lepidoptera > Noctuidae > Standfussiana > Standfussiana lucernea. Next base: position 11,753,621 of record OZ059784.1, read on the forward strand.
AAATCAAATTAATTTGCTGAGGAGACGTTGACAGCTGGACTTCTGGTAGATAAGTGGGGTAAAAAGGCCTAGGCCGCCCTCCCCCCCCGGCCTTTTAGATTGCAAAGTACCTAATAGAGTGTAAGTCCAGCTCGTGTAGCTACAGCAATTTTAAAAAATATTTTCTATCTTTACTTCAACTAGGTTTAAAGTTCCTTGACACTGCGAGCTACAAATAATGACTTTGTAAACTACCCCCATACTATGAGAAAGCAGGCAGCTGTCAAATATACGCTACATTAAACATGTATCACTAAGGTGTTCCAGAACAGATTCAGTCCTAGCGAGTTGTAGGTACTCAGATACTGACAAAATATTTATTTAATTAGCAAATACGCTGTGAACTTCAAAAATTTACTGAACGAACATAAATACCCATTGTACGGCGGACGCAGACAAATATTGAACCGGAGATCAAACGCAAATAACTTTGTTAGAATTTTTTCATGAACGTTGGACTTTCTCACCGTCGCTATCTACTTTAATAAAGCAAAATGAAGTGCATCGAGCGAATGAAGCACACACTCAAAGAAGGCAGACATTTCAATGAAATACGTCGAGTTTCATGCAGTTATTGCATATCCATGAAAAATATTGGATTGCGAGCTCGAAAAATGTAACAATAAATTCCGTGGAAATAAGAATCACTCACGTGAAAATTAATAACTCACATGTACGTATCAAGCTCAATGTATTCAAAGTAAACATAAAAACGAATTTCGTTCGAAAACTCCTCAATTAAAGCAACACGAGTCAGTGGATGTAATTATGATATTTTGTTTTTTCACGGTATCATTTTGTCCAGAGGTGAATTGCAATGCAATTAAACAAAAGCAACATTGCAAATATGACGATGATAAATTGTCTGCTCTGTGTCTGACAAAACATCAATTAGCGCTATTCACTTTGTAATTTTGTATTTAATGTTGTTTATTTTGTGTGTGGGAATACACGCGTGAAACATACAGGGTGGAATTTATCTCAACGTTATTTGATCCATATATGAAATAGGATCGATTGGCATCAAACAAAGTTTTTGTGAAAATGGTTATTTTTCTTGCTGACTGTACACTTTTCCCGAAATCTGCGAACTGTGCGGATCGGTATTTCTCAACTAGTTATGGTCTCCTAAGACCGTTTTCCTGTAACGGTTAAGGTAGCTGGCCTTACTGCCCCAGCTCAAAATTCCAAGCCGATATCAATTATTGAATTGACGGAGTTAAGTTTTCATAATACGTCGATCTGTCTTGACAGTAAACACGTTTAAATAATAAGTAATTAATCGCGTACCGCACCATCTTCGGGAAGTCCACCGCTCGATGAAATCAAGTGCCATCCGTAGTAGTATTTGGGAGGGTCGCCAATTTAAAATACTCAAACTGCCAAACCATCAGCTCTATGTATGTAAAACAATGGCCCACACACATTCACGATAATAATTAAAATAAATAGAAGACTTCACCTTTAGTGATAATGTGCTTGTGTAGGTATGTACATGACTAATTAATTAATAAAAAGATATTTAGTGAGCGCTGGTGCATGCGAGTGTGTCGCCGGCGGCGCGGGCTGGCTGCCGTTCCCGAGGGGTGGCAGAGGGAGCAGTATTGATCGCCCCGGACTACTGCACCACCTGCCACTGCAACTTGGAAAATTCGCTTTTTTTTCAATACAATCGCTCAGACAATGCCAATACCGCCCACGCGCGCCTCACTCGATTCATTGCTTAGATCACTACGCAATTTGCAGCGACGCTCGCAAATTGTCCCTTTTTTCCATTCAATTATCTAGAAATTGTGGCTGATAGGATTCTGATTTCTCGGTTTCTTTAAGCTCTGATCCATTGATTTCAGCTCAACAAGAAGCTCAATTATATTTTAATAAGGAGATCGTATCGTATGATTTTAAATCCGAGAATAAAAACCATTCTGTACTTAAAATATATAGCAGATTTAGTTTTTTTTTTTTAAATTTTCTATTCCAAGTATTATTATCTAACAATCATAATATTATGAGTAAATTCCCATTCAACAATTAACACAATTCCACATTTATATTTTTATGAATTCTATGCCTATTGTAGTTTAACATCCGTAGGTACACGCTACAACACTAAGCCAAAGAAACGAGTTAGTGTAGTGCGTGGGCGACAAGTTGCCGACTTCACCTGAACTGCATCACGATTGCAATCTTTTACGAACACGTTTTTACTTTACGTACGCCTTTTGATTTACAAACAGTATCAGCCTCCCTCGGCTCAGAGTAATGTTAGCACAGTGAACGCGAACATTCGTACTGAGATCATTTACGCGTTTGTTGAAAGGTAGCGCTCCGCATTCCCCGTGTATAAGTACGCAGTTAAAAGTAAAAATACCTAGGAGCAACAAACGTCGCAGTCGGTGCCATGCACCACATGGTACATAAGCTGCAATTCAATAAGCATGACATATCTATCCTGTACTATGTATAATACGCATAACGTAAACGTGGTGCATTACTCACGCGAAATCTGTATATACTTATCACTATTATGTAGATTTGTCATTAGTTAAATTAAACGCTCTCATGCGTGTATCAGGTAGGTTTCAGGCGTTTGATACAGACCTGATAGTGTTGTGGGAATGTGATTGAGCCACCCCATCTATCGAACAGGCTGTTTTAACAGAGGCCGACTCGGATGGAGATCAATTAAGGTGGACAAAGGCTGGGCGTCATTGCTAGCTATAGCTGCAGACACGCACATATACGACGATACACGATGCAGAGTGTAGATAATGGATTTTAGACACAAAGGGCTTCAGCGAGTGGCTCTTCGCAAATCTGGGTGAAATGCATAATCCATAATGCAATGTACGTTGCACACCGTAGATTATGACTTCTCATGAATGTAAACCCGGTTCAAAACAAAGTTGAATAGAAGGAAAAATATAAGCAATCGGGAAATGTTCCAGTGAGGACACTCAAAAATAAAGTTATTAGAGAATGCCGTGTGGCAGTAAGTTAGGATAAACATAATTATGTACCTACAAGAAGTTCATATAAATAAAATTGAATTTGTGATCCCATAGAGGTCGCGAAATTATGATATAAATTGAGTATAGAAATAAGCTATATGTCCTCATTGCAGTTTGTTAGCTTTACCTGGGTACGTACAAGATAACAAGTTAAAGAGTTCTTCCAGTTCATGCCGAAGCCTCACCTACTACAATGTTATTCGAGATAGTAGACTTTACGGTGTGAAAATATTGATACGAGCTGGGTATGGGATAAATTAAAAACACTAACAATTAAACAAACCAAATATCTTTATTAATCACAAAACACTAATAACTCAAACACAAATTTACCCACTGATCACTAATCGCTTAGACATCGCAGTTTTACTTCACTTCGATTCGCTTCCTTGTATAGCCAAAATCAGAGTGACTGCACCCGTAAACTCGACGGGTCGGCCATATGAAGGTACCAGAAAGTTTAAGTTCAAAACTTTCTGGTACCTTCATATGGTCGACCTATCCTTCCAGAAAGTTCTACAACTTTCTGGAACGTTCATATGCCCCATTCTTAGAGAAACTTCTACAGCTTTCTGACACCTTCCAGAAAGTTCCATAGTGGAACACTGTAGAATTATTCTCGAATCTTCTAGATAGTTCCATGGTGGGACATTCTAGACTCGAGCGTAATCTTGAATGTTCTCGTAAAGCCGCCGACGTAACAATAGTCTAAGCTTTATGGAGGGAAATTGCATAAAGCTCACTACTCTGCAGAGTGTTGTGACTTTGTGCGCTTTATGCATTTTCTCTCCTAAGACTGTTCCCACACCCCACTTCGGATTCTGTATAGACAACTGAAAATGTTAACATTTTTTTCTTACTTTTACTACAGATTTTGTTTAGTATTGTAAAATGACACTGAAGAATGATATGGAAATCAGAAAATAATTTGTGCTTCGACTTTTTGTCAAGCCATGATTTTAGGAATGTTGAATTGTTGATGTGATTATTGTTATGTATTTTTCTGGTTAAAAGTTCATCAAGTAAATAATCGTGACATAGTTCTCCTCTACCACAGTTCAAAATCGAAAGTACTACGTTTATGAAATCTTGCTAGTCTTGTCTTTTGTGTTTTTTGACGTTTGCCGTTTTGCCCACCAGACATTCTTGAAAATCGTTAATGCTTATAAGCAGTATTATTTATATTATTAGATCGACAAAAGGGCCCTGTTACGAAACCCTTGAAATTAGGGACAAGTCTATTCTTAGCACATTATTGTATTCGCTTTCTAAGAATTTCCGGCTTACCGAACTTACGACTTTGCGTTTATTATTCACGTAGCAATGACGTGGTGGAGGGTGGGTGACTGGGTGCTGAAGCAAACGGGAAGAGGCGCGAGGAGGCAGCGGCCAAGACCTTCAACTAACGGTGCTATTGACCTGCAAATGGATTTTGTAACGTCATGTCCACGTTATCGAGTGTTAACGAGTGCCTTCGTTTTGGCGAGTACCCACGCCGCTTCACAATAACCTGTCACTCTGCGCGTCACACCTCGGTACATTCTAGTCGCTTGCCACTCGGGGTATCTGCGCATATTGCTCTAAATTGCTTTATCCTGGTCAGCTGGGTGCTAAGTGATTTCACATCCTGCGCCAAAGAACTAATCTTGTCAATTGATTGTTATGTAACAATCGCTAAAGAGAATCGAGGTCGACCAAGTGCGTCCATTTTAGTTAGTGCAAGTTGGCTAGGAAACGAGGACGAGGAGCTACTCCAGTGCAACCAATTTTTCTCACAGCAGAGGTTGGGAGGGTGGCGAGAAAAACAATGTAAGGCAGGACAATGGTGCAAATTTGGTGGATTTGTTCCTTCCGGCAATGCGCACAAGGTCTGGGTTGATAGGGTCGACGTCCTGCGCCCCGCGGCCCGCGCCGCCACCCCCGCGCCCCGCCAGCTGTCTCCGCCCGGTTATATTTAGACCGTATGGCGGAGTTCTCACTGAAACAGATTCTCCCCTCTGTTTGCATAACGCACCAAATTGTGTGACGGACTGACTCCTTTTTTGCAAGACAATGATGGTCACCGAGTCCGGGTTGCGCTGAACTTGATTTGTTTTGCATGTTATTAGGCAAAATTAAGCGCGATTGTTACATCAGCGGGGTATTCATCAGAGCTGAATAGAGCTTCGAAACTACTAAATCAGGAAGCCTCGAGCGCCGCCGTGCCGTCCGGGCTTCGTGACTGTCATGAACTCATGACACAATGCGTGCCACACATGGTCGTGGACGTAAACTTGACTAAGATAGTAAATCAAATGGACGATCGATCCCAAAAAGAGCAATGTACCGTTAGCCGACTAATGCAGTAAGATGCAAACGACTGCGCTTGCACAGTTAAGCACACAGCGACATGACATATCGACGCGATTCTCACCACTAATACCCAGCGCGTTATAGAAAGTAAATATGTCTCGACAGTAATGACTATGTTAATTTCGCCGCTCATGCATGTTAGTCGGCCTAAACGTTACTTGAAAAAACAGAACTGTAGTCAAACAGTTGCATGTCGAAACGGTGTCGTGTTCAACGTTTTTGTTTATTGAGCAGATGAACAATAATGTCGGACTTATTCCAGTATTAAAAGGGATGTCTTTCAAAAGTACCTACCTATATTGTTTGTTGCTTAATATCTGTATACATATAATAAATAACCTTCAAGTAGGGAATACTGGTATTTCCAGTAGAACGTGGGCTGTCAAGGAGAATTTATGTATTCACAGCTCTATTATAAGGTCTGTTGACATCATTGCCTTAATTGTGTCCACGTTGACGAGATGCCGCTGGATATAATTTATCTCATGATTAGCTACGATCGTAAAAACAACACAGTTAACATTTGCAATACATACCTGTCCATACCTTCCTGATTTCTAATCGGTGTTATTATATTAAATACTATTATTACATTAGACATTAATTATAATATTACTTACCTACTTACTTTCGCAAACACACCTACAATAGAAAAGGCTAACTTATTTGTACCAGCTTTTTTTAATACCAGCTTCGAAAGAAAATAGTAAATAACTGAACAGGAGTATAACAGTTTTCAAACTCAAACTCAAAGCATTTATTTCAATTAGACCATTACAGGCACTTTTGAATGTCAAAACACAAAAAAAATAAACTAAGCTACAGTCCCAGTCACAGGGCATAATAACTTGTGAAAGTGCTGCAGTTGCCCATTCGAAAGCGTAGATCCTATGGAGGAGAATGGGCAAGAAACTCCATGGACGCTCTTTTAAGTCAATATGTTTTTACAGTATATGTTTGTTCTGTATAGCTATTTAGCATCGCACGCCTAGCCTTTTCCCAACTATGTTGGGGTCGGCTTCCAATCTGACCAGATGCATCATGCAGCTGAATACCAGTATTTTATATTGAGCAACTGTCTATCTGACCTTCACAACCCAGTTAATACTATATGATACCCCTTTGTAAGACTGGTTGTCAGACTTCCGGGCCACTGACTACCTTTAACGGCTGTCAAAGATCTACAAATGACAGCCGGGATTGGGCTTAACGAGCTTTCTGAGGCACGGAGGAAACTCAGTATGTAATGGGTGGTCACCCATCCACAAGCACGAGCACGGCTTAACCTGAAGATCGACCCGAGCGGCTGTTATTATTTAGCCACGAGCCCCTCCTGTATAGCTATTATAAAATTAGATTTTTTCTGTTTTGTGTTTTATAATCCACATATTCGTAATCCCGGGCACTTTTGACAGTCTAAACTTTTGAAGGAATTTCCTGCAATGTCTGTTTGTGATAAATAAATAAATAATTAATTTTTTTGAATGTCAACTAGCCTATGGAAAAATATACCTATGGAAAGGATATTTTACCGAACCACGTCATGTAGTTATCGCTCAAAGCTAAATGGCCACCGCACATACATACCTTTGAGGGGATGCGTTGGAGTTCAGCTGTTTGTTCCCCAGTGCAGCACACACGCTCGTGTCCTAATTGGACTTTCAAATACCATTAATGTATGATTAACTGGACTTTCTCGTGTTAATTTGTGAATCCTAATTGCCAATACTACCGTTACTTGAGAACACGTGGCGGCGATATCCTGAATGCGCGAGCGTCCGTATTTATTAAATTTTCATTCCACTTTTGGGTCAAGCTGCGCGACGTACTGTCACCGTAATTATAATTGCGCATCTGCTAGGTTTATTTTAATAATTCTTCGACATGTTTTTAAAGGAATAATGATTAAAGTAATGGAAGATATAGGTACGGATAAGAGGTACCCACTCTTAACCGTTTTCATTGTACATAGAAGTACAGTAAGCTGCAGTTTTCACTGAGCAGAGTAAAGAAGAACATGCGCGAATGAGAATCAGTTAAAAATCATAACTTACCCGCTCCTATTTGGTGATTTACCGAAGCTGCATATTAATATCGGTGATCGAATCTGAAACAAAAATATTTTTTTTTAAATACCAGTGACAGAGCCAAAGCGCAATACGGATATAAAACTGTTCATCCAGCGAGAAAGCCAGCATGGCATCGTTTTTCTATTGACCTGTGTTCATTTCTACATAAAACAAGACCAAAAACATGGTTGTATTCCGAAAAAGTGCTTTGTCCACCCTCACTCTCACCCGCCTCTTGTGACCGAAAAAGTTTCACGAATGTCAAAACTTTGATAGAATGCCTGTTAACACAGGCGAGGCCGCGATCAAAGCCTATTCTAAAACGAATAAAAACTCGGTTTGTACGACTGTAAAACAATTGAGGACTGCCATAAAGGGAACTCGTACAAAAGTTAAGTCTACAGCGAACGACCAATTTTGATCCATTGCAGGTTACATCAAGGTAGATTGCGCCACCGAAAATATTTAATTACTAATAGTACTAATGCTTATTTGCATTAAAATCATGTTTTTTATGTGCTCATTCGCTTGAAAGCTTTTATAATTTTTGATTTCGTAGCTCATTTTGCAGTCAAACGCCAATAGGATTGAGTTACAAATATCAAAACGCCCAACATTTTACATGAATTAATGTAATATGTCGGAAGTAGGTACTTTCACGACTAAAGAAATACGCGAATGCTCTTTCCTGTATTTTAAAACAAGCTTTAGCAGCTTTGAAACACGTCTGATTAGTGTTCTTTCTAACTAGGTAGGGTGTGCCAGAATTTCATTAATAGTAGAATCCGCCCCTCTCGTCACAAAAGCATGGCTATTACCTGCGTTTGACGACCTATGTTGTATGTAGTTGTCGTAATTCAATTCGTATGTACGAGATACACCAACTAACTGTTTTGGGACATCTGTTGTTGCGTTGTTTGTTGCTAACATATTTCTTTGCAAATGGCTCCTGCTTATAGAGTTAAGTCGAAATGGCTCCCTAAATTTAGATGATATTCAGTTAAACATAAAAATGCATGTATCAACTCATTTATGCCAGGATAGGTATGTACTTATGATAATAAATTGTAGCAAATATATGAATTTAATTCATTGCACATGTTTATCCTGAAGGTCGAACAATCCGTTTGCTAAATTATCATGCGATATGGATATCCGCTTGGACATACATATGTACATTTATTTAAATAAAATATGAGGGACAGAGGGAGAAACACTCACTAACATCTATCTGAAAATTATCCTTTATCATCAGGTCTTGTTTAGAGCCGGTTCACAATAGACCCGAGGTCGTTTTTACCAAACGGAAATGCCAGACCTACACAACCTGCGCCCGCGAATATGTAGATATTGTACATAAATCTACCACCTACTATCACTGCCTAATAGTATTAGGTAACAGTATACGCATCGTATGAAGACAATAAAACTATTTACAATGTGAAAATAAATCCATCTTCACAAATCTCATGAGGTCTACGCTCGATCATCTTTTACCAAAGCACAACTGGCTCTCAAATTTATTTCTAGAAACATTTAGATCCACGGATAAACCAATAAAATTAGTCTCACGAAGAGATGTTGCAAACAACTTATCTAGACTGAGGGCTCCGTCGCGGTCATATCGTATGGCTGAACGAAACTAATTCGTGCCTCGTTAAGTCGAAGCCACGATTCGATATTATGGATAATCGAAATGTCAAAACAGTATGAGTTAAGTTGTTAAGCCGACTTGTAAATTAACGATAACTTAAATTTTCACTGTCTTCGTTTCGATCAGATAAGATTTTACTTGTGATGTTAATTAAATAAAGACAAGCAACGTAAACTTAAATGTATGCACAGCATGTAAAGTTACGAATTTTATAGAAAACATTAAAAAGAAATTGTTAAGAGTTTCCAAATATGAGTGAGTGCGCCCACAGTGTTTCTAAATTGTGTTACGTTAACGATATTCGTGCGCGTGGGTTGTTTAGTGAGATATCGACAATAGAGCTGTGTGTCACGGACGCTGAGGACATTTCCACGGAACCCACGAGTGCGCGGGACACAACACTAACTAGTTACGTATAAATGTTATGGCACTTGACCCACTTCATCGTTCCAGAGTAAAATGTAAAGAAACGTGAAGGTTTTAACAACAGCTCTTAAATATTTATTTCTACGTTTTAAATATTCCGTGCGACGATTTGATTCCCGGACTGACACATTAAATACAACAGAATTTTGGATTCGACGTAAAAATGAAGGTCCGAGGAATACATGATCGCTGACCGACAATAACGTACTGTGTCGTAGTTATGTGGAGGCTATGGGGCTGCGGTCCATCCACCTTTTCAATAGTTTCATAGCACTTCTGTTAATCGAAATCGAAGCCAGTCAATCGTGAGTGCTATTACGAGCTCTTGTAAATGATTCTGAACCGGCTTGCCCAGCCCCCGGACCCCGGGACCCCGGGACCCCTGGTAGCATATTTGCCCGCTCGCTGTTTTGATTGACTATCCGGAAACAACATCACCGATATTGACACATAGATTACGCGAACGCCCGGAATGCGCGTTGAATTTTTGTTTACCTGTAGGCGTTTTTATTTTGCAATCAACTAAATTCATAGCTCCGAACAAAAATTGACCGCCTATTGGAGTAAGTGATTAAGTCGTTACACGTATGGAATGGTTTGGTAGAGGTAGAGTGCTATGTATGAAATTGTATCAATTGCCTTGTCAATAAACAGAATGAGGTATACTATATTTTCCTCGACACAGTATTTACAGGAATAAGGACAGCGTATCTACGTAGTGTGTTCGATAGACGATAGGCACCGCGCTATCGGGTATCGACACTTTAATCACTCCACATAGGAGTCTTGCATCACAGTTTCTAAGAAACAGTTCAGGCACTATGTTTTATTAACTTCGTAATCGGGAAATGCGTAGGATATCTACATATTTCCGCCCACATTTTACAAAACAGTGCTGTCCGTTTTTTGAATAGCGGTTTCAAATATAAATTAAACTTAGAATGAATATTCATAGCGCTCTGATTACATGTTTGTTGTTAGTAATGAGTTCGTGGTAGTGATAAGGATATTATCTTAGGGTTTAGTCTCGCAGACACGACTTGATTACATAGAAATTATATGCGTGGTCTTTCTTTTTGTAAAATTACATTTAATTTTTAAATGCTGAGCAATATTGTCGATTAGAAAATAAAAAAATATTAAAACATGGAATGGGTTCTTTTAAGACGGGTTTTTTTTAGTTTTCCTAATAATTACTTTTATAATAGTTTTTTTATTATTTTGATAACTGTATGTCTTTATTGACATTCGCAAGATTAAGACAGAATCGATTGACGTAAGAATCATCAAAATCGGCCTTCTCGTTTAGTCTCTAGAGCGCCATAAAAGAACAAACATACATATATATATAGGCTGATTAAAACATTACTGTCCTCAGTTGGATAATAAAAAGTTTTGACACAACCTTGCTTGTCATGGACAGACGCTTCACGAAATGGACTTACTAAGAGAACTAACAAGACATTTAAAAAAAACCTTTCAAACTCAAAACTAGGTCAAGTTAACCAATGACGAGAATGTAAGCCAAGCAAGAGGAAACATTTGTCAAGTTAACTAGTAGAAAATACCTCTTCATCATTTGCCTAGCCTTTTCCCAACTATGTTGGGGTCGGCAATGCAGCGGAATACCTAATGAATATGGAGCGACTGCCTATCTGACCTCCACAATCCAGTTAGTACTGGGTAATACGATACCCCTTGGTAAGACTGGTTGTCGGACTTTCGGGTCACTGACTACCTGTAACGACTGTCAAAGATCTTAAATTGACAGCCAAGACCAACGGCTTAACGTGCTTTACGAGGCACGGAGGAAACTCGGTACGTATGGGTGGTCGCCCATGCACGGACCAACCCAGGCAAGCGCGGCTTAACCTGGCGATCGACCCGAGCGGCTGTTATTATTTAGCCACGAGCTCCTCCGCAGAAGAATAACAAAACAAATTTACAAAATACACCGTTGGATGACCCAGTTGTAATAAAATCTCAACAGGCTGCTCCATGTAATTGTCGATAAGCTTAGTATTTTTCGATAAAGGCTTGCGTAATAGCGTTTATACATAATTGTATGATATACATTATGTGCGTAACGCAAATAATAAGGCGGTAAAGTAACGCGCGATATAAATTCTGATCACGCCTTTATTTGCATTATGCTAGTCGGCACGGCTCAGATACCGCAACTGATAAGCCGTATTTAGGATTCCGTATTTAATAGGAACACTGGTTGGAACCCTAGAAAAAGAAAGAAGACAGCAAAAATCACCATCGTCGGTTCGCTTTCTGAGAACTCTGAATTATGTCTTTGATACCAATATTTTCGCAAGAAAAACGCATGGAGGATTAAAGTGATCGTTGTTCGGTTTTTTAAATAAGTATACAGTACATGTTTCACAACAAATCATAGCAAGTTAGCTTTTTGCAACTTTTGCAAGTTCTTTAGATTGATTTCAGTCGAGATATCCGTAAAGGTTAAATTAAAATACAATCCAACTAGTCGCTTACCTTCATGGCCATTTAAAGTAATATGTTTATTGTGTACACTGATCTAAACAATACCTACTAAGAATTGTCATCGATACAAATAAATAAAACTGAAGTGTCTGTTTGTCATATCAAAATAGCACCTTTTTACTGAATACAAATGAACATAATATATGTATAATAGGGTATTTACAGTGAGCCTTTTTATACATATTTTTGTCTGTCTGTAACTTAGACTACTTTTATTTTAGAAAAAGAATTAGGGTTCCGTGCACTTGGTAAAAAATCCGATTCAAAAAGTGAAGTAATATTTTTTTAAATAATAAATTCACGCTAAGGTCGCGGGCAGCAGCAAGTTCTTAAATAAATATTCCGTAGGGTAGGAAACCGTGATGTGCTTCTCGACAAAAGAGTACAACTATTAAGCACTAAAAGGTCTCACCTACTAAGTACAACTACTATACAAGCGCTCAACTAATTGCTACTACAAAGAGTTTAAATGCCGCACCAAAAGCTCTGCTACACGAAGCTCCTTGACACTGATTTGATGTTTTCACTTAGGTAAGAGCTTTTTCTTTATGGTGTAAGATGTTGAAAGTAGTTAACAGAAAAATAGTCTTACTACCAATAATTTGATTGTTTTCTCCATACTTACTTTAAACAGACTTGATGATTTAGATTTTACCACCTGATGATATTAATTTTTCTTTCGTGCAGTGTCCTGATCCTACATTTGTAAAATGTAATAAACATAGTATGCTAAAGACGAGCAGATATATGCAGCCTTCATTTCTGTAATGAATTTTGACTGCACACTTTTTAGTATACGATCAGACTTTATGTGACATTACTTGTCCACAATAAAATTTGATAAAATGATACAACTGCAACCTTCGAGAGAACACGATTGCGCTTCATGCGACCGACCAAGAACCTAGCTTACTTGGTTACGACTAATAACAGTGATTGTATTGTTCAAAGAAATATTACAGCATTTACTCTATTTATGTTGATAGCATTGAATGTAAATAATGATGACGTGATCACTGTTTTCACACGCTTTGCTCGGAGCAACGCGCGTGTTTTGGATCTTACCTGTTTCATCTCAATGTTTTGAAGTGGACCAGCATAACATAACCAATTTATTTGTCATCATGCCTAACTGGACTGCGACTGTCCGTGTACAACACTATCGAACGTGTCGTCTGTCTGTGTGAATCAATAGCAACCAGTTTAAAAAGGACATTCGAATGGTTGAAAAGAGAATTTAAACAGATATTGCCTGTTTGTTTTATTGGCTTGCGGTAAGGGTCGGTTCGTTCTTCCAGTTCAATTGTATTCATATAGAGTGTTGTTTCTTGTTGAGATCGTATAATGCGTACGTTATCATTTAATGACGCAGAAACATAAAAAAAACTTATGTCTTGATCTAAACGATGGTTGCAGCTATAAAAATTACACATCAAATTAAAAAAAAAATTGGGAATCCGTGTTAGCTGTTCGGATGTCATACCGGTACCCATTGTCTTTCGAGTTCCACTACCTAATTAAATTTGACCTTGTATAAAGTTTCGTTTAGATTATTTTTAGGCTTGTGATCGTTTTCAATTATACAAGGCAAGTACTTGTCTTCATTAGGCGACAAATGTACCACACTGGCAGACCGTTGGGTGTCGAAATGTGGCGTAGAGTACGAAGCGCGACGCGTGACGGCCCCGACGCATTATGGCCTCAACGAAACTTCGCTTAAATTGCCAACTTACATAAAAAATAAAGGACACAAGAGATTACAGATGCAGCTAAGAAAACGAATGACGAATGTTATGACTGCAACTAGTAGGTAGGCACGTGAATCGCTATTCATGCAACTTGGAGTCTGGAGATGAGAATCTTAAGTGTAATTTACTTTATTTTGCCGATGCTTATTTTAGCTTCAAGTTCGCCAGCTGTGTTGGGAAATGAGTATGTTGAATGCGCGCTCTACTCAAACCCATTCTTATAGTCTCCCGAGGACAATTACCGAGGCGGGGCGCCGGCGGCAGGCGGCGGCGGCCGGCGTGGCGTGCAGATGAACCCAGTACATAATTAAAGTTGTTACACGATTATTTCGTGTGTGTCGTCCTTGTAACAAATACTAGCTCGATGAATCAATTGAGAGCGAGCGCTTGCGATTATCATTATCACCATAAAGTAAAAACTGATGTCGCTACTGAGCTCAGGCGCCGTCGGCGCCCGCGCATCATTTGTATTTCATGTAGGCAACCTCTCGTTCTACACACACCTATGTTTTATAAGTACGGCTTGAAGTTACGACGGACAGTATCTTGTTACAGTGATTTAAATTGCAATCAGTTGGAGTTTAAATAAGGATCTGATGTAAACGTGTGAGTATTTGTTTCCGTCTTCCCGACAGGTTCGGACACCCGACGACATAGGTATGTGACGATGTTATTATGTCCGGTGCGGATAGTCTGCGCACGTTTCGAGTGATTGTTGGGCGCCGAATCCACCGCCGCCGGAAGGATGTCCCAGGAGTGTGCGCGTGCGCTGCATGCAGGGAAACTTTATTAATAACAGTTCGATACGTCCCGCACTAACTTATGAACCACGAATTTATATTCTTCCGATGTCAAGTAACAGGATTGTGTGACATCAGGCTCATAATCTATAACACCTGTTGAGTTTGAAGCAAATTCATAATAAACCGACTCAGACAAAGTATTTTACTGACTAAATAACACGAGGACAAGAGGACACAGAAGAAAAAGCCAACTTTCATGTTGATTACAGATTCATCTTTCATGATGGTTGGCTTACTTGAAAACGATCGTACTCCTGTAGGATCTTTAAAATGAATTTTATAGATTTTTCAAGAGCTTCCGCTGCGTGTATTGAGTGTGAAACATCAACAATATTTTATATAAAAACCTTTTCATCCCACCATCTCGGAAAGAGTATTTTTAATCTTCAATATCTGAGTGGAAAAGCCGTTTTTATTCTCTAGAGGATAAAGTAAATTGAATTTAGAACATCGTGTGCACTAAGTTTGTGAATTAAAAAAAACATTAAACCTATTTACTGCTACCTCTATGGTGCCGAATATATCATACAACTTTTTTTTAATTTGTTAAAAACTCAGACTCGGAACCTTCTTGGTGTTCTTTTTTCAATTTGCTTTGTACGCGGTTCTTTACGCGGCATTTTTTCACGTCATTGTTAAACCTTATATTAAAAACAAGAAACTTGAAAACAAATGAAAAAACTAAAATGAGTGATTCTAGCGACGAGTTAGTTTGCTTGACGCCAACAGAATTGACTGAAACTGTTAATAATGCGCAAATGAGCTTTCTCCCTCAACAATCACGCGAGAAGTATTTAAAACAGTACGATATGTTCAACACGTGGCGACTAGCAAAAGGAGCCAAAACTTTCTCAGAAAACGTTTTGCTGGCATATTTTATAGAATTATCCGAGAACAAGAAAGCAAGCACTCTATGGAGTACGTATTCGATGCTAAAAGCAACAATAAAGATGAAAAAAGACAAACATATCGATACCTATCCTAAATTAGTGGCATTTTTAAAAAGAGCCTCATCTGGTCATCAACCAAAAAAATCGAAGGTTTTCACAGTATCTGATATTGAAAAGTTTCTTAACGAAGCACCCGATTCCGTATATTTGGCGGCAAAAGTAAGTCAGTTGCACATTCAGTATCTACTTAAGTATATTAATCTCAATTAAATAGTATACTTAGTAGATGTTGATAGGCATAATTATGCGTTCATATCAATTTTATTCATTTATCTACTACAATACTCTTTACGTTACAGGTTGTTCTTATTATTGGAATAAACGGAGCATGTCGAACTAATGAACTAACACAACTTAATGTCAAAAACATTGAGAAACATTCAGATGACTTACTATTAATTAATTTACCTAATACAAAGACAAAAAGAGACCGCAACTTCGTCATTCGCAAGGAATACGTAACGATTGTTGAGAAATATCAAGCCTTACGCCCGCCTAACACTCCAATCAATCGATTTTTTCTACAGTATCGCAATGGAAAGTGTGTTAGACAGCCTATGGGTACTAATAAAATTGGCAGTATCCCACGAGAAATAGCAACATTTCTTGAACTTCCAGAACCCCTGTTGTACACGGGTCATTGTTTCCGACGAACTTCAGCCACACTTTTGGCTGATTCCGGAGCTGATCTCCTGTCCCTTAAGCGCCACGGAGGCTGGAAGTCCAATGCAGTTGTAGAGGGATACATAGAGGATTCCATCCAAAATAAGTCTAAAATATGTGAAGGCATCGTAGGAGCCATTACACTGAAAGAGCCTCAATCGGATCCTTGGACTGGCCCTTCTACATCAAAAATAAGCCGTTATGAAACACCTAACCATCTCCCTCTCTCTCCAACATTCACGCCAAGGGAATCCGATGAATCGGTACAACTATTAAGTATGACAGATAGTTTACCGAAAAACAGTACACAAGTGACTAACACCAATATTACAGTACCAAACAAAAATATTACACTCAATTTAAATAACTGTAGCAACGTTACTTTAAAATTTTCTTAATTATACCTTAGTATTATTTTGTTATAATTTAAAGATTATTCTGTAATACTTACCTGTCATAATGTAGTAATTAATACCTAAACTGAAATAAAAGTGTACCTATCTTGTGATTATAAACGTTTTTTTTTTTGCATTTAGTCATTTCCTCGCTGAGGTGGAATGAAAAGTTACGTGTTGCACTCGAGTGCAAAGATTTTTCACCTCGTGCTCTTTTGATTCCCTCGCTAACGCTCAGGATTCTAATTTTGAATCACTCGCTGCGCTCGTGATTCAATTTTAGAATCCTTCGCTTGCTCGGTCATCAAAATTGAACACGCGGTTAAAAAGCAACTTTGCACTCTTGTATAACAAATAACTATTATTGGCATGGAACTGTGAGCAAACATTATATGTAATTATGTCATTATTATTGTTCTTTTTATAGGTAGGTGTGGTTTAAGTGAAGGCTTCGTTCAGATCACTTCGTCCTTAAAGATTTTTTGTTCATGTTTTTAGTATGATGATGTTTTGATTAGTCTCAAAATCACAACCATTTCAGACAATAGACATCTGGATGATTATAGTTGATTTATTACCTAAGAAGAAGATATTACAGTCAGTGATATACGCACTTGATGCCATTAAAATCTTCATAGAGTCGAACAAAATAAAGTTTTATTTCACAAAGGTTTTATTTGTACATCCTTCGCAAAGGTATTTCGAGCGCCAAACCTATTATTAACTTTTATTGTACGTTCATACACGATTCCACTTGGCTGGGCTGGGTCAGTGACTAAATCTAGACTAATAGCCTTCGTGCTAGGTTCTCATGATAAAGCTAAATGGGGCTGTACAACTTGACTTAAATTATTAGATTTTGCCGAAGATATCAAACCCGAAATAGGAATGGAAAAGTTGCTGTGTGCTAGCTGCATTCATAAGTAGGTACTAACATGATTCAAAATATGCCTTGCCTTCTCAGAGAGTATTCCAAGCGTTATTGTTATGATAATATCGACGTTTCCATCTGAGTCGCCATAAAGCTCGGCCGGCGAAGGGAATGGAGGCCGTGCGAATCGAGAGAGATTCTTTCAATATTTGGACGATGGACGTGTCATGTGCGGTATGCAACGCTCTGTCGTGTCATCACGGCGCTCGTAGTGTGTCATAGATAAATTATTTTATTAGTGCGAGTTGCGACCACACGCAGTGTGACAGTTCGGCGAACCCATCCTACTCGTCGAGCGACGCGTGAGTGCTTCTTGGGCACGAATATCTAGCAAATACCATCGCATAAAGGGTTTAAAATTTTGTTTGATAACTCCTGACAAAAAGTCGGACTTGTAGCTATGGCTATATTAACTTTCTAAAAAAACGTCCGCAGAAGTGGTAAGGCCGGATGAAGACTGAAGGAAATTATGACAGGTACTCCTAACATACGAATACTTGTAACAGAATCTTCTTAATTCATAAAGCAGTATCAGGCTCCCGGGAATTTCGCAACCTTAGTTGTCTCATTAAAACTTTAATAGACGTTTGCTGTATTAGTTTACCTACGCTCTTAATTTTAATTAAATGAGTAGGCACCTAAGTACCTAATATGTGTGTATTAATTACGTGATGCTACAAGCCATGATGACTTATCAAAGTTTTACGAAAGCATGGAAATTATTACTTAATAATTACTATGTAAGAACAGTAGTTAACTGACAGATCTGTTGCTGGAACAGGTAAACACAGACACTGGGAATAAAGACATTTAATTTAGAAGTCGTAAAGGGTGTTTGGGAATTGACAACAGAGACGAAACAGCCATATTTTAACCTAAGTGACAGTGTTCGTCAAGCGCAAAAACAACCTTGCAACACTAGGTATACAGATGTGACACTGTTAGGCTCATCAAACATTATTCTTATCATCATTCGAAATTTATTCGTTGTCGACGCAGCATGTCTTGTTCCATACTTTTCTAGGAGACGTCATATCATGAGTCCGCATTTGTGGCCATACCACAATTTTTCACTCCTTTCATCAATAGTTTTTTTGGTCTTCCCCTACTCTTATAGCCCATCCACATTCATCCCAAAATTTTCCTCACGAGACCAAAACGTCCTCATTCACCGCTCCAAAATAGGTACCATGGCAACCGCATACCACGCAACTTTTCACCCACCGGTGCCACTTTCAGATATCGTTATGCTATAGGTACAATTTGTTTTTCTAATTGATGTTACCAGCTGAAAAAAAATCTTGTAATGTTAAGAAATGTAGAAGCGTTTACTTTTTATCATTCCGCGTTGTAAAAGTAAGATTGCAGTTACTCAGCTTTAAAAGTAGTTAAGTTGACTTAAGCTTTTTGATCTTAATTAAGTCAGATGTGCTTTACTAAGTTTAAAGCAATTAGTACTAGACTGAGAAACATAATTATAACATAATATCGCACTTATAAAGATAAATTGTTACTAAACAAAAAATCTAAATTTTACACAGGGGCCTAAGAGCAAAAAGAAAAATGCAACATTTTTTCGCAATTAAAATGTACATGGTACTCTGAGCCATTTTTTGAGGTCATAATATAGACATTTATTGACACTATAACAGACAATACAGAAAAGTTATTTCTGTTTTTCATTTTTTTATAGTTACACTTTTCTATTAAATTGTACTGTGATTAAAGAAAATGTTACACGATGCAAATTAAAATCACTAAACGATTTTTTGTTTTGATATGCCGTCGTGGTTATCCAAAAAGTTACACTTTTCCTTCAAATTTTCATCATCACTTTTCAACGAACAAGTGGCACCTAGTATAGAAACAATTGCATTGCATTTACCAACCAAATCTTTTTTAGTTTTGTTACGGTACAATTTAGCACCATCTACCGCCCTTAAAAGTGGATTTTTTAAGAAAGGATCAAATTCATCCTGTTGTTTAAGTAATTAAAAAAAGGTTTAACTTTAAAAGTTTTATATCTAAATACGTTACGTCGTACTTTGTATTGAAGTATTCCTGTCTCTGTCCTACAACTGTCAAACTACAAGAGCAAGCTAGAGGACAGGGACATGTCTAAAGTCAAAGCAGAGTGCTAAGTAACATTTTTATAGAACTCGGCCTAAATAACTAAAGTAAAACATAAGTTAATCATTCTATTCGGAGTTTTGTTCCCAACTAGCCAGCAAGCTATAATGCATTGTAATGCCTTCATAAATTGCCAAATTCCAAGACAGCATTCATTATAAGATTTATAATCTAAGTTTATATAGATTTTATTAACACTGGTGAAGGAAAAAGTAGTGACAACAACTGGATTTATCTCCGAAAAGGCTGGACCGATTTTGACGATTGGTCGATTTTGCAGAAAACTGTCGAAACGGCGAAAATTGCGAATTAGATTTATGGAAGTGTCGAGTTGACTGTCAAATTCACACAACTGTCCAATCAGCGAAAATGACGATTCAACGATACTGTCGAATTAACTAAACTGACGAGTGACGGAAAATGACCGGTGTACTTACGTGGACTCGGTAGAAAATGTCCAAGGTATTAAGTCAGTTTTTGAACGGTAAATTTGTAATAAACCGAACCATCACAGATTTTTATTGTGATGAGCTTCTCAGAATGCCCTCCGATCTGGGATTACACATAATCTAAGCATCACATACATAGCCTTCGCATATGAGAGACGACACAATGTAAGATCATGATAAAGCATGTTTGCGAACTGTGCACCATCTTGGTTCCACGTATACATAAGCGGATGACTTAAGATGAGAATATACCGGCCTTGCATGACCGATACATAATGTTATTGTCTCAAACAACGTGTTTGTTTGCTTAAATTGTTCTATATAAATAAAGGTAGATGTTTGATTATAATCTGATCACTAGTGTGTACCTCAGCTTGCTTGTAAAAGGACAGATGCAACATTGATTACATTTTGTTACAAGGATGTTTCCTTATTATATTAACTTATGGTAGAAAATTTACCTATAAATATGTATAACTATGACAAAAGTTAATTCGAAATATGTGTAAAGTTTTTTCTTTGTTTACTTTTGACATAATTTTCTTTTATTATAATTTAATTATTTTGTTTAGTCCCGTGCGAGCGGGACACGTAAATACTTTTTCCTTCATTGAATCTAGAAGAATTTCGTGGCAATCCAGAACTGCCTCTACTTGGATTTATTAAGGTTTTACCGAGCCAACGCCACTCACGGTTATACCTAACCTATAAACCATTTAATCTTAGTAGAGAGAACTAGAAAAGGCTTTTATGCTTCTACGAGTAGCTCAGTGTACAGCAAGTCATAGTGACGGGGTAGTTTTGTTGATAAAACTTTCGAATTCCGTAACCTTGGCGATACTTTTTATCGAATTCAGCTTCGCTTGGCAAAAAACAAGTTCAATAAAGAATATTTATACTGTTCCATTAACCTTTTTTCAACTATCTTTTGTCAGCAGACCAATTTTGATTTCGTTCATTTAAAATGAATAAAAAAACCGTACATGCATTGGGATAAAACTCAAAAGTGCTACGTCGTCTATGTAGCCTTTTTAAAGACACATAATACATACGACAAACAAATACGAAGGTGATGGTATGCAGATAGCGGGATGTTCGTATTGTAGATACTTACTGACATTTTCTAAAATAGTGACTACGGGTATCGCGAACTGGATAGAGTCGTATTTGCTCCGACGACGACCGACGCGACGGTCGTGGACTCGTGGCCGT
Source organism: Standfussiana lucernea (assembly GCA_964057025.1). Taxonomy (NCBI): domain Eukaryota; kingdom Metazoa; phylum Arthropoda; class Insecta; order Lepidoptera; family Noctuidae; genus Standfussiana; species Standfussiana lucernea. Next base: position 11,774,964 of record OZ059784.1, read on the forward strand.
GGGATAGTAAGCCGAGAGCGCCTGCGCCCGAGACGATCTAGCGGGACAAATGGCGCTTGTTCTTGTCGTTTAACTTTCTGTTAAGTCAGAGTCCATTGGCGCCTCAGTCACCCTCCTGCGAGGAGCGAGTCCTCCCACGCCACGCGATCAGTGCACTACTGCCCACGTGCGCCCGCGCCGCCGCGCTGCACTCATACTATATCATCCACGAACGCTCTAATCATGTTTTCTGAGAAAATTTTTGTGGGTGTATAACAATGTATGCCCAATATTTATATAAACACAGATATTTACAACGCCATGGCTACAGCTTGTACTGCTACGAACGATCGATTTAATAAATTTCCTGCTGGTTGCTATTGCATACCGAGAGTTAAAAACTATTTACATGATAACTAGCATTTTGTTTTCACGTACAAGAAGGTTTACTCATGCATCGACATACTACGTCTGTTTTGATTCAATAAGCGATTTTCACGTTCGAATCAGGAGAACTGCTTTCAATCAGAGTTATGTTAAATGTCATATTTTTATTGCAGCCAAATTTTTATGGTTATAAAACTAATCCATACCTGACATTTTGTATTTCTCTTCTTTCTCCAATTATCTCACTGCACTGAATCATTACCAAAGGATTGTTCTATTGATACAAACAGCTACCCAATTCACAAACAATGCACACAAAACGGTGTTGTTGTTTATTTTTAATCGATATTCAACCGTTTTACAATAAACAATAGCGGCTATTACGTCAGATGTTTATTCAATAGCTAATGCTATTCAAATAGCAGTATCAAGAATGTTTTCTTTTACTTTGCTTAATTACGGAAGGTCAGTTGAGGCAAGTGCGGTATAGAATTTTAAAATTTTTAACCGACTTTAAAAAGGAGGAGGTTCTCCGATTGGTCCCATAGAAATTTCATCAAAATCGGTTCAGCAGTTTGATTTTTAAATCAAAATATCTGGTAAAAATACGTTATCCAATTAAAAGAATCTGCGAAATTGATACTTGACAAGGCTTTGTGTGTGTTGCGATAGCTAAAAATGATAAAATAAAAACTCTTTGAAAGTCAAAAGGAAGTCGGTTATTTTTTTGTAATTGTAAATATTTTTATTTCTATGAAACCTAGAGAGGTTCAGTAGAAACTACTGGATGCTTAGTTTCCTAAGTCGTAAATGATCTTTCGGTCGAGCAATTTAAGCTACGTTTTGTTAAGATTTCGTTTTGTTTATTTTTTTTTAGATCTGTCTAGACGCACTTTCCCTTAAAACTTAACTGCGGCTAAGCTCAATAAATTGGATTTCCTTACTTAATATGGAAATAGGGTTTATTTTATTCGATAAAATAGATAGATATAATTAATTAGAAGAACAATTCTTCAAGTATAATTTCACTGCGCCGTTCTGAGCGCAGATGGCTGGTGCAGTGAAATGTATTGTACTTTTATTTAATTAAAAAATAATAGTATCGATTAAAAAAAAAATGTATAGTTTAGGCAAATGTTGAAGATTATTTTGCTATAAATATTACGTCGAAATGATGTACAATTTCGGAGATATCGGGGATTATTTCGAAGTCTTTTCGGTCAATAATTGAATTAGGTCCAATTTTTTATTTCTTTACAATAAAGGCATATAACGAAAATGTATTCAATAAATGTTGAAGTTGGGAATATCTGTAAGATAAAAAAAATATTTTGATGGTCTATATTCAATAGAATCTACAAATTAGAGCTCCCAAATCACGTCTCCGTGAGTTTTTGTCTAAACATGCATCGGGAGAATGATTATTACTGAATAAATTAATAATTTATCTAAAATTCGCTTTATTATTATTGTAATAGAGGAAAAAAACAATTTTTAACAAGTAATTGTTATTTCAAACAGCGAGGAAACCTTGCAATTTCGCGTTTTTTTTTTGTAATAAACCCCTTAAAATCACTCGATTTTTAACAGTTTCGTGCTTTCTTAGTATTTGCACAGCACTTGCCAAAGTGGTGTCCACAAGAAAATGATGGTCAAAACCAAATAGCGACTAACATCGTACTATGCCCAGTTACGACATCTAAAATTTTATACCAAAACTAAATTTTCTTTTCAAAGGACAGGTAATGGCGCGTTTTTCAATTACTGTATTAATTTAGAAGATATTGATGTTCGCTGCACTTGCCCCGCAGAGGCACTTGTCCCAACCCAACTGACCTTATCTAAGTATTTGTTAATTGTTGGCAATACAAGCTGCGTATTGCCAATACCAAAGCAATATATGTTATATTGCTGTACAATTATATCTAGATATAAATTCTATATTATTATTATTGTATTTTATATATACATATACAATATTATATATTTGTATATATGTATATATTATATTGTGTATTGGTATTGCTTTACATAACTAATTGTCGTTTTATTCATTTGACTCGGTCTTTCTGATAAAGACATTTCCTATGTGTATAATCTGTTATACTCATACATTTGAGAACCCTTTAGTTTTTACAATGAACATAAGGTCAATAAAATAATATTTAAAATAAAAAAAAACCTTTCCTTTGTCGCTATTCTGCTTTAAGAGAACAAAAGAAAAGCATTGACCACAAATAATGTAGGAATAAACATGTATTGTACGAGTAATAATGTTTATAATAACAAGAGATGCTGTTCATTTGTGTTTGTAATCACGTAAATTACTATTTATTTGAAATAAATAGTAATTAAAAGTATTGGTATTTGTGGCGCTAACCGTAGTAATTATTTGCGGATCCTGTTTACAAAATCAGGTTTCATGCTGATGACAGTTACAGCCTAACCAGCTAAACTTTGTGACCTGTAATAAATGGAATTGGATTTTAACCACAACAGCTATTTAGAGGTGCTTAAATTCGCTGTTTATTCAGAATGAATTTTATTTGTTATAAAATGTGTGTTAACTTTCATTGATAGATCTCATTACTGATAATAAAAATACAGTCACGAGCACTAATGTAGGTAGGTACACTAAGCAACTTTTAAAAGAAAAACATAAAAAAATAAGATGTGCACTAAACTAATTTGGTCCTGTACGAGCAGTGTAAAACTGATTTTCTCCAACAGATATTCTATAACAGGAGCGCCACACTATTCCGAACCACTGCAACTCCTGAAATCCTGCATCAACAGTGGCGGCCACCAGAAGCTGACGAGACAATGATGCTCGACTAGTCCAGGCGAAATAACTGTCTTTGATACCGCAATGATATTAATAAGTAAAAGCCGGCCAAGCGCGACTTAACCTTGCACATTAAGAGTTCCATAGCACAGAAACAAACATCCCATCCCTCCAAACTTCATCAACCCGGAAAAACGCCTGCCACCCGGATACGAATTGCAGTGGCCAATCTGGAAATCGCTTAACCGATTGCGGGCCCTGGCCAAATGGGGTATCCTCGATCGAACCCAAACAGAATGCCAATATGGAGCCCTTCTGCAGGGTAAGCCCCACCTACTATCCTGCTCATTCTGCACAACCACCTGCACCTACCTATAAGGGTTTAATCGAAGCAAATGTTAGAGCTGTGCAGGTGGCTACATACTGGTCTAACACAATTTGAGTTCGTCGACACGAAAAGAAGAAGAAGCAGCAAACTATATAATAATAATATCTTACCTTGGTTTTCATAGTATGTTAATGAAAATCAAAGTTACTGCTGCAGTTTCCTGAAAAAGTCCCATATCTTAAACTAAATAGCAAATCTTATTCAAACTAATTTTAGTTGAAAAAGAGCCAATATCTCATCAACCATTAAATGGTTAAGCAAAAAAGTATTTTTTAAACCTAGATTCCGTTTTTCAAGATCTGTCGATAGCATCACACTCAGTTATGATGGAATTCTGAAAGTATCACCACGGTGACTGAAAAGTTGTGGTAATCGGTTGTCATGTCATGGTGTCGAGGAATGAGGAAAATGACTTAGGGAATGTTTTGAGTAGAATGTAAATGAAACGATGAATGAACTTTGTGAAGGATGATATGGAGAGAAAAGGGTAAATAGTAGTAGAATAACTTTACTTTCGGAAGTCGGTGGCAAAAAAATCAACGATACAAAGAAAGTCATCGACTTCCGGAAGTAAAGTTGTTTTTTTGTGTTTTTTTTTGTTAGCCGGTCTTTTTATAAAAAACCTTTTTTTTATATTAAGTGTAATACATGTTAGTGCTCGTGATTATATCTACTTCCGAATTAGTTACAAAGTGTTGCAAAATGAACGCTCACTTTGCGCGCGACCCCTTTCATTACTACTCAACAACCAGTTTCTACCTGCTACATACAATATTACAACCGACACAATCAAAATTAAATCGATATGATAAACTGATCGGTTCATTTCAGTTCCGGTATCGAGTGAGGTGAAATGGCAAATGAGATTTCGATTAATGAGATCGTTTATCCTCGTTGCGGATTGCAGATTGTCATGATGTGGTTATGTGGGGATATTGTTTGTTTAGATGTAATATTATTTAGTTACTAATGCAGTACCAAAAAGGGTGTGAATGTTACTGGGGTTTGGTTGTTTCAGACAATCACACCCTTACCTGTAAAAACGGCTCACACAATGAACCTTCAACTTTTGATTACAATGAGCATAGGCTTGTCTTGATAGTTCTTACCGATCTTCTTACTTCTTCTTCTTTATCGTGTGGTTAGTGCCTAACCTGGTGTCTGAGTTTTTATGTCGCCCATGGGCCTCTGACTTGGCTTTACCTGCCGTCAAGAAATATCTCTCAGGCATGCTGGTTTCCTCACGATGTTTTCATTTCATATTCTTACTGCTATCACAGAATAATTATAAAACATATTGGAGTGAAAATAACGAGATACATATCCAAAGAAAATAAAGACGAGTATGAATCGAACCAAGTAGCTTTTCCCCGCCCAATCAAAATGTATGGAGGAAGATATTACGTATAATATTTACTTCAAGAGATTTTCCTTGGTTAGGTTCCTGTCTGAAGTGACCTGTAAATAAACCTCCTTCTACTAAGCCTTAAATTCCAGGTATTAACATTTTGCGTCAATATTTATGTATCTTCAAAAAGAAACTAGTCGTATTTCTTATGGTAGTTTCTGTAGAGCCAAGTGGAGGGTGGCCACTTAAATTGATTGAGAATAAATAACCTTAATGTAATTTATTTATAGAGTTGTAGCAGGTTTGCTCGAACCGTGTCGACTAATTATGACACAATAACACATTTGCGCCCAAACTTCGAGTTAATAATAAACTTCGCGCCATATGGTCGACGTCGCGAAAAGTTATATTATAAAGAAAATTCTCCACGTTCACGGATTTTTTTTGTTGATTTTGGTGGAAAACCGTTGAACCGTCAAGCAAACGAAATGTAAAATAATAATTATTCGTTCTTGGAAGTTCTTCCCAAATAAGAAGCGGTTCCAGTCATTTCAACTCGCTGTCGAGTTGTCTGAAGTGGTTGACATCTACGAGTGTTCAATATTAAACTCATTAAACAACTTTGAGCTTACCGTATTTAAATATTTAGCTAGCTTTAATGAATCGATAAGAAGTTTATTTTATTTTCCAACTAACAATTGCTAACACCGTACATATTTATTCCGTTGAAAATCAGCGTCGGGCATTCTTGCTGCTCGACATTTTTGCTGAACTGGGCATATTTGGCGCAGCCGTGAGACACAATTATTTTATTTACTTGTTTATGTGTCTAAATTTAAGTTTTTATTTTTATTTTTTGTTTATTGTTGTGTGTATTTGTGGCGTGTGCCAAATAACCTTTCTTTCTTCTATTTAACATGAATTCTACCATAATCTAAGATTAGTGTAACAATTCCTTTCTCAGGTGAGATCTTAAGCTAGTCCGACGATAATATAATTATTTTGCGATATCAAGAGACAGACAGTAGATATGACTCTTTTCAGGAATTCGGTTACGTGAAGGCAGTATAAACTCGCTGCAAAATGTACCTTTAGTTTGATTATGGCATTCAGAGAAAAGTACTTATTTGTTAAACAGTTTATATGGAGTTTTTGTGTACTTACTTACCTATACCTATTACCTACATACATATATACAGAATCAGCAGACTCAGCACAGTTATGTTTTTTTGTATATTTCATATAAAATTTAGTTTGAACGCGAAGAACAGTAACTATTTCTACATTCATAGTGATCGAACTTCTCAATAATTATAGTAACGTTCGGCTGGTACATTGCTATCGCTATATCTGTACTGTAAACGTTGTGCCACTTTAGGTAAATATAGGCACCAAATAGACAGTGTTATCGTCCACGAGGAATATCTGGCTAGCCTCGTTCCACGGTCACCGCCCTTGAGCAACGTGGGCTGCGTACGCCGAGCATTGCATTCATTATTATAATTGATATAATAGATTGCTTAGAAATCTACAAATTATGTAAAAAAAAAACAGACTAAATGATAAGATAATCTAAAATAATCAACACTTATATAGTTGTGGGTAAATGACAACTTGTGTTTTAATGGTCTGTTAGTGTGGATATCTTTCTTTCAAGCGGATTGCACATTTTCTGATTATTTACATAATTGTATATTTGTTTGTGTGTACATACCTAATATACGGTGTGGAAGGGACACCGACGCGAAAACGGAAAACACATACTCAGTACATCATTCTGAACTTCCCCACATTTTCGTTGTTTATTAAAAAAAATCAGCTGTTCCATACATTTTGACTGTATAGGTATTGCACTGTTATAGGAAACAGCTGGTTTTTTTAAGGGGGTTCTTCTTCTTCAAACTTCATCTTAACTCAAATAATACCCGACCAGTATGTAGCCACCTGCACAGGTCTTTCGTTGGCTTCGTTTAAATCCTGGAAAGTGCAGGTGGCTGTGCAGGTGGCTGTGCAGGATAGGCAAGAGAGGAGGTGGGCCATATCCTGCAGAGGGGCTCCACACGGGCATTGCACTAGGGACGGTTCGATGATACCCCATTGGGCCAGATTATTTCTACAGCGGCCCGCAAACGGTTAAGAGATTTCCAGATTGGCCACTGCAGTTCCTCTCCTGGAGGGGAGGGGTTCAGAATGATATACTGAGTATGTGGTTACTGTGCTCGCGTCGGTGTCTTTTCCACCCCTAATAAACGACACTTTGTAAAGTACTGCGTGTTTTCATTTACCCCCGAGTAGCATTTGTTTATAGCGCCAACGTAAAAGGACTAAACGAATGAGTGACAAAGCGGGCGCGTTGCATTCTCGCTGCTCGGGCTCGGCGCATGAGCCATCGTCGAGAGCGGCGCTCTATAAATAGTTTTCTATAAAAATACATCTTCTGGGAACTTCCGCATAAAGCCCTAAGGGGCTTAAAAAAAATTGAATTTTTGCGCCACCCGTCCTTCCTTATAAAACTACTTTCTTTTTTATGGCTGCTGCTCTGCTTGTGACAGAGGAGCTTACACATCGATATTGACTGATAGTTTTTAGCTTACAGAAAACCTACTTTCGTCATTGAAATTATAAGACTAAATAATAAATTGATAATGTTTATTATTTATCCATTCCATGTTTTGTTTATTATTTCTCTTTGTATTTATTGATGTGCGGCTCGACCGCGGCCATCGGGCGGCGCGCGTGAGTCATCGTCCGCGAGGTTCGCACCGGAAGTCCCTTCCGGCACCGAGCATGCTTCACGGTGACGATAAGACTTCGTGTCGTGTCGCTGCTACACATATACTACACTACCTAGCCGTCAAGCCCTCGATCTGATCTGCGACGGATACTGAAAAGCGTCACACGTTCTAAAACCGGAGACTCCGCTTTCCGCCATGCCAGTGCCACTTGACAATTACGTTTGTTCTCTGATATTTCACTCTTGCAATTTGGAATATAGGGTCATTTCGCCTGTTCGCGTCCATTTAGTGCAGTTGGCAAGTTTGACGTCGATAATAAAAATATCCCAGCACTAATTTCTAAGAAAAAATTATGTAATGTGTTCATTATATAGTCTATTTTGAGATTAACTTTCAGTTTTGTCCGAAACATCTTGTGTTTTTTTTTTAAATAGATAAACTTCAGAATTAGGCGTTTTACCCAGTTTGCGTCCACAAAATCCAAATTGCGTCCACCCGTGGACCATTTAGCGTCCACCAGCTTAGAAAAGGAATATAGGGGTGATATTTTTAAGAATTTGTAAAGAAAGATTGTATTTTAACAATTTCTTTGTTTTAAGAATATAAATATTAAAAATCAACATTATTATCATTAAAAACATCACTTTAAAAAAATTAAAATAATTCTTCTCAACATTGATTGAACTTAAAATTAGTAGGAAAATAATGATTGCACCTTTATGAATAAACAGTCATCAGTTCTGTTAATTTTACCCTAAAGTCACAAGGTATATTATTATTACTAAAGATCAGACTATTCACTACAGCTCTTGGTAGTCTAATGTATGGAAACACGATACAAGGTGGACACATATCTCCGATCGCATTAAATGTTAATAATACCGTTATATTTTCTTTTTCATTACTTGGCTTTATTTGGTATAAGTTTTTGGACCCTCTTAGACCTAAAACTTTTCCTGCCTTTGGACAAAGCGCAAAACCACTATCGTCCCCATTGAAAATTATTTTCTGGTCACTCAAAATATCTTTTTGGTGTATACTGTCCAAATATTCCTCTAATTCTCGTAACCACAATCTGATTGACTCTTCTGTGACTTGGGCTCTAGCTTTATTACTACCCTCCGCATTTTTCAGTGAGATTTCTTTATTTCTGGCCAAAATTTTTTCAAACCACTTTTGACTTGGGCGATCATCTTTGCAATTATTGAAAACTCCCCTTCTCGAATTATTTTCTGAACAGTATCAAACAATTCTTGCTTTTTCACTGGAAATCCACATTTGGAAATGTGAGAAGCCATTCAACTACTTTGTTTTCATCATCTACTCCTAGAGCTGGTTCTGGTCCCGGTTTCTTTACTCCATCTGGTCTGCGCCCACTGATTTGTCCAATATTGTGGTCTTGGGAATAGCATATTCTTTGCATATTTGTTTTATCGATTTATTCTTCTCTCGAATTTCATTTAACGCTTTCTTTAAATCGTCTTCTGTGCATGTTCTCTTTTCCTTCTTCTTTCTTGTCTCCCAAGAACTCATTTAAAATAGAAAAAATAAATAAGAACTAAAGAAATTACTCATTTCATTTAAAAATAGAATTATAAACACGTAGTCTTAATAAAAAATGTACAATAATAATAATCAATACATTTTAAATAATTTTTACAAGCAATTGTATTCAACGAAAATAGTGGACGCAATTTGGTTTACTATTATCCCCTGTAAGTATAGTTTGCGTCCATTGCGGACGCAAAGTGGAAGTTTTGTAGATTCAATGTAGTAATTCGCGTCCACCTTATTTTATTCGTTAAATATAAAAAACATAAGCAAATTCATAATTAATATTATTCCTTTTTTCATTATAAAAGTCTAGAAACAGCTATGTATCCTAAAATTCACATAAAACAATAAAAAACTTAACATCCAACGCGCCGCTGTACACTATTTTTTATCTAAATATCCCGCGTATACGCACTCCCTTGATGAACAGCCGAGACTAACTATTTTTTCTAAACGGGATTGGTTTGGCGCACGGACCTTTTGTCCATGTGTACGTGCCTCTTATATATTGAGGTATTAGCGGTAATGACTTTTCGTTTGATTGGTGTGTTAATTTACTTATTTTCGAGGATTTTTAAAGGCAGATCCGTAAAATGGACGCGAATTGGGCGATGGACGCGAACAGGCGAAATGACCCTACCCACTCAAAGACATTCAAATTCAAATATTTTCGAGCGATAGACGGGACGAGACGTAGAGAATTGAAATCCAATACTTGTTACAACTTGGTACCAAATCGAAAATGTTTGGGATCAAAATTTTTGTATGAAAATACTCCCAATGTCCGCTCTTAATGTCTTTTATATCTCTTTGTACCTACTGAACTTTTGGAGTGTTTCGTTTATGTACTGTTAAGTAAACAATGAAAATTGTATGTACTTCCTATTAATTTCGATTTTTGTGATAGATATGAATTAGTTTGACATTTTGCAAGCCTGTGTTGGATTATTATTAAGTATGTATTATATAAAAATAATTAAAGCGGTGTGCTATGTAAAGTTTTAATATGAATAGTAAAAATAAGCGAGCTTACTAAACTCACAGAGTGATAAGTCGTCGCATGATTGCCGGCGCAGATACTTATCCACATCTAAGTAGTCATATTATAAACTTTATTTATTTACATGGTAACATGACATCGGAAATTAACTGCGTATGCCCGGTATGATGGCGAACTCAGTGATCCATCATCCGAGCTGACGTTTTAAGTCTCGTTTAATGGAACATTTCCGGCGAAGTGTGCGCGGACGCATTGCTCCGATTGTCGACACTCGGGTCAAGGGTTGACCTTTTATTGTTCGGCTATCGATAAGCGAGGCGCCGCTGTCAACACACATCACTAATGTGAGGCTATTACGCTTGAAAGCTATTATTACACTCTCGGAACTAAAATGGAAAGTTGCAAAACAAACTGATGGCTGGCAAAAAATAAGCTGTAAGTATTTTATTTTTAACATGCTGGCTGCTAAGTTATTTTAGGATTCAGCTTTCAGAATCAACAATGTGAATTTGAACACTATTGATTAAAGTTTTTGCGTGTCGAAGTTACAATGCTATCTGCGAGCTTATTGGTTCTCGTTAGGCCATCCCTTATATGATAGGTTTTATAGTCAGGTGTTCCCTACATCTAGTCCAATCTAATGCGTAAGGCATAGCAGGGGCGGCGGAAGCACGTCGCGTGGTTCAGTGCCATATACTGGGAGCGACCCACCCCCGCGAGCCCGCGCCGGCAGCCCCCGCCGCACCCGACCATCTCCCTCGAGGTGAATGAACGTCTTACAGCGGATTTCTATTATGTATATTAGGTATGCTTAAGCAATGTTACTCACAATTAGACTAAAATACGAGGACGATATTATTCGTCAATTCCAATTCGTGGAAACGGCTAACCATTTTTCAGTGCCTGATTTTTGTTAAGATGTTAAACGCGAAATACATAGGTAGGTACTTTAGTCATTAGCTAGGTCCTGTTTAAATCATGGAGACCTTGGTTTAGTTTCGTTAGTGTTTTCCGCTAAAAGCCAGATTTTTACAAGTCTAAAATGAGTGTGCCGTTGTCACAGTAACATATACGTGTTATTTGTTTTCGGCTTAGTGTGGAGCGAGGCGAGGGGGCCAGGGGCGCTCCCTAGTCGCGGCCCGAGCAGGCAGGGCACTGACTCATCCAAATGTCAGCTGTACGATCAGCGAGCACAGTTTGACAATCACTCCTCTACAAACCTACCGAAAGCCCCTTACTCATTTAAACTAACTTAAATGTAACATAATATCTTAACGTGTTAAATGTATAAATGCAAGATCAAAATGTAGTACTTAATCCATTGTTCTCATTATGTAAGTTATTGATTGAGTCTCGGCCATATTGTAATCAATGTTTGGCGCGATTTGACGTCAACTTTTACGAGAAAGCAAAGGTCGGGGCGAGTGTGAGAGGAAGGTTGCTGCGGTACGCGCTCGTTTCTTGTACGTAACACCTACAAGGCTTGGATTTACCTAAGTTTCGCCGCAACGTCTCTGTTGTCGCCAGAGGATATTGTTATCGTATTTTTAATACTTATTACATGTTGTCTGCATTTTGTTAATTACAGTAGGTATCTCAAATAAGCTCCTCTAATAACAACTGCGATTACTGCAAACAGTAATTACTCCCTACAGTGATACAATTAGGTATATGTACTTATTTAAAATGATACATGGTATGTACCTACTAAGTGTAACAAATATTAAAAGCGTAGGTAGGTACGTCAAATAAATAATTATAAAGTTAAAACAGAAAGTAGTGTGTATGGTAAAAACACATTGCCAAATCTGAAAGCTGTAAACTTTCTTTTCATAATATTACATCGTCACAAATAATGGAATATTTAGGAGTTGTCTAATCTTACAAAATACAGTCATTTGCGGAAAATATGACGATTTTCCGGAAACATTATTTCGTGAGCGAAAATTATGACTTTAATTTGACTAAGCACCTAACATAAAACTAAATTAAATAAGAAAATTCGAATTTCGGACAAAAGAATTGTTTATACGCTACAGAATCACCATTTGAGTATTTTTCAAGATAGTGATGCATCCAAGAAATGTCCTAATGTCATAACCCCCCCCCCCTACCCACAATCTATTCGAATCATACCCTATACGAAGTTCCCCTTCCACCTCGCAAGGATTAAAAAAAAATTGCTACTGCAAGCTTTATAATATCATCAAGCTGCTCAAGTACTCTCTGAGAAGGTCCCGTTAGTTGGAGCAAACCTTATTTCGCTTATAAAAGCTCGTTTTCCTCGGCGAGGCAACAACGTGAGGCAGGCAATTCCCTGCGTAATGTCACTCAAAATTGAAACAGCGTCGCCAACTGGTTACTTTCTTTGTTTTTTTGAATAGCAAGGTAACACTTTGAAAACCCATTGAACCTATTTACTATCGATCGCAAGCACAGGCTACTTCACTTTGAGCATTTATCGGGTGTTTGTTTGTTCCGGTGTGTGTTGATGTTAAACCCTACAGCGTGTACCAAAAAGATATGATCATTTTGTGATCTGAGTATTTTTAGCAATTTCGATGGTGGTCCCATGGAGAAAGTTGTTCAGTTTGATGGTCTGGATCGCACCCTGAAATATCATCACACCTTTCTGGTACAGCCTGTATAATTTTTTTTCGATTTTGTGGTTTATCTGTTACCTATATAACTTTTTAAAATAAGTTAATATGGATTTAATTTTAGCTTACTTTTGTTATGTTATGGGCAAACTATGTGAGTTTCATCTCATAGCAAAACGAATGCATCGAGCATTTTTATCTTTAATATCTTGACTGAAGTCAAGCTACCACTAGACAATGTAAGCCGGAAATGAATTCAAAACACATAACTGGGCAATCAAATAGGTTGTATAATACTTAGGTGCACTGAAAGAAATAGTAACAATGCTAGTAGTAGCCGCGGTTCGCATTGCCACGGGGGCGTATCAAATCGCAGATCGAATAGCACAGGATTTTCACGGACACCCGTTTTTATACATACACAAATTGAATATACCTACTTGCTTATTAATTATTAATTATCCCCGTTTCTGTAACTGGTCCACGGTAAATTATACTTAACTGGAATAACTGGGGCAGAAACATGATTTTGTGGCAGTGAGAATTGGTTAAAAGGGTACGTTTTGATTTGTAATTTTATTCATTTTGTGGGAAACGGCAAAACATGGTGAAGTGTGAAGCACAATTAACGTAATAAGCACTGTTTCCCATTGTATTGATGGGTGCTTAATTATTATTTCACCATTTGGAATATTCAATGAATTGTAATCAACTTTCGACAGTTTTATTATTCCGGTGACTAAAAATATCTTCAGGGAACATGAAACAAAGAAACCTAACACAGTAAGCAAGCTAGAGCTGGTCATAATTAATTCCGTGTCTGAACAGAAGCCTTTGCCCTACAGCGAGTCAGTTACAGGCTGGTATTATATTCCTATTGTGAATTTAATTCAATATGCATTTAATATTACTGTTTCTATTCTACTGCTAATAAGCCAGCTCAGCTATAAAATCTACTCCATTTCTTGTACCTGGCATTAGACTAAAAATCCAGTCATGAATATCTTCGAAAACTTTTCTCCAACTATAATTTAAAATCATCGTTTTATCATTGATGTTTAAGAAACTTCATACTATATTACGTTGCGTTGAATCAATAGAAGACAGCTTCCTTGAACCTATATGTGTTGTGTACATATCCTTACCTATATAAATATACTTTCTATGTGTTAGCGGTTAAGTGATTGGTCGGTCCTGATTCGAACCAATTAAATTAAGACAGATTGCAATTCTGCCGCCGTCCGGTACCGTGTTTTTGTTTAATGTGTGGCGATGGTTCGCTACGATTACGTCGCGTCGCGTCGACCGCAAATAAGTAGTGTACCAGCTATATCCACAGACGCCTGTCAAACACACTCCGTTTGCGTTGGAGAACTTTTATTGAAATAATAACCGCAGCTTTAGCTTATTTTAAATGTACTTTCACTGCACATACAAAAGCCTCTCGGTTTTTGTAATAACCGCTTGTCCTTTTAACCGACTTCATATTAGGTGGTAGATAGGTTCGTACCTACTCATTTTGATGCTTAAGAACGTGAAGTGCAGGCGTCTTTTATTATATGTGTGTATTTATTAGTTAATGTGTTGAATTGTTCTACTGTATTTAATTTTTCTATTATGGCCTGCATGATGTGGTAAGTATAATTTGTGATGTAATGTATGAGTCTCTGCATGAGCGGAGGTAAAACGGCCTGATGTGTGAAGAGTGCCTCAATTACCAGCCGATATTGACAGGCAAAATGCAAATGTAGAGGCGCCCCGATTGCTGTTACAAGGGAAATGTGTTTTACCGCAGCTCGGCCACACATGCCAGACCTACTAACTAACTAAAAGAGCACTACCAATACCTATATGAAGGAATAGGAGAGGTCTATTTCAAAAAGTAATATCAATTGGAAATGCATTTCATCGAGATTGCAATAGTTTCAAACTCAACAGAACCGAAGTGGTCGCCCCAACATGTGAGTGAAGCCGTAAGTAAATACTGGCTTCTAGATAATAATTTCAGTCACGATAAAAGTTATTTTACCTCGTAAAACACTTAAGTATCCGACAGCAAAGCCTTTGAGCGGCAATCATGGCGCTTATTAAGTACAACGCGTAACTGATGAGCCAAGACAATTGTTGATAATCGATGATGCAACTTACATACTTATTAAACAAGAATAGTGTCGTACTATAAAAACAACTTTTTTATTACCGAAGTGAGGGAAGGAGACACTGAGGAAAGCTGTATTAATTACCTGGTTGCTATGCTTGCTATTCCTTTGTAGTCGATTAAAACATGATTGGACATGACGATTACAATGGGTGTTTATCTTGTGATAGCTAACTATGTTATGTTTCTTTCAACGGAGTAGGTATTCAAGCCGTCCTAGATGTGCGATAATATTGCTGTCCTAGTGGGTAACAGCTTGTAAATATTGTATCATTGTCGTAACTTCGTAGCTACTGCTTTCTCAATGTAATAAGTACGCTCCGTGATATATTCAGACTGCAAATTATTGTTAACATACTTTACTTTATACTTTAAAGATATTAGTTAGCGGAAATTCGGGAATGCACTTGTTAATCCAATCATTTTGTCTAGCTGATGGATCTAGCGAGCCAGCCACGTTGTATCCAATCTTCTGAATACTGAGGTCAGTGATGGGGTTCCGGGAAAGTTTTGGCAACGGCTAAAATAGTTTTAGAACCATCCCCTTAACACCGGATAGCACTCCATTGTACGCTGAAATAATCTGCAATGTAGGCAGGTTTCCATTCCAGTCTCCATTAAATCTCGCTTCGAGATTGAAAGTTCTAACCAGAAGGCGGTAATTTCGAAGCTAAATTCTAAATTATTGAAAAAGAAAAAAAAAATATGGACTTTTATGTGAGTGTCTCTCAACAAATGATAAAAATGTTGATACTACTCAAAACCCACTTCCTTTTGATGTGAGCTTCATGAGTGGAGTTAGATCAAAGAAAAGGTAGATTATGTGAAGGAGGAAATGGCTAGAAAGTGGCTGAATTGAAACTGTAATGTTAGCATTGTATAAGAAGAAGTAACCGACCCAAATAAATAAGAGATGATGTGCACATTTTAATAATTTATCATTTTCTGCAGCCTATTCATAATTATTTTCAGGATAAAGTTAAAGCTGCTAGCGCAACTTTGAGCAGCGGGGTCCAATGGAAAATGGAGTTTATAGTTTTAAGCCGAATTAGTAAGTTCCAACTTGCTTGCTCATGTACCGTGGTTAAAACTAGACTAGACTTTATGATTGTGTCTTCCAACTTTGGCATTGTGATTGAGAGACTTATACATAATTTATAATCAGCCGAAGATATATTGATAAGAAGTCAAATGCAAGCCTACAGACGAAGCCAATACAAATATTTTTTAGGTAGGTACGAGTTTTTGTTTATGCTTTCAGCAGATACTGCTGAAGTACAAGAACTAGTAACGTATGTGCTGTTCTAAATAATCAGTGTTATTAGTTATTACATGAGATGATGAGAGGATGGGACGAGCTTACCTGTGCCATCCACCCAATCATACATAGCTTATTGCAAAATGATTATGTCCTGCTGGGTACGTTTCCTTAACCTACCTAGCTACCTAAATGACTGTGTTTAGGAGAAATAGATGTCTAAATCCTTGTACGCACGACGACCAATCAAGCTATACAAAACCAGTTTATGAGTCTATATCATTGTACAGGAAATCTATACAAAGCGAGGCCATGTATACCTACTGGAAATGTATAGCTCCATGTGTGGCTGTGTGAACAGGTATCAAACTATACTGTATTTCAAAAATTGGTACCCTAGCAACACAACTCGCAAATCTGAAATGGAAGGCTATATTGTTTGTATTTTCCGTTCCAATGCGGAATATTCTCGATACCATCGTTGGATAGACGTTGCTAACTTGATTCGATTACGTGCATTTCTCGAACGTTTTCCGACTAAATGCGAGGATGCAACACGAATCGGAAAACGTAAACCAATAAAACCGTCAACTGCGTAGTGAACTCAAAAGTTTTTTTCATTTATAAATTGTTTCTATAGGAATAACATTGTGTTATTCGATTTCGTACCTCTACTTTTTGCTATTGAACAAAGGTTCGAGTGTTTTATAATAATTTGGTACATCTGGCGTGTTTGTCAATTGGTCATGCCGCCTAACTAGGTACATGAACTGGACAGGCACATTGCGACAGCTTAGTTATAACAGCTGTTTTATTCATAAGCAACCAAATGTTTATTATATCCGTGTCGACCGGCTTTTGCGTTGTTTCAGAAACCTCTATTGAAATAGGTCTGACGGAAACTCCTTTAAGAAGAGGAAACTCCTTTCTTGGCGTCAGTGATTTTGTAATCAGTACCTAAACACAAGTATCCACCCCCGGGCATCCGACGCTTAGAGAGTTGCAAGAATATCATTTGAATAAATGAGACACCCACGGAATAGTTAAAATGTGATTGGATAGCGAAATAAAGGCTCGACTAGGAGAATGCTACACTCGGTAAGGTGCGTGAACTATGTCCGCACGGACACATTTGGAAATGATTATAATGAGGGCAAGATAAAGTACTTCTAGGAATACGCTAGTCAGTACAGGATATAACTAAGTACGTACAGACATTTCTAATATATTGCACACTTCCTGTGCTACTTAGCAACTACGAATAGAGAACTACGAGAGACTGTTTCGTTTTAAAAACTTTAAGGTGCCTCACTAATATTGCGATATTAGGTGTTTAATAGAATTATGTTTTTTAGATAAAACGAAAATTAAAATATCTACATAGAAAATTAAGATATGATGTATATTATGCCACAATATTTTACATAGGGACTTGTTTATTAATCTAATAGCAAATTAAGCATAGGTACGTACTACATAGAGCACCTAAATTACACGCTCGGTGCGTGAGCTCTCAAATTAAGAGGGTACCTGTTATATTTAATTTAACAACTTCCTCTGTTGGCGCTAACTATGAAATACCAAATTAACACTTTAATTGAAAATATAAATAATCAACGACTTATCACAACAAGAAATGGAACACTTACCAGTTTCCAGATACGGCTCCAAGATTGTGAATAACAAACATTCCCAGTCTATTCGCAGTTGCACATACAATTCATTATTCGTAACAGAGAAAATGTCCAGTAGGTATTTATTTTTCACTTTTAAAATGTTCACGAAGTATTTGTCTGTCGTAGGAACGTGCACATTCCGTCAATACTAGTCGGTGTGGATCAGTCCGTACGTCCGATGCGAGGCTCGGTCGCCGGTATCATACAGTATCATACCAGTCCGATACCTAACTCACTCGCGGCGTGTAGGCGGGAGCGTGACTTTGTATACCACGCATTTTGTACGATATCAAGCTGCGCATTAGATTTTCGCGGTCGGCGACATCTAGTGGGGCTGCCCTGTGTTATATTGGCAGCACGCTCACACCATACTATTATATTTTCGAAACCAGATGAGCTTGTGGCGGCAGCGCCATCTATGCTCAACCAGACAAACTCCAGTGCGGAGCGTCACATGAAGCTGAGAGCGGCTCGTGGGCGAGTTACATGTCGTTCATTCTAGTACCTAGAGCTGACACTGAATGGCGCTAGTAGCTACTTTCTAATAGAAAAAGATGTCTACTTCAGAAGAAAGTTGTTTACTAAATTGATGTAAATTGTGAGCTAGTCATTAACGATTAAATACTTTTTACTGAATTAATAATCAGCCTGACCAAACGGTCCAAGCGGACCGTACGCATTCACATATTGATATTTAGTTCTCTAGCTAGGTTATAAAAAAAAATGTTGGTGTATGACGACTAAAATGGTTTCTCGAGTTTCCTAGATCTAAATTTAACAATGATAGTAAAGTCCTAAAAAAAATAAGTAGCCCTTAGAATAAAGGACAATTCTTTGAAACACTACAAGCATTATAATTTATGAATAGCAAAATTGGGTAACCACCTCAGGGTAAGTAGGTATTTTACCCAAATTAGGATAAAGAGTGTACAAGGTGTAACATAAAAAAGGCAATAAGGCTGGTGATGTTGTGGTGGTGGTGATTCAGACCATCAAACTGACCACTTTTCTTGGAACATGGGTTGAAAAAAATTAGGGGTAGGTTAGACAGGCAGACGCTTTATGTAAAATACTGGTACCCAGTTGTATCCGGTTAGACTGGCGCGCTACTAATTGCGTCACGATATTATCTATGGGGAAGTCGCTTTTTTTCGATTCATTTTTCTTATGGAATGTTGTCCAGTGTGATAGTCTGCATCAAAATCAAAACTCATTTATTCAATTTAGGCTAATCAGCACTTTTTGAACGTAACAGTTTACAAGAGACAGTCCCCTAAAATGCCAGTCCTTCGCCACTTCCTAGTGTTTCAGCTGGGAAGAAGTAGCGGAACAAAGTCCCCAGCAACACATCTCTCTGTTAGGTTAGAAATACCAGATTTTATACAAAAGTGTGTAAGTTAGTATAAACAAAGAATCCATTATATTCAATTATTGTCACATCGCCGCTAACACACACCAATATTAAAATAAAACATGAAATACAATATCTACTTAAGCATAGATAAATAAAGCCAATGCCGCTTACACGTGCAATGTTGGGATATACTGTATGACTTCAATTTAATGCGTGTATAACTTATACATGCAGTAAATTGAAGTCATAAGTGATAAAAAAGTAACAAAAAGCTGGTCAACAAGACGGCCAGTCACCACAAGCAGCACCCGTTCACGAGCTTAACGCAAAGATCAGCCATCATCCCCCTCGCCATATTTGAGGGAAGGAGATAACCCGACCCCCGACGCTGCCGCAAGCAATGACATCTAATGGAGCATGACGAACTTGCTGCCGGTTTCAGAGGCAATTTTTTTTTGCAAAAATCAATAGCCGAGGTCGCTTGTTAACCACATTGCAATGCTCATCAATAAAATCGTAATAAGTAGATTAGGTAATAAAAACAAATAAAATTGATTAACGTATACAGACAAATCAATAAAAAAAAAATTGAAGTTATATAACATACCAATCAGTAAGCTAATTTTGGAGAATATTGTCTCGAGTTCAACACAGCGAACAACTATTTTTATAGTTTAAATAGTCGTCTTTGAATTAAACAAAGATTCGATTTTACTTTAGCCATAAATGCAGTAAAAGTGCAAGTCTAGAAAGAAGATGGTAGGGTGTTACAAAATGTTATACCAAGCCCTATGAAGCCGGTGAAAGGGAGCACACATGTTGTGAATATTACTGTTCATAATTTTTTGACTTTTAGAGTTACACTCTGTCTTCACGCTGCAACATAGCATCAATACTATTCACTCCGAATTTAGTGTTAAAGCCCTACCCAGAGGATCACAGCACAGAGGCGTAGTCGCTGATGTAGCTAATAGCGCAGCCTCTGGCGAAGGCCTAAGCGTAGCCGCTGTCGTAGCTCATAGCGTAGCCGATGTCGTAACTCATAGCGTAGCTGCTGTCGTAACCCTTAGCGTAGTCGCTGGCGTAGTCGCTGGCGTAGCCGCTGGCGTAGTCGCTGGCGTAGCCGCTGGCGTAACCAATAGAGTAGCCGCTGTCGTAGGCTTTAGTGTAGTCGGTGGCAAAAAAGTCAATGACACAAACAAAGTAACCGCCTGCCGAAACACTTTTTAGTGTTTTTTTGGAAGTCGGTTATTTTTATATATAAAAAAAAAATTCTTCGGGATACCTTCCTATAAAAGTTGATGAACCTTCGTATGCAAGAACTCTGGTAGGTACCTACTCGCACATTGTTGTGTCTGTTACGTTTACGAACGACACCAAGTTTTTCAGTGTTATCAACTTATTCAGACAGACAACAAAACCGATTCAAACATTTATTTAACAGTTAACAATAAAAATAAGTAACTGTTCCAAGATACATTTCTGATATTCGGAACCGTTTATAAAAAAACTAGATTAGGTATCTCACAGTGGACAAGCCCATGGGACCACAATGCGCAGTGTGGGTGTTGTCGTGTACACCGAAGTGTCATCCTTGGGGGCAATGATCCTCGACAGAAGAAAATAATGCATTGTCAGTTGTCACCATCGATGAAGTTACTATATGCCAACCAGCTGTTATTCTCCGATTGAGTCACCTTCATACAACGGTTAGCTGTATATGACACGACAATGACGCATTACGTGTTTTCAGGTTATTGCATTATGATTATTATCCTTCTCTTTAGGACGTTTTTCGGTCGTAGTTACGCATTGTGACAACGTCTGTATACAAGGTGCAGTTTTGCATCCTCGTCAAATTCAAGGAGGTAACTATGCTAATGATTCTCGATCCGAATCAATAATAAAATGGGTAGGTAATTTTTTATATTTTTTTTACGGAAATCGGTAAGTGTACACCACACATATTAAAACGCGGACCGTCTAATACTAGTCCCATACCTGCGCTGTCACACACACAAACAAACGCAGATGTTTATTCGATGATTCTCCTCATTTGAGAAGGGCTTCATTCTGAAATAAAGTCAAAGTCAAAACATTAAAACAACTAAAAAAAGCAACGTCTGTTATTATTGACCAGGTCCCGTAATTTATATTGATTATTTACGTCTTCTATGACGACCTCCTGAATTTTGACGAGGATGCAAAACTACACTTTGTGCATCGTGTGAAATGTAAGCCTGCTTTTTCGACAACTCCGAAAGAAAGTTGGCCAATTCAAACCTTTTAGATAGTGGCTATACAGAATCTCGGAATAGGACAATAAATTGTGGGTGTTATTCAAAAGAAATATCCAGAATGGCACCTTGTCCTCTAGGTAAGAAAGTAGATATCTCAAATGTAAAATGCATTAATTTAATTAATCATCGTCATAATGCTGTCCATAAGCGCACTAACCGTGAAAATTAATGATTTAAGGTAAAGTCTTTGCCATTATTTTAATTTCCATTTTGTTTATTAGTATTTGTTTTGCACAATAGTACATAGTAACCGAATTAGCAATGTTTATGTTTCGCTGTTATTGTTTAATTACCACATTAATTTATTGATAAATTGTAACCAGATACTTATTTATTTGTAGGTGGTTATATACTTCTGTTTTTCAATGAACATTCCTCCGTACGGGGGTATACACATGCTCGTACAACTAGGTCATGTCAAGTTCGAAACTACACGTGGGCTGCGCAGCGGGAGGCAGGAGCCATGACAACAGGAAATGAATACCAGTCTGGGGCGCAGAACGATTTGTTCCAGCCTGGCCACGGGCCACACGATCAACCGACACGTCCTGTTGCGACAGCGACTGCGGTGAAAATATATCAAATCAAAATTAAATCAAATACCACTTTATTTTTGTACATAAGAAAGGGAACAAGATACATTACACATATAGACAGTTGGTTGTATAATTGCGTCTAACATTATTGACAGATTTCCGGCCCCTAAACTAGATACGAGTCGGACATATTAAAGCTTCGTTTTATATTATGCTGATACAATATAACCGTGACATTTCAGTTACATAATTATGCACAGTACATATTAGTGAAGTCAGCAGCAAGTGAAGTGAATGTTTGTGATTGGGTGTCTAGAAGGGTGAAGTATGAGTGAGATGTGTGTGAGGAGTGTATGTGTGAGTAAAGGTGAGTGCTTAGCATTCATTCAAAGGAGATTGAGCTTCTGAGTTAATAGTTAATATATATATGTACATATTTTCCGTCTCGTCGTAAGTTAGAGGTGATAGCCATGTTTTTTTACTATTAATTTCATGAGTTGAGAGTTTATAGATGGGAATATTTTATTTATTTTATTATAAATTCGTGAGCTTTGAGCAAAAAAATTACGACTTGCAAATGCATATCGGCAAGGGACTGTTTTGCAAACAGGAAGACCTTGGCGTCTTTGGAGCAAATTTTGGTCTAAAGGAAGAGAGGAGTGTCTTCGCAGTATAGAACGGAGGATATATAGCTATCTAACTGTGAGGACTTGGGCATTAGAATATAACTTTTCAGTAGGGAAGTCTGATGGTTTAGAAAGCATCAGCTTAAGAACCGTTGTGCACATTCAACACGGAGCATCGTAGTTTTGTAAGTTCCACCCCACACCGGGATGCAGTACATAATAATAGATTGACATAAGCTGTGGTACACAAGGGTCAGGGTCACGGTGTCGGCAGAAAGTCGGAGCTCCTTAAAAATATATATCAATCTTCTGATTCTAGAACAGAGCGCCTCAATATGCGAGTACCAGTTCAGTTTGTCTATAATCACTCCCAGGTACGTTATATTGGGAACCATGCTAAGTGTGAGTCAATTATTATGCAATGATTGTTAAGGAGTACAAGTGTGGGCCTTAATTTTTAAAGAAGAAGTGGGTGGTAGCGGTTTATAAGGGTGGCAGAACCTTGGTAATTTTGTCTTTTCTAGATTCAGAGTTAGAAAGTTGTCAGACAGCCACTCCATGATCAGCCGGATCGAGTTTTCTGCCCTCTAAAGAGAGGGATCTGGCTAAAGCCAGATCCCAGTTTTTGTCAACATAAGGAGTGCTGTATCATCTGCATAAGCGTAAATTTCGGAATTTGCGATGGACTGCTTGCATAGGTCGTTCATGTATATTTGGATGAGCTTAGATCCCAATACTAACCATCCCAATAAAACTACCTTGCGGAATGCCAAAGGTGAGCTTCTCATATTCACTGGTAAACGAGTCAATTAGTACACAGACACACTGACTTCTATGGCAGAGATAGTCCTCAAATAATTTTAAAGTGAGTCCCCGTACTCCTGGGCTTTCCATCTTTGATAAGAGTCGGGGGCCAAAGACTGTATCAAAAGCTTTAGTTAAATCCAAGAAGATACCGTAGCAGCTCAGGTTGCTGTCCAGCTTGTTTACCAGACTGTCAGTAAATTCGGGAATTCTAGATCTAAATCCGTACAGATTTGTAGCTATTAATTTCTGTGTTGTTAGGAAGCTAAATAGACTGTTTTGCAATACTCTTTCTAAAATTTTAGAAAGGGAAATATGAAAGGAAATCCCCGATCCCATAAAACATAGAAGTAACAATTGACGCGAGTCGTGGCGCCTGAGGTCAGGATGAGGCGTTATGCATGCTACACCTATCGATCGATCCATAGGTTTCAAGTTCAGCGGGTTGGCTGCACTGCACGTGACTTTTCACGGCCAATGGCACGCTTTCATGTCAACAGATCACGGGAAAGGGAAGCCGTGTCTGTAACTGAACATGCTCTGCGTGGATATATCTATACATTTACTAAAATTGTAACAGGCCGATGTCTGTACATTGAAGATATTGAAAAAAAAAATGGGGAAGCCAAAACAATAATTTTTAGATTTTTTGTCTATCTGTCTTTCTGTCTGTATGTTTATACACGCATCACGCAAAAAGTACTGCATGGATTTGAACGCAGTTTTCACCGCTCTACTCGCTAGATGCTTAACTTAAAATATACCATAATAATACATTTTACAAAGTCGCGGGCCAAGGCTAGTCAGAATTAATGGGAGTTACTTTGAACTTGTGAATCATATTTTGTTCAACATACAGCCTGACACAGGACCGGCAAATTGCAAAAAATGTAAGAAAATTTGAATCTCGCGGGCTACCCTGGCGCTACCCCCTTAATAGCACTTGATTTTGTAGGCGAGTTTCCTTCGTCGAGTAGTGTATCTATTTACCTAAGTAGGCAGTCTTTAACTACTCATCGCTTCACTGCCTGGCGGAAAAAATTAAATAGGAGGTGCTTATTGCTTCCGCCAAGAAGCGTCGCTTTGTTCCGATTTGAAGGCTTTACTGGTGTGTAATAAGGTAATAACGGGCACACATCTTTTAGGTTTTGTCTTCCTCTGAGATAGCTACGTAGCTGCGATGCCTCCGGTATTGCAGAGTTTGACAGTAGGAGCGTATTTGTATTTGCTAAATACTACTTCCTACCTGCCTTAATCGCTTACTTTATGACCACAATGACTATACCTCTTTATTTTTGATATTATTTTAAATAAAGAGGTATTTGTTTATAAGTTTGTATGTAGGGGTAATCTTCGGAACTACTGATAGGATTCCGAAAATTCGTTCACTAGCGGAAAGCTATATTATTCCTGAGTATCCTGTGTCATATGCTACATTTAAAACGTCCCGGTAGGTTCATTTCCGTACATACCGGGAGCGAAGCCGCGAGCAAAAGCTAGTTATCTTATTACAAGTTGTGGCAACGGATTTTAGCCTATTCTGAATGGGTCTCTGGGATCTAGGACTGTACATTAAAGTATTTATGCCATTATGATGCCGTCCATGCCAGTCCGAGTAAGGGATAGTGCTGGTTGGTCGGTTATGTTGGCAATTGTATCAAGATACTACCTACGTGGAGCGTTTTGAAACGGCTGGGCTAGATTTTCTGAATGATTTTACTTAATGAACGCAAGAACTTCAGCATAGGAACGTTCCTGTATCTTAAAGCTCTTTGTTAATCATAAGCAAAAAAATCTCCTAATTAATCAATCATAAATTTCAATCACAATTATTTAATCTCACAAATTCATGCTTACACTCGTCACTGAAGCTTGACTTGAGATACAGATTTTAAACGCTCCTCTCAACATCACCCGTTGCCAACGCTACTGCTAGACGATTTTAATTCTTGGCTTTTCATCATCTGCCTAGCCTTTCCCCAACTATGTTGGGGTCGGCTTCCAGTCTAACTGGATGCAGCTAAATATCAGTATTTTACATAGAGCGACTTCCTATCTGACCTCCACAACCCAGTTAGTACTGGGTAATACGATAACCCTTGGTAAGACTGGTTGTCAGACTTGCGGGTCACTAACTACCTGTAACGACTGTCAAAGATCTACAATTGACAGCCGGGACCAACGGCTTAACGTGCTTTCCTAGGCACGGAGGAAACTCTTTATGTCAGGTCACCCATCCACGGACATCCAGACAAGCGCGGCTTAACCTGACGATCGATCCGAGCGGCTGTTATTATTTAGCCACGAGCTCCTGCGAGCTTGTAAATGAGGAAAATTAAGAAATCCAGTGATGGCGTAGTGTGTGTGTATATGTATAGTGTTGCTGGAAGAGTTTTGCGGAAACGCGAACGTTGCGTTCATTGGTATGCATAGGCTGTGCTGACCAATGACCTTTCCGATAGTTTACTATGCTACGAGCAACAAGGATGGATCCCATGTACTTACGAGTATGTCTAGAAGACTGATTGCTCGCTAATGACAACTGTTCTTTACTTACCTTTATTATTTACTTGGGAAAATTTATTTAACGAGTTTCCTAGGCCTGTCATTGTTAGTTGCTAAACTGTTTAGATTTCCCAAGACATTCAGTGCTCCGTGGACTTACATTTCTTTATAATGAAATACTTTTTAGTGAGAGAGGAATAGGGTTTTGGAAACTTTATCCCTGGTGATGTTATTTGATGTTTATTCCTTAAACTATACTAAATTCACGTCATTTGGTTTTTGTATATCTGCGTCATGGTTAATTCAGTCAATATGCAATCTTTCCCTTTCAAAATTCACTGTCCTGAAGACCAATTGACGTAAATTTCATTTGGTATATCGCTCACCGAATCAAGTTTACGTCAATTGATTGTCATTAGGTTACAGAAATGGTCAGTTTTCGTAGTCATTTTATGCAAATACTTTCAAAAATACCAACAATCCTAATATAATTCACGGTGGTTTTAATTACGCTCTGCATTAAGCGCAGAGGTTACGTTGGTCATTGGTCATAATTTAGTCAGGAACTCGTTTGTAAATTTTATGATGGGATAATTATAGGATAATTACCTAAAGTATAATTAGTAAATTAGGTATCTAAACAAGGGCCGTAATACAGGTTTGTTTTAAATTGACTGTTGTTATTCTTTCAACCTGTAGTAATTAGATAACGGTTTGCAAAATAAACTGGAAGTTCGCGTAGAATATTGTTTCTCAGCCCAGTTCAGTCTAATCCGGTTAAACGGAAAACGACTGCAGCATTGCAAATAGAAAAATAGTTCCAAGGTCCAAATTGTGAGTTTAATTTTCATCTTGGCTTAATATACTGTTTTTACAAAACACAATACAAAATTTTTTGTACATTTTTGCTTATTAAAATATAGAAACCTAAAATAATAATACAAATATGTACCATAGATAAAAGAAGAAAAGCATTAAAGGCCGTCAAAAAATTCGTCAACAGGAATAGTGCCCAGAAGGCTGGCAGCATTGACACGTTGAATGGCGATACTGATTCTTTGACCCAAAAAAAACCGACTTCCAAAAAAAAACACTAAAAAAGTGGAAAATAAAACTTTCGGAAGTCGGTGACTTTGGTTTGTTTCATTGACTTTTTTGGCACCGACTTCCGAAAGTAATGTTATTTTCCACTTTTTTAGTGTTTTTTTTGGAAGTCGGTTTTTTTTTTTGCAAAAACGTTTTTATTTTACCCTTTTTAGTTATAGTATCACACACCAATCCTTGTCAAGTATCAATTTCGCAATATCTTTTACTTGGATAATTTTTTTTCCAGCTATTTTGATTTCAAAACCAAACTGCTGAACCGATTTTGATGAAATTTCTATGGGACCAATCGGGAAGTAGATCCATTCAGATAAAAAAAGAATTTTTCAAATCGGTTCATAAATGACGGAGATATGAGGTAAAAAACACAAAAAAAACATACAGCCGAATTGAGAACCTCCTCCTTTTTTAGAAGTCGGTTAAAAATAGGCCAGTCACGAGAAGAGTCGACCAATTGCTTGGCGATGTCCCGAAAGAGTCGGTGCGCACTCGGACCCCATGACCCTACTGTTCTTGGCTTTAGCTAAATCTAAGACAAGGGAGAAGTTATAAATAGCCTTTTATCTGCAGTTCGTAGCAAAGAAAATTTGCCGCTTTGTGTCTAATAATTACATTGAATAGGTACGAGCTTCTTACAGCCCCCCCTGCAGGGCAAATGTGTCTTTTCATACAGAGAATGCATGAACGTTGGTCACCACGCTTGCTCAAGGTGGATTAGCAGTTTTAGGCCTACTTAATGAGAGTCGGCGGAAGGCAACAAAGGGGAGGCGCAGGTCTGTTCTCATCATTAGTTTTGATACATTACAAGCGGTAGTGAAGCAAACGGCTAACGATGTAATAAGTCTAATCAGTCACAAGCCTCGTACATACACGGTGTTTCGTGTGGCAAGAGGCGGTAATGCCACTCTTGCGTACGGCCCGGTGGTGTACGTATATTAGGCATCAACGGATTACATGCAAGCTAATTCGACTTTAGATCCGCTTCACCGCCCGCCGTGCTGTGTGAGAATTGATTAACTGGACCTACTAAACCGCCTCTGTCACCAGACAGCACTAGTCCAGATTCAACACAAATCCAAGTTAAAGTTAATGCGATCAAAGGAGGCTTTCCCTTTCTTTACTCGTGTGCTCTCAGAGCAATGCGTTTCCATTTTTACGTCATCGTGTAAAATTCAATGTCAAGTAGTAAGTCCATGGCTTATATCAATCTAATAATGCAGAACATTTGCATATACTGAGACGTTTAATGCAATAAAATATACCTAATAAGGTTTCCTCACTTGACTGATTCGTTGACGGATTTGAATGAATAATTAATTGACATTTATCAACGTGATGGAACAAGACGGTAATTTAATAATCCATGATAGCATTTAAGAAGGACAAAAGGTTTTCTAGTGAAGTATGTCCGAGTAGTAGTAACTTACTACTTTACCTTTACTTTACCGTCTTGTCCAATCACGTTGATCAATGTCAATTGATCAAACGATGATCGACACATAATTTGAAAGCAATTTTAGAGTTTCATTTGCATTGGATGTTTCTGCAGCGAGGGCGCTACGTAGAGGCTGCGTAGACCCTGCGTAGACGCCTCGTAGACGTGGAGTTCTTTTCTAGATGGTGAAATGAAAAAAGATGAACAATGGATGTAACCTAAAACAGCTTCTTTCACAGTCAAAATATAGTAGGTTTTTGTAAACATCCTCCCATTCATTAGTTCAGTCTTTGCCACTCTGATAACTTTAAAAAATAAGTAAACATTCTGCATCTTTTGTTTGGGTGAGTTGTGCCCGAAAGGATTAAAGCGAACTGACATCGACTATTTTTCCGACTGGCTTCGTTCAAACCTCGATTTTCACTTACGTACTACCACGGATATCTGGATGTGGAGATAGCTGGAGGAGTACGATTGTACCGTATACCGATGTGAACAGAAACAGTACAAAAAATCCGTTGGGACGCAAGGAACCGGGTGGTACATGGCGTCAAAGAATCTTTTCCTAGGCTATACCTACCCATAATTCCGAGGTTATTAGGACTAGCGTAATTCTCCTGCTCAATAATGAAAATAAAATTCTTGTATGTATTATAAAACTAAAATCACCAGTGTTTTGTTTCTATTCTTCAACAAGAATTTAACGCAACATGATTCATATAATTGAGTGACGACATTCGTTCTTTACTTGATTTTTGTAAAGGAGTGACGATAACTGAATTGTGGCAAATTGAATTGGTCGAAGGGAACAACATAAACACATAAACGAGTTTTATAGGAAAATTATATTCGTGAAAACATTCAGTCTGACTACAAAGAAATAAAATTTTTGCAGATAATAGCACGCTTGTAATTCCCGACGGGTTAAGCAGAAGTGCATCCACATTTCGCCAGTTATGTTTTAAGTCTCATGCAATAGGTTCATCTATTGCTTGCAATCTCGCAATCTTCAAGATATTCTGTTTCCGGTAACGCTGTTTTTGATTGTCATGTTTGATAGGTTGTGCCCATAACATCAAACACAGGGAGGGAGACAGAGTCATTCCCGCGCTATAATTGATTAACTACCTCGTTAGTCTGGTAATCACAAGCACGTACTTCTGAGCATGGGGTTCTGGATTCGATTCCTAGGTTGGAAAGTGTTTGGTTTTTTCACTGGGAATTTCTCAGTAACAGCCTGGATTCTGGTATTATGATCAGTTGATAGTAAGTCGTGGAACGGATTCGGCAAGCGTCGTCCGGGACGCCTACAGCTTCGACGACCTTCAGAAGGTAGTTGGTCAGACTGGATGCGAAAGGTGGAAGACAGTGAGTTGTGGCTCAGCTTGGTAGAGGCCTATATCCAGCAGTGATCTGAGATAGGTTGAGCTGTTTGATGACAATAGGCTTACCCCCAACTACGTGGGACTTAAACATAATTGAGGAAATGTAGATATATCACAGGTACATCTCTGCCTTAGCCTTCGAGGTAAACCATAAAGATGTATGTTTATGTGTGGATCCTAAGATTTCTCACCAATGAGGATTTACATAGAATGAAACAATTAGATCCCACAGCGGTTACTGTAGGATCTAATTGTTTCATTCTTTTTTTTTACACAAAACATAATAAACATAATACAGTTTAAATATTGCATGTGCAGTGTAGCCTTAGAATAGCTTAAGTTAGGATGAGTCTGATATGCTGTTGTGGATAAAACCTATCATAAAATTTAAGAATAAATAAAAAGGTTTTTTTTTCTACAACAGATGTTTTTTGATGTTGCCATTCACATTCCAACACGATAAGTATTACTGTTAATCCTGACCAATTTAAGGCCCCCAGCCATGTCTTAAAAACCAAGTTACAACTTAAATGACCGCTCGCTAAGGGCACCCCCTGTGGGGTTCTACGGGGTACACCTCTACCTTACTCTTCGGGGTTTACAGGCGTGATGTTATGTTGAAGGCTTTAGGTAGATGACCAACAACTACGAAAGGCCTTCAAAATGCGTTATCTAGCAGTGCATTGGCAGTCTCAGCCTAGCGCTTTTATGATTGTAAGGTATGTATGATTAGCTAAAGTAATTAGTAATTAACGTGATTCGATCACTTCGATAATGTTGAACGGAGATAGTCTGAAGGGAACATAATTATTTCAACTGGCTGTTTCTATTGATTACGAGACCTATATGCGGACCCAGGGCATATGAAAATTTTAAAGATTTAATGTTTTTTTTTTCAAGAAAAAACAATAGTAAATGTACTAATAGGCATACAAATCAATTAAATGTATTTTTTGAAATGAAATTTCTTCAAATGACAGTAAATCTATTGCTGTTCAATAAAATTACTTAAACGGTAATAAAGTTTCAACAACACTATATTGAATGAATTATGCTAGTGTAGTTATAGGTATGCAGTTTTACTATTTTATAATCACAATCTTGGTAAGTTCCGGCTTCAAAGATGCACTTCATTATTTTATGGAATTTATTAGTCATTTGTTGTTTAATTTCCTGACTTCTATAGATAATTTGTTTCTAAGTATATTCTTAATACATATGTATATAAGATCCGACGTTCGTAATAAAACTCAATTACGTTTCTGTAAATTAAGTTTTATTGTTAGACATAAAATTGTTTTAAACAGTAAACTAAGAACTAACCATTTCACGAAACATTACCTGTAAATTAAGAAATAACATTCAAAGCTTCTACTTTTACGAATATTCGTCTCCTTTATATCATTAGGTGTTTTATTTAATTTTCATAACCTCAGTCGTAATGATATGCAAAATATTCTTATGTCATTAATCAAATTAATGAAATGATAAGTATAGAATAAGGAGGGTTATCATTTCCTTACATGTATATAAAAATCGCGTGTCACTATGTTCGTACACGCAAATCTCTGAAACGACCCAACCAACTTCAATGAAACTTTGTGCTGTTGATGCTTGAAAAATAAGATAGAACCCGATACACATGGTATTTCATAAGTGGGGCAATAGACCTTTTGGGAGCCTCCACCTTGTTGGTTAAATAAAAATACCCTGGCAGCCTCATGTCATGTCATGCTATTCAGCAATTTAACAACGTCAATAAGGTACATAATTAAACAATATCGCTTGAGCGACGCATTTTCAGGATTTTCGTCGTTATATCGTAGATTCTTGCGAGACCTAAATTATCCAATGGACGTATCAATTTTATGTAATAACTTCATTCTTCACTCTTCATAAGACAGAATAGTGACAGAATAGTATAGTGGTGCCCCAGTGGAAACTTCTACAATTAGCTTAGGGTCAACGATCAACAAGTGTGCCTTGGTTCTCGGCCAACATTCAGGTTAATCTTTTTTACAATTTTTATACTTACGTATAAGAATTTGCCGATGAAAAATCTTGTAGTAGGACTGGTGTATCTGCACTTCCAGGCTGTTATACTTATACTGCGCTATGGAAAACAAACTTCGTCACAACAGTACATACATACATAATTATGCGTAACTTTCGTACAATAGCGAGCGGACTTTTCGCTTTAAAGAGGGTCATCGCAACATATCTCTAGCTGTATGAAGAAGTTTGAGAAAGAAAAAATAAAAGAAATGTATCGAAATTTAATTAACATAGTAATAACTTTCGATTCTTAACTTCTAGTGGAAGTTGAAATAAATTAACGAATCTGTAGTAAAAATACACAAAATCGAGGACCAAAACAAGGTCGGTTCTAAAATACATAAAACACTTTCTAAAACCTGACTAGAACTGTGTTTATAGGTAGACAATCTGACACATCCCCATAAGCTATAACATGATAGATTTTTTTCATTGAATCGACGTGGTTTGTTCACAGACAGATTATTATGTATTTTAACGGTACCTACCTGTAGGATAAACCTGCGGATCTCCAAAATAAAGTGCTAGGAAATAAATTATTTAAAAAACCGGATAATTTAACCGTACTTATCTTTTATTACAAATCAAATAAACCTCTCTTTGTGTCAGAAATAGCATGAACGGTCGCGGTAATATTCAATTAGATGCTGTTTAAAGATACCATAAAGCGGAAGAACAGAGTGTTGTCTCACAACCAGTTTATGGTCGTCGATGGCAAGGAACCGTTCGATAACCTGTATATCTTTGTCATTTGTTTATGCATACATAATATATTATTATTCACGTGCGATAGACGCCATCACGCGGTTCGACTCATGCGACCGTAGGGCAGTCAACCTCGGCGTTTTAGGCAGACATCTGTTTACTTAAGCATAGTCTGACTGAAGCAAAGAAAGAAGTAACTAACCGGTGAATTAGAAATCAATACATTTAATTAATTTTGCATAATCAACACAAATTAAAGAAAAGAAAGTAACAAATGAAAAACTCTCATAAGTGCAAATTAACTTTGTAGATGTAGTATCTGTAGTTATTATTATAACATCTTCAACATTATAGATGACAATACAAGGATAATGAGGATACTAGGGCACTTTTAGTGAAAAATCAAGAAAATTTGTAACTCAAGGACACCCAGACCGAGGTCTATTTGCGTAAAATAATAAAAAAGTGTGAGCGAAAGAGTCTTTAATCCGCATTTATTAATCGTTGCACCCCACCAGGCCGATTTGAAGCAGTTTTCCTGTGAGAACTAATTTATTTTAGGATTTCTCAATCACAATCTTCGTTCTTTCTTCGATGATTAAAGTTCGCCAATATTTTTTTCAGAATTAAGTCATAAGCCCCGAAAATTACTAAATCTGATTTGAAAAATAAAGACAAGAAATGTCATTCAAATCATTTCTGTAAAATTATTGTTAATCCATAAAACATTGCATAGCAAACTAAAACTAAATTTCGGTGGCTGAAATTCATGTCTTTGGTAACTTAAAGCTGGTTATCTAATACAAAAAAATACAAAAGGTCTGGAAATCCCTTATTTGTTAGTTAAATAAGAGGATGGTTAGTCCATAAAAACGTTATAATGCACAGTTAAAACATTTGAAACTAGGATTTCGTATGATAATTCGGCGTATCATCTGAAATGAATAATTGCAACGAACTTTTGTAGGCAAATTTATGATTGGCACACGTGTTTAAAAGCCAGACCAGACACTTAACTATATGAATATTTTATAATTCCAACAATAGGTCCTAAAAATGTACATTAAATACGGAATTGATAACCTCCTTTTTTAAAGTCGGTTAAAAAGGAAAGTGATTTGTTTTGTGTCTTATTGGTGGCGAATTTGAACTGAATAAACAGGATCCGCGTTCGTTAATCCTCTATTCTAATCATTAGTGGTCGGTCGAGAAACTATAGGTAGAAATGTGATGGAACAAAGAGGGCCTAGATAACAGCATAATACAAATGTTAATAGAGTTAGAATGGTATGGGGTTGACGACTATAGACAAGCTTATGTCAGTCCTTATGAATGTAGTTGTAGAAGAAATACGAAACGCTCACGTCTTCATGTATTTAGATACATTAATTTTTGACAACTCGATTAAACTCAAAGTATGTAAATTTCAATTAGACACTACAGGCACTTTTGAATGTCAAAAACACAAAAAAGCGAAGCTACATTCCCAGTCACAGGACATAATAACTTGTGAAAGTACTGTAGTTGCCTATTCCAAAGCGTAGATCTTTATGGAGAAGAATGGGCAAGAAACTTCACGGACACTCTTTAATTGTTACAAAATTTTGGTTACATCATTCATGAACGAAATAAGATGAAAGATGAAGAAAGACGTACAGGTTAAGAGCGTCCAGAATAAAATGATAAAATCAACTAATCAAAAATACAAAAAAACCATGGCAACTGCGAGATGACCAGCCCCTACTGATTAGCTATCATTCAACTCAACCGTTTTGATGGGAACTAAATGACCCGACACACGCGCCACCATCAGCGAGA
Organism: Standfussiana lucernea; assembly: GCA_964057025.1. Lineage (NCBI taxonomy): Eukaryota > Metazoa > Arthropoda > Insecta > Lepidoptera > Noctuidae > Standfussiana > Standfussiana lucernea. The sequence goes on from OZ059784.1 coordinate 11,809,459, forward strand.
CACTTGAGTGAGCATGACATTCTCTCAACCGCCAGGGCAAATTCGAGCCAAGGAAAGCAAATTCAGTAAATGGTAGCTTAATCGTACATAATACTCACACGTGATATGCAATTATATAATACTAAGAGATTGAAACTATACAATACAAAGATATGGTTACAATCTTTTACAGCTTCCACAATAACTTCACATGGTAATCAGTTAGTTTACCCCTGTGGTTGTGGAGCAGGACCAGCACTGTGCCAAGCAATTTTATCATCAACTAGCTGTACCCGGCATGCGTGGCAATGACTACCTCCTTGTATTTTTTCCTACTCGACCAACCTATTACCTACCCACTGCCTACCTACTGCCTACCGACTGCCTACCTAGTACTTACCTACTGCCTACCTGCTGCCTACCTACTGACCTGCCCTACTTACCCTCCTTCCATGTTACTTTGGGAGCTGACTGTACCGTACGAAAAACCGTTGAAAATTATAGTTGATGAAAAGATCAAGATACTTACGAAAAGGCATTCTTTTCACTTATTTTGCGCGTGGTTTTTTTAGTTGGCGAATCGGGAAAATTACGAAACGGGATTTAGCCATAAAAAGGACGTGCTTCCCATCGCATATAATGACACCTGTATGGCATGCAAAACAACACTATCTCCAACCTATGTGGATTGCTGATCCGCGGTAGGGTTGCCGGGTTGCGCCACGTCTCTCAGCACGGAATTGCATTTTTCCATGCTCCTATCCATCAGTCGCTTAGAATCGTTATTCGCTAGAGCGAGAAACATTTTTACCAACCAACTAATATAATTATATTTAGTCTATAATGCCGGATATAAGATGAACAACAAAACATTGAAGAAAGCCGAATTGATTTTGACTTTATTACAAAGGGAATGGTTGGAGTTACCAATGACCGAAAGTTACACGTTCAATCCATTACGCTTTACCTATGTAAAAACTTAATAACAAATATAACGTTCTTGTAATTATTCAGTTAATGGTACAGATACGCCATACAATTAATAAAGATAAATAGTTATACAATATTATGGGATTTCCCAAGTTAACGTCATCAGAAATAAATTGGATTCTAGGAAACAAGTTTAGGTGAGGGAGGCTGCGCTTTTTTTTTTGTTTGGGAATTGGAACAGAATATTGTGTGTTGACTTTTAATTGAAACTAACCTGACCGCACAATCCAGTCTCTGTCGTATTTGTTCGGTTCGATCCAATGTCTATGGCCCATATTTCCCTTACATGAAGGTATATTTAATAAACAAACTGCTTCTAAAATCACGAGCAATTGTGATAACATTATGTGCATGAATGATTTTCGTCTTGATCTCTGTAACAGACATACCTAACTAGCTAGTACCCATTATTTACCGAGGTACATACACTTTCTTAATACATCGCATTTGTTTAATAGGTATTTAAGAAAAGTAATGAAAAATACACTCTCTGTAACACACACAACACACTTTTTTGTGTCTGTATACACAGGGCAAACATGATGATGACACAAGCCTATCTAATTTGATTTTGAGTGCGATGTCGCCGCATAGTACTGCTAAGCTAATTACTAAAAATAAGCAAAATGACGATGCTGATGTAAAGAGCATCATGTTTTAAGAAAACGTTGGTAGATTTTCTTTTGTCTAGCAAGGGAAAAAACCTGGTTGCGCCAAGCTAGCCGTGGAAGGCGAATTACATGGTACAGCGACCTACAATAGGTGTAATCTATTGAACATAACATAACACAACATCACGCCTGCAATCCCCGAAGGGTTAGCCAGAGGTGTACTAGCATCGCCAGTTATGTTTGAGTACCATGTAATAGGGGGCGACCTTATTGCCATCAACCGGGCACAACTCCACACTCCGTGGCTGTTACTGAGAAATTCTTGATGGAAAAGCCCAATAACACTAGTCTATTGAAGTTTTACTATTTCCCGTTTTGCAGTAGCCGATTCAAGAAACGCAATTTTCTCATTCTTGTGATCTCTGTGGAAGTATTTTTGTGATCTGTGTAGAAGTATTTTTATACACGAGTCCTACAAACGGTGGGAATGGATATATTAACTTCATCGGGAAATGGACAGCGACGGGTTAATAAGACAGCTTGATAGAGTAATGAGTTTATGATGACAATGGCAAGCCGTGTAAAGTGTCTGCAAATGAAATGATTACGAACGTGTCGTCCGACTCCAACTGCATCACACCTTAATGTTGCACGCACAAGTTCTCATATTATCGTAGGTACCTAAATGTGAGATCATTGTTCGCTCGATATTTGGTTTTAACATAGGATAACATCACGACAGTTGTCTCAGAAGGTTTAGACAGAGGTGATCATATGAGGTGACCTAGGTTAGCAGGTTCTATAAATACGTCTTATTAAAATGGTCAGAAGAAACTGGATAGGCATGACATAAAACCGTCAAAAATGGAGAGATATGGAAGAGACCTACACTCAGCATTGGATTGAAGAAGAGAGAAGAGAAATGAGCCTATTGCCCTCAGCCGGGCACGCACTCAGACTCCAGCCTGCTATTGAAAAAATCCTGATGACAAAATTGGTCGACCCCTAGGTCGCAAGCGCAACTGCTGAGCACGAGCTCTACTCCTAAGTAGAGCTCGTGCTCAGCAGTAGCGCTTGCGTTACCTAAACCATTAGATCATATATTTCTGTAGCTAACTGTACCATAGAACTCACACGTCTAGGCAGCATTTAAAGTTAGATTCAATTTCACACACGGTTTGTATGGAATCATGTCCATTGTTCTTTGGAAATTAGTAACGCTGGAAAAGTATTTACATGGACACATTTCACACTGGTAAATTAAACCTACGAGTACGACCCATTCTATACAGGGCGAATGGTAATTCGGTGTAATTTATGAAATGGCTTATTCTAGACCTACGTACGATTCAGATTTCTATTCGATTCAGGTTTATAATGGGTGAATTTTACCAAAAAAAAAAGTTTTTGCAAAAAAATAACCGACTTCCGAAAGTAAAGTTATTTTCCACTTTTTTAGTGTTTTTTTGGAAGTTGGTTTTTTTTTGCAAAAAAAGTATTTATTTTACCCTTTTTAGTTATCGTATTACACACAAATCCTTGTCAAGTATCAATTTCGCAATTTCTTTTACTTGGATGACATAGTTTTTCCAGCTATTTTGATTTAAAAACCAAACTGCTGAATCGATTTTGATGTAATTTCAATGGGACCAATCGGAAAGTGTATCCATTCAGATAAAGATTTTTTTTCAAATCGGTTCATAATTGACGAAGCTATGAAATAACAAGCACACAAAAAAAAATACAACCGAATTGAGAACCTCCTCCTTTTTTTGAAGTCAGTTAATAAACCGATATTATCAAAACAACCCCGTTTGTACAATAAGTTGTCGCTGTCAAATATTCTTCTACTGCCTAATATTACGCATTTCAAGGAATTACCGATTAACCTGTATATTTACTTTTAGCTAAACTACAACCAGTTTAGCAAGGATGTTAGTAAAACCGCGGGCAACCGCTAGTACTGAATAAACATGGTGAAAATCTATTAAAAACAGCACGTTGTTCAAAGTGCATTCACATAGACCGATATATTTGACCGGCCGATCCGCTTCAAAAAACAACGTCTGCTATGAATCGCTATAGTATAAATACATCTATACACCTGTTTAATTGCGTAACACTCTCACACTCACAATCCCTTTCATTCTGACAATTCACCATTAGTGATGGAAGAGGTCAGACGAATTTTTCAAAAATAGGCTATATTATGTGACACCGACGCACAATCAGTTCACACCACTCATTCTGTCCATCATTCTGAAAAAATTCCATGTCCTTCATAGAATTTTTTCCCAAAAATAACCGATAATTTTTTTATCGGTTATTAAAAAAAAACAGCTTTTCTACGGAAAAGCTGTTCATTTTGACCGTGACGTGACGTGTGTCATTTTGACCGTGTTGGTATTCCACTTTTATAAGAAACAGTTGTATTTTTTTAGTTATCGACGCGACGGGCTGCGCTGGGTGGCTGCTGCAGGTGCTGAAAACCTCAAACCAAATACAATAACTTAATTAGTAATTATGTGTTTGAGCCATTCGGGATTGAAACACTAGGGCCATAGGGTCCGAGTGCCCATCTGTTATTTCGGGATATCGCCAAGCGGTTGGTCGACTCTTCACGTGACTAGAGGGATGGCCTTTTTTTTGGCTAGAGAATCAGTTTTGCCATCGAATGTGGCAATGCTGCCAGTTTTCTGGGCACTTTTCTTACTGACAACGATGTGGACGAATTTTTTGCCGCCTTGTAATTCTTTTCCCATTTTGATATTGTACATATTTTTACTATTACTTTAGACCTATTAGTAATTTGTAAATCTTGTTATTACCGATGAAAAATTTGAATTTCCCTGGGGTTCTGAATATACTTAATAAGATGTAACCGTCTGTGCGTCGCGTCGTGGTCTTGAAGTCAGCCTGCGGATGATGATACTCTATTAAGCTAAGATAACATTACAAACGATTGAATTACGTGGGGCCGCAGCGAATCGCATTTCTATTCAACACAGTATTTTGCATAAATACAAACGACTTCCAAAAAAAGCTATAAAAAGACAAAATAACCTTAGGTAAGGTATGTGACTTTTTTTTTTGTCAAATTAACCGAAAATTATATAGGAAGATTTTTTTCAAAATAGGCCGCTTGGAACTGCGCCAGTGTGGCCATCTACCCATATTACTAACATACAAAAACAAACGTTACTCTCTGTTTGGGCTTCGCCGTAATGTGTCACAAAACAGTAAGTACCGATCTGTCTGTACTAAAATCGCGTAACGAATAAAATAATGAAATGGTCCTAAATAATGCCCTAAGGCAAAAATAGTACATTTTGATAAAAGTGGGGAAAGTTTGTTATTGCGGCTGAGGCGGATTATACACATGTGCCGCCAGGCGAGGGTATTATGGAGCCTAGAACTGTCAAATGCCCACGTGTATCAAAAGACAGTTTTCAATACACTTTCGAAGAAATATAATAACAATAGAACGAAAAGTACTACCAGTGCGCGATAAGTTGGGACCTGAGCGCGGTCATACGTCACCGCGCTCAGGTCCCAACTTATCGCGCACGGGTAGTACTTTTGTCATAAACTATTAGGAAATTAAATGATTTGCTTTTTTTTCCGCGCTTTACTTCGCCAGGTTGTAGGAGGGGCAAAGGTATGAAGCCGCTAAACAGCCTAATATGACAAAAGAAAATTCAAATACTTTTTAATTTAGAACAAAAATAAATGTTAATTTGTTGTTATAAGCAAATTATTTTATAAATAATGTTTATTTACGATACTCTGTTCATAAACACAATTTAAATTTTCTTAAATATAAACATCCGCCTCTTTGCTGTGGAAGAAAAGCAATCATCGCCGACTATAGGGAATTGAACAGTTGTTTAATGTTATCTGTGGCAAAATCAGGAAAAATAAAACCCTCGGGTGTGATAAATGAAAAAAATCCAAGAGTTTGAAATACATTGCATGTTGAACCTAATCGTAGTGCGATAAAAATAAATATTGTGTTTGCAGTGGAGGCCGGAGGTGGTCGTACGGCACAGGGACGCGAATCTATTCAGCGTACCGGCGTTTGATCGAACGGAGGAAATTCTGTTTTCTATTTTCTAAACCACTTCATTCAGACATTTTTTTTTAAAAGAGATAGAACGTGCTTATAAGAAAACGTCCAGCAATAAGAAACTAGGGAATTATGGACGCCTTTGTCTCAGGTCTTGTTGATTAAAGGTGTACAATTTTAAAACATATCGGCCGCGCGCATCTCGGGCTCTACTGATTGATGCTACGGAATCTTTTGTGGGTTCCGTAGCACCAAACAATGTAATAACAATACTTTTAACGCCATAGAGTATATAACCACTAGAGAGCTTATAGGCGGATTTCTTCTAAGTACACGACTCACTACCGCGGGCCGGGGGACGAGGAAGAACGCGCGCCTGCAATTGGTCAGTTCAAGGTCAACTTGCATAGGTATGCATATCGTTAGGGCTGATCTATTTGATTAGGGGAAAACAGTAGATATCGATAAAATGGATTTTAACATTATGAAAAATACTCAATTAAAATCGTAAAAATAATGATATTTAATCAAAAACAATCGATTACAAAAAACATGTATCCTGTTATTATTGATTTTTAAAATGAATTAATTTGGTAAATGTTTTTCGAATTCAAGTTTTAGGGTACTGAACGTATAAATTGCACCTTTTTTTAAGTCGGTTAAGAGTAGATAGGTATTTTATTGCAGTATTTGAAGTGAATAACATTTTTATTAATTTAAATTTTATTATTGTCGATATCAATTTCGGATAATAAAGGCAACAGCACGGGTTTCTACTATAAACACACAAAGGGAAAGAATGGGATAAAAGAATTAGAATTGTCTAATGAAAGAACGAGACATTTCCAAAAGACATCAACGCGGAAATCAAAATTTGTGCTCTTTCACCCAACCACCATTTTAACGAGGCCTCTGCGGTCGCTCATGATCTGATTAAATCAAAAATAATTTTCTTACTGTTTACTTACCGGTGAAAAGTCATGCCATCCTTTTTGTAACTAGATGTTTTGGAATGTTTCCCACACCACTTCACCGCGCATGAAGGCATTTTGTTGCGTTATAATTGCATAAAAAGTTTAAAAAATTGGAATAATTTAGCGTGCACACAGGTCTAATACTTGGTCACAACTAAAATGGTTACTAGTACCGTAGCCTATATATAGGCGACCAAACACTAATAGCTTTCGAGCATCGGGGCACTGTATGCGCAGTCAAGTGGTTATATAGTCTTTGTTTAACGCCCATTCTTATGGCAATTGACACTCAAAAGCAAAACAACATTTGTTTTACATAGTTACCTATGTAAATGAAAAACAAAGTGAACTACTCCTGCCATCTCACAAAAAGATCTCTTAAATCATTAAATCTTATTTTTAGTAAAAAGATCTTTTTAACCGACTTCAAAAAAAGGAGGAGGTTCTCAATTCGGTTGTATGTTTTTTTTTTTGTGTTTGTTACCTCATATCTTCGTCAGTTATGAACCGATTTGAAAAATTCTTCTTTTATCTGAATGGATCTACTTCCCGATTGGTCCCATAGAAATTTCATCGAAATCGGTTCATTTGGTTTTGAAATCAAAATAGCTGGAAAAAATATGTGATCCAAGTAAAAGAAATTGTGAAATTGATACTTGACAAGGATTTGTGTGTGATGCGATAACTAAAAAGGGTAAAATAAAAACTTTTTTGCAAAACCTTCTCTATTTTTTGAAGTCGCTTAAAAAGTAAAGTTAACAAGCATCCAAATAATGGACATTCGATGTCCTTGACATGTCCATGTCCGGAGCCGCGGACGAACTTTGTCCGTGTCCGTTAGAACCAAAGATTAAACACTTCATTCATCATCATTCTCCGCCCTCATCCAAATTTATTGGGGGTCGGCGCAGCATGTCTTCTTCTTCCATAGTTTTATCTATTTACTCTTATAACCATCTACATTCATAGGTAGGTACTCAAAATTACATTTTCCTATAAGCACTTAAAAGAAAATTTTGTTGATAATTTATTTAAATTAAGTATTTAGTCAAATGGAATCAATGATTGAATTCCTTAGTGATGGTACCTGTTCATCCAGAGTGACATAACACGTACCTACCCTAACGTAAAGTACCCTGTATGAACCTAGGTCCCCCTATATCTCCTAAAGTACTATTAAAATGACCTACACTATGTCTGTCGTGGACCTATATTTACGTTTTTAGGAAGGAAGTACGCAATGTGAGTTTTACGAATAATTGTTACCTCGATACCAGTATTTGTAGGTTAGTGATTGCTTCATTCTATTGGTAAACCACAGTGTCGACGAAAGGAACTATTTCACTAGAATAGCTCAAAATTGTATGCTAAACTTTTGATAGTAATTTATTTCACTGTCGTACCTACCTACATTAAACATTATCGTAATTGTACCAAATTACAATATTGTTTTCTATTTATCAAATAAAAAAAGTTATCAAAATGTTATTAAGTAAGTATAGAAACTGGTAAGAAGACATTCTTACCAGTTTATTTCCAAGGAATCTCTGAATCGTGAAACAATCATTTTGATTTGATTCCCGATCGCAGAATAATCAATATAATTTTATGATGCGAACATAAACATACCCACATCACGTGTTTTCAAAAAAATAAAATAGTAAAAACAAATAAATTGAAATATGCGTCTATCCCAACATTAAAACAGAGCAAGACAAATTATTTAGAGAGAAATTATTTAAATGACCTATCACATTAATACGGAGCAAAATTGTGTCGTGTTCAAATTGCTTAGAAAGAAGAAAAGGTAGGTATCGTTGTAAAGGTCCCTAAAGTGGGCTTGTTTCGCTAAATTGTCTATGGAAATGAAGACATTAATAAAGCTTAAATAAATGCTGATTTTCCGGAACGTGCCACTAGAAGTCATTTGCTGAGAAAATGAGACGCGATATAAGATTTACATAAAATTATAAGCAATTAAGAACCAAATGAATCATAACTGTAAAGTAAAACGACATTAACATCTACCTACTTTATTATGGGATGGAGGAACGAAAATGAATTCGTATACCTGAGTGATCCCAGAAACCGTGAAATTGGTACCTTATGGTCAATCTTGAAGAGACAGTTATTAGATTTTCGTTGTGATAAACCTACTTTTTGTCATAAAAATAAATCTACCTACATCGGATACGAGTAGTCGCCATAAATAACCATCCTAACCAACATTCACATTCGCAACAGGCGTGATGTTAAGTTACTCTTACGATATTTGGATACATTTGTAAAAAACGTGCAGTTATGTGACGCTCTAAGTACATTTCAATTCAATGTTTTACTACTCAGAAGATTTACAAGAGAATAAAACTTCCCCTAGAGCAGATATCATTTAAGTTGAATTAATTTACTAATAATATTTGTAACTTTTGAGAACCGTCCACGAATTTAGAGTAACACAAAGTAATACCTAAAACCTACTTAAGATTGTCAGGTGCAAGGCACCTGAATAGTTTTATTTTACACAACTTAAGAACAATATTGTTCTGTGTTGTAGGACTTGTAGGTACTATATCTGCCAAACATATTTATGTAGCACATCGAGCGCACTTGACCTGCTAATTTCGAGACAATAATGTTTTTACAAGGATAGGCTCGGTGAGTATGCCGTTGTCGTCACGGGTCAACGGTACCCAGGACCTGTAGGTCTTTCACAGAAAAGAAAAATGTTGCAGAGTCCTCCGAGAAGGGGAAGTGTATAAAAGAGAATGGCGGCAGAGCGCGCGACTCAGTCGCACCGCGGTCGAGAACGTAGTAGTGGCCGACTGGACACCATCGTTGAAAACTCAGGTGAGCGTTACCGCCCGCCGTCTAACACCACCTCTTAAACCGCTCGTGTCCTACGAGTAGGAGGCATTTCGTGTCTTCCTAATAAGCGGTGGTGTTCCTGGCTACCTGGTTGCTCGCATAGTCACAACACGAGGCCGCTCCGCCGTCCGCCGCGACTCTTCGCTCGTCTGTCGCCCGCGACGCTCGCACCCTCTCACGCCCGCACTTTCCGAGCCGTACGCTAACACATAACATGCTACCCGGTTCAATGAGGTGAGTCCCAAACTAACATCCCTTGCTAATTATTCTTATTGTGGTGTTTGTGCTTTGCGATGTGCTGCGACCCAAAATTTTTCCCTAATTTTTTACGCGAACCGCAAAAGTAATTATTTTTTAATGCTGAGTTATCAACTTGAATTTAAAGTTAATGAGTAGCAATCTACTAATAAATCATTGTTTTAAGCTTTTTCTATTACGTTAAAGGAAACAAACGTTTTAGATAAGCGCCGCCGATGACAAAGTGTAATAAGTACCTAATGTTCTAATCAAGTTTTATGGTTTTGTGTCGCAACAAGTGTGTAACTCTAAACGAAAGGCATTCCTAACTTAATATTTAAAGTCGAGTCAAATCTTTCGCATAAAGTGAAGGTATCGTGCCATGCTTAAAAAACATGTCTGATAAAACGCATGATTTATTAAACAAGGCAGAAAATTATCGCCTTTAGTGTAATGTTACGTTTAATTTAGAAAGAAATAAACAGTTGTGCATGAAGCTTGATGCTTAACATTTTTGATTATTTTTTACCTTAACGTGTAACAGCTTGTCGATGTGTTTAATGTTCATAAGTATTTGCTAAAACGTGTTTTCCAAGTGAATAAAAATCGAGGGTACTTTACGAAGACTAACTTTTTTTAACAGTGAACGAGTACTTTATAACTTGCGAGTAATTTAATAACACGTTCGTTCGGAGTGAAAAATAACTTTTTACCCAAGAATATTGTTTTAATGAAATCTGCCTTAAATACAACGACATTTTAAAAGTTGTTAGTTAGGTACTCTCATAATTGCATATATTCCATAAAGTGGGTAGGCAATGCTACACAGAGCGACATGTTTGTTTGAAGTTCAATATCCGTGTGAACTAACGAACGAACATTACGATTTAGGAATCGACAAACATCTCGAAATCTACAAAATTAAATAGGTAATATTTGACTTATTGTCGTTAAGTTAACTTAAAATGAAGACGTGCTAAGTGTATTTACAACCATTTTACAACAAAAACGTTTAGTTTAAAGGGCATAGATACAATCTTAGTTTTTACCCTACTTTACCGAAATGTAATATAAAAATAAGGCGATGATGGGTCGGTCCAATTACAATCGCACTTAAAAGCAATAATACGCTTCGGATATTTAAATAAGTCGCAAAATTTCCTTCAATTAAGATGTTATCGTCATTATTTGCAAACAAAACGGCCCAAGTTTGACCCACTTTGATATGTTCAACAAAACATAGCTGTTTACCGTAAAATTATTTAAAAACTGATTAAGATAAAATGGATTTCTCAAAGAATGTTTACGGATCTATGACTATGATGGCATTCGATTTAATTATAATTAAACGGTCAACTATAATTAGATGTCTCAACAATAGCGTGTGTGCCTTTTGTGTTTCATACAAAAACAGTGTTAATTTTAAACGCACACTGTTGCTTGGTAACGTCGCTTTGTTTTTTCATTTGTCGACAGAGACTAGAGTTGTCCGAAGCAAGAAATAAGAACTCCTTTACATGTTTTGTTCTTTTTTTGAGGTACATTTAAGCAACAAGAGAATTAATTAATCAGGTTTATCCCACTGAAACACCTAATTAATAAATACATTTATTGTTTTTTTTAAAGACATTTTTAACATTTTTTATCTAATATTGAACAACAACGTAGAAAACTCGGTTAAAAAAAGTCAGTTTTCAATAAAAACCTCCTATCTAGTTTGATTTCCATATTAATTAACGACTGAGCGTCTGAACTAATATTTAAATAGTAACCGCGTTTACTTAGGTGTCATCGTAATAGCATAAAGATTCCCGCAGTATAAGCCTATCAGAGGCGTGCCTAGGGGCTAACAATAAGGCAAGCCCATTAGGCAAGCAGACTGTTGTCGATGTGACAGAAACCCTAACATCATGAAGAGTATTATGTTATAAGGGCATGCCAAGCTTGTATGTAGGCTTGTATGAAAGTACCGCCATTAATCTTATGATAAATTCATAGCAAAAATATTGTATTTCATAATATTCACTGTTTTCATATTACTCTAAGGTATTAAGAAAACAGTGAATTTTATGAAAAAGTAAAGTAAATCAGATAAGGCTAAGGCTATAGCTCAGTATATTATTTATTAGTTATTTTTGTTACTCTACTTGCTTGTTTGCTTTTTATTAAATCCCACTTTTCCACAAATCTTTAAAAATGTCTCTCAGTGTTGATCCACCTAACACATTTCATACTTCCTCACGCCCGCCGTTAAACACTCTAGACAATATTTTTTTTAAGAGCACATTTTGAAGACCTAACGTTTTCCTTCATTGCAGTTACCGAAAAATACCTAAAGGTAGTATTTGGATGCCAAGTATAAAGTATTATTGGGTTTTATTTATATTTTGCCTCTTGAGAAGCGTAACGCGCGTCCTTGTGTACGTAGACGATCTCCTGAATAGTCTGCGTCATCACTAATACCTCTCATAAAAATGTCTATATTTTCAGAGAGTAATCTATCCTATCATCGTAAAATTGACGCCGGTAGTAAAAGCATCCGTGTCCTATATAGCATCACCTTCGGAATGCATTACACACTGTACGCTTTTTAACAATTTATTGATGTTCCTATCAACATAACACTCTGTTCCAGTTAGAAGCCGCACATTCTCGCAATGTCTACTATGCGGCAGTACCATACACGAGTATCCAGTACTCATTTTTAATATTAAGGAATGTAGATTCCATTATTTTCACACGAGTCCGAGTTAATTACTCCTCTGACGATAACCATCAAATTCTTCAAAAGTTCAAAAAAATCCTCATTTGTAGAAATATTTAATATAGCATCCACTTGAAACAATTAACATACATACGTCACTAAGCTACGGATGCAACCTTATCCTGATTTTGATCAACCTTTGTTCTAGAGTTTACTACTTACATATTTATTAATTTGTAAATATTTACCTTGTAGGAGCAGTTGATAACAAGGCTTTAATGATAATTACACACTTAAGGCATTTACCTTCTGAATCAATGCTATCATATTGCAATTATAGTCGTACACGGGTCGTAGTTCATTTTCCAATAAGAACGGTAATACAATTTTTTGCGCAATTATAAAATTAAGCTATTCATTGAATTTCGCGGGCTAACCTGGTGCTTTAGTCTTGTTTACTTAGAGAAATCTACACTAATATTATAAAGCTAAAGAGTTCGTTTGTTTGGTTGAACGCGCTAATCTCAGGAACTACCGGTTCCAATTTAAAAATTCTTTTAGTGTTGGATAGCGCATTTATCCAGGAATGCTATAGGCTATAAAACATCACGCTGCGACCAATAGGAGCGGAGCATTAATCAAAAATGTTACGCAGAAGAAGTTGCGCCGGTCAGCTAGTGTAGTATATAATATTCTTTTAAATAATATTATTTTAATGTCTCTAACGAGTTTGCTGTGAATTAGAATTAGACTTAATTTTATGTGATACGTTGTATGTTCATTTCAAACGATAATCCGATTTATTATGCCACATGTCGAGATATACATATCTATAGTGTGATGCGCAATACCAACTGGTAAGTGCGTTCGTGTTTTCTATAAGGTGTGCACCTGTGCTTCTAGTTTAGTGTTGTAGCCTTTTTGCATGATAACCGACCACTCAAGTGAGAGTTTATAACGATCTAAACTTTAGGAAAAGAGAAAACTAGTAGTGATGTAATAAGACGTTTTACTGACGTGATTTAGCTGTTCAGCAGCCTTATGCACTAACCGATTACGTACTAATAATTACTCCGAGGTTTTACAGATTCGTAAATAATTGCGTCTTATCTACAAGTTATAAAACTGAATCTACCTCAATCACTCATTCTTCAGAAATGTCACAAATCTTACAAGCGGAAATTAGACCGTAGTGGTACGAAGGAAGCTGCGTCCGGTAGACTTGGTTGGGAAAAGGCTAGGCAGATGATGAAGTGTGGTGGGAAGAATACCTTTGAAAGGTGTATTTAGACCTGAGCTGTACCTAATAAAAAAAAACAATCTTAATAAACACAAGTACGTTTATATGTATACAAATCCATCCAGCTGTAAGTGAGCTAATATGAACGTAACGTTACAAAGGCGGCTACAATAGTAATTGTTGTTTCTTGTTTCGTCGGTCGTTCTAATACGTCAGTCACAATTCGATCGGCCATCTGGCCCAATTGAGTGATATTGCATATCTATTGATTTACTCGCAACCGAATCGAGACATCAAATAGGCCAATCTAGATACACGTTTCGCTTCTGGATTTATTAACATTTAGTGCTAATGCAATTGCATTGAACACAATCATCATAAAGTTACTACAGTTGGAACTTTTTCGCCGGTTGGCACCGAGTAGAATTTTAATGCGTAGGAAATATTCTTGTACAGCACTGGACATTTTTGGTATACTGAAGTGCTTTGCTCGGGTTACCGCAAGGTAACCCGAGCAAAGCGAGCTGGCGGTGTCTTTACAGACAGACACATTTATCCCAAAACCTAGTTATCAGGGAAAGGTAATAATGCACTGGTTCTGACTTCATCTAGCATAGGAAGTATCTTAAATAAAATTGATGACAAACCGTACCAAATAATCCGTTGTTGAATTGAATCACACAACCAGATGTCCAGATTGAACCAGCATTAAAGACAAGATTTTTAATCAATATAAATAATAGTTCAACATATTTTTTTTTTTACTTAGATGACCCCCTTTTAATTAACTTGGAGTTCATTAGGGTAATTGTGAACGATTTGCCCTCTTATATTTTATGTAAGAAGATTATGGGGCGGTTTTAATATTTTATCAGGTAATATTTTCGAAGGATGAACTTCTTCTTCGACCGAAGTGGTTTCCTCCACTTTTAACATAGTAAAAAATATTTTTTACACTACATAATATTTGCACTTGTCTTTATCGCAAAGCCAAGTCATTTATATTTGAAATTGCTTATTTAAATATGGCTTTTTTTACCTACTATTTGGATAAGTTATCACAGATGCTCATATTTGGTGCCATTTGTGAACAAAATTCAACTAGATTGAAATAATTTCTCTTCTAAGTTCCACACGAATGAAAAGTTGTGATCGAGCTACAAGTCGTGAAAGTTTATAAGTCAGTCAGGCCAGTGCCCAAGTGTAGGTATCGGAACTCTAGTATAAACCTGCTTCATGTAATCTATATCGGACTAGAAAACAAGACTTCCAGTTACTATTAATAGTTTCTCCGAACGACGAGGTAGTGTGCTTTGAGAAATGTATGATTGCCTAATATTACTTGCAGTTTATTAGAATATTCTTAGTATTATTTTTTACTATGTCCGTTATTTACAAACTACAAGTAGATCTAAAATAATAATAAAAATATGTACAAGTATCAAAACGGGAAATTAATTACAGGGCGTCAAAGAAATCGTCTACATCGCTGCCAATAGGAAAAGTATGCATTGCTTTCTAGACAAATGTTACGCACAATACAAAGTGTAGCGTAGTATGTGGTAGCGTGTGTCTCACACGCGCGATGAGTGTCTTCGACTTAATTATCAAGTAGGCTGCTGTGTACACACGGCTTTAATAACTTATCTGGCTCGTTACCAAGTTTTGATTTGATGAAACTCGCTGATTTACCTAATTCAGCAGGTACGGAGTGGCGTAGCGTGGCGAGTGGCTCGATGCTTCAGCACAAATTGTGCGCATCCTACTTAATGGAGGGCGAAACTAATTTACCCATAGTTTTATTACTGTCTTAGACACTTCACCTGGGTCTCATCCAGGCTAAGTGACTGTATCTAGTTACATCCTCAATTAATTATACGGTTGGAACGCGAACGTCAGTCATTGCAATTATGGCTTCATACAGCGATGATGCGTTCAGGTGCCCTTTAACGGGTCGCATTCAATCGTAGAAATTTTTTTTTAGTGCATTAGATGTGAATCGGTACGTGACATGACACGGGAAGGAGGAAACTGCCGACCTTGGACTGGTGGAGTTCACTTTGCATACAAATTCAAATAATCTGACAGTGTAACTACGGTTTTATACTGTGTAGGCATGAGCCACTTATGAAAACGTGTTTTCCAAGTGTGTAAATAATTTCTAACGGCCTTATCAAAGACGCCTGCGGAACGTCGGGTACTTTAATATACAAACGTAGTGGGAGTTATTACTAAATAAAGTAATAATTGGTAACGATATTACATTTTGGCCATGGTAGTTGTTACCTAAGTAGTTAAGATTTATATCAAAGTATTAATTGGAACATACCGCGACCCTTTGGTTGGGTACTGTGAATTCCACAGAGGATAACGATATATTAAACTAAAATAAATACCTCATTAGCTAGGTAAGGTCATTCGAATTGGAACTTCTACTTGGATAATTACCTAATCTAAACTTTCAGACATATTTGTTTCGGTTTTAATTTAAAAATAATTATTTCAACCAATATTTATCACATTAATACACAATTTAATTATCAAGTCATCAATATTATGTACACTCGTAGGCATATTCGTTCATACTCTTTAGAAGATAAAACCATGGCACTTTCAGATTTCTCTTTTTCCACAAAATTAATAAGCCGTTTTACAAATTAACTCAATGCGATTCAAATAATTCGTATTTTTTTTTACTGTATTTAGAGCTATAGTACGAGCAAGTATCAAAGATCTGACGGAAGAGTGCATCCCGTTATCTGCGCCTTGCAATAGGACCTGTAATTTATAAGTTGTATCATTTACATGCGGCATTATGTCGTCTCCGTGTTTCAAAGTAAAGTAGGAAGCTGTTCATTGAGTATCGCGTTAATGCTGATATTAGCGAAGCTGACTGGCTCACGGCAACTTTATGTGTGTCGAGGAGTTTCATGACCAGTCTGACGGGCGATCGGTAATCGTCTAGCGCTCGCTAGCTCGGGACGAATTCTCATTTCTCTCACTCAAAAAGATTTCAATCGAATATTGCATGTTTACTGAATGTGAATTAGTGTCCCCAGTAGAGGACCAGCTGTTCTTTAACAACATTAATAGAAGCGGCGACAGTATAGACACGGCTGTCATCGCGGCGTGTCAATCGTGTCCCGCGCGCCCATTGTCTCCGCCGTATAATATATAATTAGTGGATATTGCACCCTGATTCACAACCACAATGACCGAGAACCACGACTCATTCGAGGACCCCGGGTTCGTAGCGCTTACCTACTTCCTATAGAGTTGACGGACTTCAAACACTTATCAGAGCGCGGTGAAACTTATCAACAGCTTGAACTTTCTAATTATTTTTATTCTATTAATCCATTGAGTTTTGGTTTATTGATAGGATAGATGAATAAATTAGTTTTTCTTTTGTTCTAGTGGAGAATCAGGATACATTGCAAGCTACGACATGAGGAACAACGTCAAGTGAGTACCAACCTTTTGTTATTTACTTTATATTTTACATGAAAGATAAATAATATTGTTTGTCTGTTACCAGTCCACTGTATCGTATTGAAAGTCAAAACTGTTTTAATTCTTTAAAACGAAATGAGCGTTGCGTAATGTCTTGGAACGACAGCGTCAGTAAATTAACGGTTTATCTCGTATATACGTATGATAGTCTAACGCAATCTTCATTAAAATCGTTGTATTAACGACGTTGTTAAACTATACGTGCTTATTACCGCTGGGAATCGACTCTAGCAGTATTACCTACACTCACTATCTCCCAGCTTCGCCGGGCGACGGCCTTTAGATAAACTTCAAGAACAAAATATATAAATAAAAAATATTTCACAATTAGCACGTACATAATTTTTCTTATCTTTCTAAATATGTTTAGTTTACCTATTATCAGTATGAACGGCAGCTGGTTGACGTAGAAACTTATTTATTAGCTATTTTAGTAGAAAAGCACGTTGTATCGTGGTACTGTAAACATTGAAGAGGTGATATGTCCTCTTGAAACTACAACACAGCATGTTAATAATATATAAATTACCTATTAAATATTGCTATCTTACGAGAATTCACCCACTTATCCCAAAGTTCCCACAATTTATAAATTTAACAGCGTGCCCGCGGCGTTACTTACTTGTGCCCACTTGGACTTTCAATAAAAACTCTCAAAGTACCTGAATTTACAGCGATACAATTTGATACTTAATATAATACTTTTAGCGCGAAACTTAACAAACAACGGTAGTCCAGCCCCTTGATCTTTGCCTGGATTCATATCCTCTTTGTTAACAATAGATACTAACTTTTCCAAACTTCTTTAATCAACAACATTATTAGTCCTTAGAGTCGAGTGTTTGACGAAATTCGAAAAAAATATAATATATTCCTTCTGTTTCGACAATAGCTGGTTTTGCAACTGAAAGATGTAGCCTTACTTAGAGCATTCACGCATAAGAGTTGGGTTTACAAAATGACTGTGTGTCGGTTAAGTTCATAAACAAATACGTCGAAGTTAGTGTTACCATATTGGAGTTGTGTTCACACTACAAACGGATTTTGCGTGATGCGATGTGATACAAGCAAATAAACCAAGTTTGGTTTTCCAACAAGTATTTACACAATCACCATTTACGTTGTTTTTGCGCAAAACAAAACTGAGATTAAGTTGCGAGTTACCAGCAAACAAACATGGAATTTAAATCAGAAAAATATAAATTCAAATAAGGCAAAGAACTTCAGAGTCGTGGATGGAATTGAGTACATTAATTATATAATGTACTGCAGTGCAAGATTACGTGTAACTAGAACACGTAAGAATCCATTAACTTTGATTAGAATTAAATTTGATTTAGGTACTCATAACCGGTAAATAACAACACGTTATGATTCTGAAATAATACTTATCAACTGCATGTATACCTACGTCCGTTGTTTCGTACGTCATGGTATTTTTCATCAATTTGATTGGAAAGTAAACTATGTATTTACGCCCTGAAATCCACATCAATAAATGATGATGCATCAGATGTAGTAACGCGTCGATGTGTACCAATTCGTATAAGACACTTCTGGTTTTTGTTATAACATGGCTGAATGATTAGCACCTTCTCTTCCAAGTGTTAACAGAATAGAGTGTCTTTACGTCATTGTTTTTGTCATCTACGTTCCGCCTGTGGCAGTTCGGGGCCTAATTTTAATACTTACCTCATAAATAATTCACTTTGCTCTGATTAACGTAATTTTTGTGGCGCGAAAACATTTCCGATCGGATATTTACGCGCGTTTCAATCTAAAAGGTGGGATCGAAATTAGGGGCGAAATATTTTTACACACTGTTATTTATTTTTAGCTTCACCTAAGTTTATATACATACTCGTATACGTATATGTTTTGAGGAATGCTTTAGGGCCGTATTATTTAATGCGTTTAAATTATACAGCTCGGGATTAATGTCGAGATAGAATGGGGAGCATAAAATGGAGAAATTGTTGACATAGGCTCATCGTTGATGTATTTAAAGGGCGGTCACACAGGTCATGTGTCGTCACGGCCATGTTTGTCAAACATTCGCTCCGGCGTGTACTGGTGATGATCCGCCGGCTCCTCAGGGCAATGCCAGCCTCTATGCTAATAGACAATATTAGAAAAATAAATAATCACGTAAAGTCAAATCGGACGTTTCAGACTGTAGTTTTCCTCCATCGCCTGTGAAAATGCTAAACATAATCTGTATCTTGATTAAGATTGTGGTCTTAAAACATAACATCTCGCCTGGTATTCCCGAAGGGCTAGGCAGAGTCGTATACCAACATTACAATTACGGTCATATTGCATATAGAATTAAATGCTTGATTGTGGGATGAAACAATCGAACCCATATCCAACTTTACACTTTACTTTCGGAAGTCGGTGGCAAAAAAGTCAATGAAACAAACAATAGTCACCGACTTCCGAAAGTAAAGTTATTTTCCACTTTTTTAGTGTTTTTTTGGAAGTCGGTTTTTTTTTGCAAAAAAGTTTTTTTTTAGTGTTTATTTGGAAGTCGGTTATTAGAGTATCGAAACAGAGTGACTTAAAGATATAATATATTAGTCTCAGCTTTCTCGATGCCCTAGCATCAATGTGTTTATTCCAGCGTAAACCGGCAGCTATTTGAACACCAAGGTATTTGACGTGGTCGCTACGCGTGAGTGCACATTGGCACGAGTATGACAGTTGTGAGCAAGTGCGCCCCTAAGATGTCCCACTGACCCAAGTTTGCGCTATTACCGTAAGGATGTCTGATGTGGTGCTCTGACAGATAGCGAATGGAATATATGATGTCTTGTTACAGTTGAGGGTAAGCAGGTTTAAGTTAAGCCATTTTGTTATTTCACGTAGTGCCAATTCCACGCATTTCAACACTATGCCATGTTGACCCTTCAGCTATAAGCACGGTGTCATCGGCATATACAAAGAAATTATTTATAAATAAACAGGCAAATTGGCCTTTACTGGATGCAAACTGGTCACACTTACGGCACAATATAAATTTGTCGAATCTCAAGTTGTTCATAAACGATAAAAAAAATACCGAGAGGAAATTAAAAAAAAAGTCGTGATAAGCGAAATTTTTTTTTGAACTTTCTTCTCCACTCCTCTCCTAAACTCTACAAAAAAAGTCCCGCGAAAATCCAACCACTATAAACTTCGATCCACCTCTTGAGTATTTTTTGTCTTTGCACTCGACTAGCCTAGATTTCTAGAATCATATTAACGCCCTCTCGCCTAGCTCTTACCTATCAGGTTGAGTTTATTCTAATCCATTACCATGAAAACTGCCATTACTCATAAAAACATCTTATGGTAAAACGGTGTTCAACACCCACCTCACTTCACATTTTTATTTAAAATACCAAGCAAAGTAGTATGTCAATTATGAGTATTAAAAATAAATGGCCCTTTGTCTAGCGTGGGAAACCAGTTAATTTAGGCAGTTTCCGAACTTTGTTATTAAGTAACAAATTGAGAAACATTTTTTAACCAATAACTACTCATGTACTACTACATGTAGGTACCTAACACCCGTATCTATAGTCAAGTTAAAGTAATTACTTGAGCTTAAGTAATTACTTGTGCAAAATTTTTATGCAACAAACGAAAGGCGATCGGCAGGGTTGTATGGGAGTTTCGTACACCTAATAAAATATCGTGTTTTGCTATATTTTTTGTTTTAATTGGTAGTCAATACGATAGGCAAGCCCTTTTAAAATTCTTAGATTTTTAGAAGTTGGGACTTAAAAGTTATAACCAGTTTTATTTTTGAGGTTATGTCCCAATAAATATTATTGAGGTTATGTCCCAATAAATATTATTACGTGTTCTAGATAGCTGGTGCTGTCTTTGTAATGTTTTACTTATCATTAAGTTGACAAATTGACATGAGAATTGTACCTGTTTAGTAGGGTGCTTTAGGAGAGATCTACGTCCAGCAGCGGTCTGGAATAGTTTGATGATGATGAATGATGAAGTGCTGATGGAGTTTTGAGTGTGGGTAAATAAAACTACTTTGTTTTTGTAGGAAATTACATTTATTTTATTGTTCTTATAATTACCTAATCGATTCTTAATATTATTTCATCTAGGAAAGGGGCAGGTCGGGTCATACCTTCATGGCGAGCGTAACTAAGGTACCAAATAATGCTCATAACATGTGAGCAGCATCCCACTGTTCTTAAACCTACAATGCAATTACAGCAATAACTTTTGATTGCGTCCGGACCATTCATATTTGTTTCTGCAACTATGAAAACAAAATAAGTTCTAGCAGAAGAATGGCGGGACTTTATTTTAGCACGGAGCAACATTGGGTTTATTCCCTCTAAGCCATGTATTCTCTCTCGAGATACCTCTAATGTATATACTCCATGAAAGCGAAAATGCTCACCCACATATGAACGAGCCTGGCGAATTTGATATATACCACAAGCAAATAATATCAATTCCTCCATGGATAGTCGCGGAAAGGAGAGGGTTGTCGCGTCTATGGGTACAAACCAGGAACCGCGCCTGTTTAAATTATGTAACCTAACTAATTCAGCTACAGTATTCGTTAAAAACAGGCGCTCAAATATAATTGACACAAACTGCTCTGCATGTATATTTTCTGTAAATGGCGGAGTAAACGCATTCAGCAGAGCAGCTGCTATTTTAAAATCTGCCATTAAACTGCGACAACCACGGTTAAAATATTCATGGCGGAATATTTTGAAGTCTCTCTTAAAACGGCCATTCACAGCTTCTACTACCCACCTGTTAATAGTGACACAGCGTGAACGGTTGGCATCAAGAGTAGATAGCTGTGATTGGCCGTCTTCTTTGGTTTCAGGCATATGACCTATATATCCTTTCTGATGCAGACTATCCATGCAGTCACGAAAACCTCTATCTACAATGAAGATATCGTTTTCGTTATAAAAATCATTAAATTCAGTTTCATTTAATAAATTATTCATTATGGTGGCATCATTTGTAGTGGCACTATATGGTCCGCGTACATCTATAATATATCCATCAGAGGCACAGAGGATAAATGGCTTTAATAAATTCCTATATTTATGAAGGGAATATGTATCCTTTTGGAACAAGTAATTACTACTTTTTTGTGTATATATATATGTTGCATCAGCTATTGTGATAGCAGGTTTTTGATCAGCTGGTGCATTAGGCTCACCAAAAATGTGATCGGCAATGTATGAATTTCTTGCTGCCACTTGCTCCCTTCTTAAATGAGAAAAACCAAGAAATTGTGGAACATAATCAGTTAGCAAAATATTTCTTGCTACAGACATTAATGTCTCTAGGGTCCTTCTCGGAACTTGAAATAGACATGACAATCTGTCCCCTGAATCCCCAGTCCTTAATTTACACAATAAGGCTGTTAATGCAAAACTACCCCGATGCATATTCTTAAGCCTCGGTGTTACATCTAATATTTGTTGATGTTGTTGTTTATTTATGCCGATAAAGTACTGTACTTGGTTATCGGGGTAGTTTTGAATATTCTCATAAGAGATATTACTTAACCCTTCCATTAATATAAAAATAATCTCCTCTATGTGTGTGGAAGTAAAGCTATTAAGGCTATACTCAGCAGTATACAGGTTTTCATAATTAGCCTCCTGTCTATGTAAGGAGCAAATACGAGCACCTCTTGGTATAAAATATTGGTACCTAACCAATACGTGTTGCCTGGTTTCTTCAGGCACAATATTTCGCTCTGGTTCCGTGCACTGTTGGAAAATGCAATGTCTTGGTGTTTCAGCCGCTCTTCTTATATTGGGCAACACAATATGTTGGGGTCTTTCTTGTGGTTCTTCTGGAACATTGAAGCTCAAATCTCGAGCTTGGCCCCAGCAAACTCCACAAACTTCATTCATGGATGACATCTGTAAATATAAATAACATTGATGAAATAAAAATTAAACACTAAGTTTGATAGACATAAATTGCACCCATCATGACCAAGCTACAGAATAGTTCTTGACATACAATGATTGGTTTTCACCTTACAGAAAACCTTTACCAAAAATATCTATGTTGTGTTAATATGAGTGAATAGGTTTATTGCTCACTGGAGTAGAGAAGAAGGGCTATGTGACAATGGAAAAACCAGTATCCTTTTGTTGTTAGTGGAGCCAACATCATGACTGTCCCAGATTTAGCAACATAAAATAGTAATTGCCCTTTGCGTGACACATGTTTATAAGCTAATTACTATAAATATATTATTTCGTATATACCTGCTGGTGCTCCAACAAACGAGCAGTATTGTCGGGATTCCACTCTTGATCTGATGTTGGGGTGGATAGACTCTGACCACATACAGCACACAACAAATCAGAATGATCACTCTCCAGATGATCAGGTACAATGGGTTGAATATCTTCATTTGGTGAAACAACCCTTGTTCTTCTAGCTCTTAGCCAACATGGCACACAAGCTTCATCTTCAGAACGAAGCTAAAATAAAAAATATAAATAAAGAAAAGCTTGCATTAAAAAATGCATGGTATTAGTGAGAAATAATTATATTCTTATTTCTTAGTTTAAATCAAATCAAGGTACCTAATTGATAAAGGTTATAATAGGTACATGTTGTTATACCTCTCGTGGATGGATCCAAGTAGCAACTGTGTTAGCCATTCTTTGTTCTTCTTCATTTGCACCTTCAATCAAAATCCTGCGTCGACTGATTCGTAGTATGGATCGTCCGCATACAACACAAACACTTTGATGGCCTATGCGTCTCCTCGGCATATTATCAGAAGAACGTGGATGAGTAGCTAGCTGCCAACATGCATGGCAAACATGGTCAGCAGGTGTTATCTAGAAATAGAAAATAATTAAGTGATTTTGAGTATGGCTGAACATTGCTTTATATGACTATGATAGTCATACTAACAGTAATAACTATTTTAACAGTGTTACGCATACCAAGTTAGGCAACCAAGTGTTAGGCAAGTAAACAATACATGTAAAAGATCACTTATGTGTTTGTTAATGTACAAACACATAAGTGATTGTTTACAGGACAAATTGTTTGTATAAAGGACAAATTGTAAATATTTATACAACCACAACAGTGTTTTAGATTAGTTTTAGTACACACATATTATTTTAGTATGATATCGTGTAGTTTAAATGGTAAGGCTACTTTTTAACACGTAAAAGTTATCACTTCGTAACTGGCACACTCGTACGCAAAATGTTATTTGGAAACTACTTACATCTCTAGGATATGTCCACAGCCGAATAGTATTGACGATATCTTCACTCTCGTCGGATAAAGCGTGCCTTCTTATTCGCGACAAGCGAACGTTGCAATTGATGCATTGCAAACTCGTCATTTTAATAATTAAAGCACGTACACACACAGCACAACTAATAAAGCGTCCTTTCGCGAAAGTACTATCAACAGATAGAGTACGGAGGAGCAGTTGCTCAACTCAACGTAAAAATGGCCAGATAATTTGCTAAATTGCTCAGATGCAGTTACAAACCACAATCCAAAACAACAGCAAAGAACTGAACAGAGACTCGGAAAGATTTTCGTAACCTGTCAATAAAATAATTGCCAATACAAAAAAGACATTGATGGCAAAAATAATATTCCAATCATTATATAGTTAACTATTAAGATTGTATGCAATAATTATTCATTGTAAGGTATAATGTGTAATTGGTTAATTATATTTACTGTTATTTCTATTTTTAAATAATTATTTATCATTTTGAGCCTCGTGATATTTTACAAATGGCAACTTCTAAAACCATAGCTACGTTTAGTTGCGTTTAGTTTTAGATTATTTTACGTTTAATTACTTGAATCTTTTAATTGATATAATTAATTAATCCGGACTTCTAAAAATACTAATGTTTCATGAAAATGAATGGTTTAGTTACCTTAATAAGTGGTACAAATTCTATCACAGAACAACAAAAAAAGTATGTTGTACGAATTCTGCCGATTGTCTTTAAACGAAGTAAGAACCGTAAAAGAAAGTAAAGCTATGAATTCTATCGTTTTACAGTTGTAACTTTAAGCAATTACTCAACTACATAATAAAAATCGTATCTTAAAAAAATACATTTACTCAAACACATTAACTTGTTTATTGATAACGTTATGAGTATTGCAAAGAAACGAATGAGTACCTACTAAATTACTAGTTTCCAATTTTCCCGTCGGGTGCTTACCCACCAACTGATAAAATTGCAGCGATTAACTGAAACTTACACTTCAAAATTGTACACAACAGGTAACTATCTAACCTACATGGAGTTTAAACCAATTCACTCTTCGTTAGTATGTAGGTACCTTCCTAATTGGAATCCGGAATCGATCATCTTTGTTTGATGTCGAAGGACTTCGGACAAACGAAGGCTTTTTACAAAACCACAAGTCAGTCACATATAAATTGTTTGATGTATATAATTATAGGAGATTAATATAATAAAGTTTTGAGATTCACCCAAACGTCACGTTCAAGGTTATGCCTGTGTAATTGAAGGTGTACCCCGCAGCTTAGTAAACCGCAAACTTAATAGGTAGATCAAGATGAAGTTAAGGGAAATACTGAGCGGGCATTTTTGTAAAAAGCAAAATAACAAAAATGCCTCAGCACGTTAATTTCACCTTGAAAGCCTCAATGTTAAGTGGCTTGAGTAAATAATTAGTACGATGGCTCTATAGTAAGTACACTATTGTTATTCATTAAACTGATGTGATAGTTCATTCAACTCTCGAACTTGTGCAGCCATAAGTAACGGTCGATCTCCATACAATCGTCCTGGCATTGCCTCGCGGTACCACGGCCGCACGGCCGCACCGCCCGATCCTGGGCCGCACCGTTACTCACATAACCAATCACATGTACAATTTTTATTTGGTCCTTTCCATTCACCTAAAGTCATTGTGTTCACGTTTCGAATTAGTTCCAAGCATTGTGTGCAATGAGAAAGCGGTTTCACTACGTAACGCGGTTTATTGAACAGTTAATGCTTTTGAAACATCGTAAACCTTAACACACTTCATATGATCAAAGGCAATCTAACAGAGTCTTTAATACAAAACAAAAGTAAGAGTGATCGTTCGTATTTACCTTGACAGAAGCCTAGTTCGCTAGCATTAAGACGGTCAAAAAGGTTTGTTGACCTCAGTGAAGACAATGAACTTATCAAACCGGTGTACGAGTGGCAGATAAAAATCTCAATACGGTAATATCCAATGACATCGGATCTGTTAGTTGCATAACAAGTATTGTGCTGGTTGCGAGACAGGTTGTTACTCCCGCTGGGCACAAGCTTGACCTGCAGGTACCGGCATTACGCCGTGCTGCCTCCTCCATAACATACATATGTATAACTATATTCTCCCTCACGGTCCACATAACGCTTTCCGGTAGAGCACAACATACCTAATCTATATCTTTTGAACTAATATCACCCGAAACGACTTGATTTATTTGCCCTTGGGGGACAGAGAATAAACGTAAATAACAAAAGACGAAACGGGTACAATTAACCTGTCTACTTAATACATAAGAAATGGAGGAGTCTCCGCGTAGCTAGGCACTTAATTGCCTCCGCTGTTTAATTTCCTCAAGTGATTTCTTTACCTTGAACACGGGCAGCTATCAAGAGTGTTGAACATTTAGTGATGTTATGTACCAAAAAACCAATGGCAACGTCATGGTCGCGATCATTTAAGTTTAAGTAATTCGTCAGAAGTGTTTAGATTACACTACGAAATGATTGTTACTTTGAATTTTCAAATATTAATGTTGTAAGTTTAATAATATAAATGGCATATCATTGACACCAGTGTTTATGTTTCCATGCAGCGATTATCCCAGGTTCTTAAGAATAATGAGGTAAGTAGCCTTCACAGTCATCACGACAAATTTATTGTAAACAATCGGACATCGTTTCTGCAGCCGGCTGCGTGTTAAACGGTTACTTAGATACGTACTACTTACGTATACTTACATGCAGAAGTTACTTAACGCGACTTAACTTAAGCAAATTGATAAGTTGTGTCAAATACGGTATAGTCTAAATATAATAGTTTTTGGATCGTGATCTATTTAAATAATACTTAGGTTTTTACTTTATCTAGGTGTTGAATAATAACAGCGACTAGGTTAAGATCTTGGCTGGTTTCTTACAGCAGTTTGACAAATCTTGAAAAGTTCCAACTCGGATAAAAACTGCGACTAATTATAGCTTTCCCATAGTAGATTACAATTTGCATCAAGACAGGTTACAGATTACCTCTTAACAGGTTAAAGAATGTCTCTTTATTTATAAGTTATTTTTGATCCAAGCAAGTTTCATGAATGAAGAAGACAGTAATGAACTGACATAATTCAGCATCGATTTGGTCTCCTTTTTAAATTTTGTATAGGTACTTCTTTCTGCTTTAGTGTAAACATAACTTTACTCAAACACGTGTTTTATAAGCGAGTAACATAAGCGACGGTAGTTTTTATGATACGGCTATATTTAAATTGCCATTAAACTTTAAATGCACATTTATGAACTATGTATTGTTAATAGGTAAATTATGTAGATAGTTAGAATTTTTTCTCAGTATTATGTAGGTACACCATAATATAAATATCAGATATGGGCATACATTTCATTACGTAGGGTAACCTAGGGTTACAGATTAGGCGAACAAAAGGTCCGTACTGTCGTGATAAATCTCCACTACATACTTGCTTAAAAACGAAAGTTCGGCTGAACGGATCAGGATGAAAGGCACAGAGATCGATTATAGTCTCGAATGACACATATTGAGCAATTCCGGAACTCCACGTAGGCGAAGACGCGGGCATAATATTGTATATTATAAAGAGTTGATGTTTGGATGTAGGAGGTAATCGCCGATACTACTCAACTGATTAAAAAATCTTTCACTGATGGAGAGGTACACTATTGCTGAGTGTCAGAGAATGCGTTTGTTACGCGGGCGAATCCACGGGATAAATTAATGTACCAACCAGTGACGATTGTAGTTTCGACAAGTTACTATCTTACCTATACTTAGTGTCAGAAGATGACATCAGAAAAGTATAAATACTCTCAAAATATCTCCAAAAACAGTTGTACTTATTATCAAAATATACACGTAATAATGTTATATAAACAGTGATTCGAGTCGATGTCGCCTGTCCGTGTTTTTTATGCAAATGAGAAGCCGACATTGTTTTGCCAAACAAAGTCCTGCAAACTATAAACCATAACGGTGGAGAACTGTGCAATTTGGTGGAACAATACGAAACCGTATTACCACAGATAATATAATACTTACTGACAAATGTTCAGCCTCTATTGACAAGCGTTTCTTTATTTTGTTTTAACTGTTTCTTTGACTAGACTAGGCGCTAACTGCTGACCACAATACTGTTGAGAATACCGTGTAGATACTGTTATGAAAATTACTTGCTTTATTTGTTCTTATACAAAAGCAATCTTTTTTTTATGAATCTAATGATGCTTATTTTGTTTTGGAATCTCAGCATTTATTCTTCGCCACCATAGTTAAATGAAGCATTCATTTTTCACGAAGCATGCATTCATTTATTTTATAGAAAAAATAAAGATAGAAAAAGATTATGATAAACATGAAAATTTAGTGATAAGTACTGTAGCTGTTAATGATACTTCAGGAATACAGGAATGTTTAACCTTGTGGTCAACTCATGGTTCATGATCGTACCTCTCACACAGCCGCTGTTATGTCCCTCTTTCCTAATAATAGTAAAATTTATACGTTCATAGCATAGAATCATGTACCTACCTACTGAGTTCTGAATTCGTGTACCAGTACCAAGATGTTTGATTTTTGTTCACCTCTTTATTTGAACAGATGTTGGTCAGTACTTAATTGTGTTGTGAAGCACCTAATGTCCTCTATTTTTGGAAAATTTAATAATTAGAAGCACACTTCACAACACAAATGTCTATTGTGTTTTATTAATTTACCTAGTTTAATAATAAGTATACTGAACCCTGTTCCCGATACCGGTGGGCTACTATTTTTTTATATTTTTAAATGTTTTTTTTTTTTTATAGGAATATTTAAAAATGTAAATAAGTAAGTAAGAAAAATAAATAAAGGAAATAATAAGTATACTGATATTATTTACAAATTATAATTATATACATTTATTATATACAAATCATTGTTTATTATTTTGTGTAACACTCAATCACAGCTATGATACAAAATGCCTATATTCCAAATATGTCATAGCAGCCTTTTCCTCTTGTTTTTTGCAAATTTCAATAGTTTGACATCCATTGATCAGTAAAATAGGTGCGTTGTTGACTTCCTACTACAGAATCAAACGAACTGTAACTGAAAACGCCTCACAATCGCGGTGGAACTCACGAATTAAATCACAGCCGACAGACACGGCAGTGCCGCATGAGGTGCCAATTGGTATTCCTAATTCACTTTATTGCCTAATGAACTAAAACGACGACTACCGAGGCCGTACTACCAGGGTCGGGGGTCCTATGGTTAAAACGCCAATTTACGTTCAATCAATCGACCTTGACTGTAGCTGTTAGTCTTCTAAGAGCATTAAAACCACAATAAGTTTAACTAGCAATAAACTATGTTCCTATACATTTACTACGCACGGTTTCGCGGAATCAGACACATCTACGCACTGTTATATAAAAAAGAAAACATTTTATTGGATACGAATTGTTTGCCACTGATATTTGGATGACATCCAAAAAGATTTTTTCCGTTCTCTTTGTGATTAGGCTCGGCAACGCTATTTGTTGACACTATTAGTTAAATTGCGAGTGTCAAGGTTAAAATATCCAGGTCCAATTATTAACTTTTTAGATACTTCTACGAAAATGATGTTAACGTTGTACAGAACTTTATTATTCGGGTAGATAAAGGAAATTGCTCACGAATGATTGACAAGTCGTTCAGTACTCCGGATTATGTTGCTCAAGTGATATCGACATAATGTCTATTAAATTTTCGTGTCAATATTGTTTAATACCGCTTTGAAAGTTCTAATTGAAAACTTTACAAAAGTTGTAAGCGTTTCTTACAAAATCGTTTAAACTTTCAGATAAAATTCAAAGCAAATTAATTACGAACTCAATATTAATTGCGAGCTCAATTTTCTTAACAAGTTTATCAAGACAAACGCGGTGA
Source organism: Standfussiana lucernea (assembly GCA_964057025.1). NCBI lineage: Eukaryota > Metazoa > Arthropoda > Insecta > Lepidoptera > Noctuidae > Standfussiana > Standfussiana lucernea. The sequence goes on from OZ059784.1 coordinate 11,839,856, forward strand.
TTGTCTTTCTCAGATTGCACCTCATTCAGCTATTCATTACAATGTCTTCCTTTAATCGAAACATCTTTATGGCTTCGTTAACAACATAAAGTAAATACTAAACCTAATTGTTTGGGTTTTTGAGAACCTAGAAATCCTTTAATTGTCAACTTGTAAGGTAATCAATTATGGTATTACTTGGTGCTTCATGCTGTATTATTATGTATTCTGTGCTAATGCCCGCCGCTCGCATTATTACCAGCTTATCAGTTCCTAAATAAAATAACCACTTTGTTAAAACTCGTGTTTTCCTAATCACAAATATGCAGTTAATTACTTCGTCGTGTCATGTAAAACTGGTTGTATTGACAATCTTTCTTTATGCTGTACCTACTCGTAAAAACTATTAGGTCAGTTAGGTAATATACAGATCCAATGATCAATAACATTATTCAAGTAGCTGTGACAGGATATATATGCTGTAAGCGGTATTTTCAGTAGTCTTTACTAGTGCGACTTTTCATTCATCTTTTTCATTCGCTCTCAGGTTTAAAACCGAACCACCTCTTAGTAGCCGCCAAAACTGGTGATATTTATTTTGATATTATATATACATACGTCTAGCTCATACAGCAAAGCTAGCCCTGCTACCACCATGCTGATTGGCCAATACCTTTTAATCCTTTTAAATTATTAATAATTTTAGTTCATGCCGAGAGAAAAACAGTTCCGAAATTAAAGAAAGAACCGACCAGTTCGTTAACACCTTTGTTGTTATTATTATATGTCTACCTTTGTTATGGAAAGGACGTCAGTGTCACTAAATTCAATAGTATCCTGGCGATAGGACATGCAATAGTTTTTATTGCAATAAAACAAAGCGGTATTATGGTTGGAGTTGTTTTCCAACAGGCCGCTATGAGCTGAAATCTGCTGAAGTAATGCCATTAAAACTTATATTTTCGCAATTTATTTAACCTTCTGTAGGGCAATGTTTTGGATAAAAGAAAAAACGCTTGGAAAGAACGAACGAAACGAACGAAGAAAATTAAAAGGGACTCTGTACTCTACGACTATTTAATTACCCGACTCCGCCAGAAGGAGGGTTATGTTTTTCGAGAGTATGTATGTATGTAGGCATGTATGTAGGTATGTATGTACCTACATACCTATGTATTTATGTATGTATGTATAATTGTTTGACACTCTGCGGCCTGAACGGCTCGATGGATTTTAGCTTGAGAGGTGTCGTTAGATTCGTATTTACTGTGAGAGTGACACTGGGTATATCAAAATAAAATAAAAAACAAAATGGCGGAGTTTTGGCGCCAAATTCAAATGTTTGGCACGCTCTGCAGCCAGAACGGCTCGATGGATTATAGCTTCAAAGGTGTCGTTAGATTCGTATTAATTGTGAAAGTAACACCGGGTATAAATTTTGAATCAGAACACAACATAAGCTGGGAGTACCTCCACGCGGTGAAGGCGGTAAAAATTTGTTTGGCTAATCGTCAGCGAAATCTTTCACATTTCTAAACTAAGCTGGAAATTAAAAAAAAGTAATTAAAAAAACTAATGTGCTTGTTAGTGTTTTTTTAACTTAAGTTTTTATCGCAGTCGGGTTTTTAATTTTTTTAATTATTTTAACCTTTGTTTTAATTATGCAGAGTAATTACGCCAGCGTGATTACTCTGCGTGGTAGTTTGATACATTCATGGAAAGGGGTTCAAGCTAATTAGTAGGAAGGGTGTTAAAATTAGCTCTAGTTCTATTGAGGAATGCGTTGAGCTAGTTACCGGCGACTACTTAGATGAAACCTTTATAAGAAAATAAGGCATGAAAAGGCTGTAGGATTTCAAGCGTTATATCTAAGTTAATGCAATAAAAGCCGCTACTTTAAAAATGTTGGTCCTGGTAATGGCTGCCTTTTATAAGAGCCAAGGGTTAGTCCCAGACGAGAAATATTTCTTTTCGTATTAGTTCTTTTGAGGTATTTATGCCTTTACTTGATCTAATGACATTGGCCAAAACATCTCAAATCATTATAAATGTTGATGAACAGGTGTGAAATGGAGAAAAAAGCTCCGTTGCCCCATATTTGACAAACAATTGCAAAAACATTTACTTGCTAGCACTTGCTGAATACTGACATAATCAAGTCAAAAGATATTCGAGATACCGCTGAAATTAAAACATTCGCTGGTTCCTGAAATTCAGAGGAGGATGAATATTTCTCTGAATTTCCCGAATCGGCAAAGCTATTGGGGTTACCAACAAATCCGAATTAGGAAGGAAAATAAAATCTCATTTGTTATCGCAACCGTGTTCAAAAATTAGTAATTCTACAGTACGGTATGAAAATTTATAAGTAGTTTTTCTGATTTTTTGTTTGTGTGCAGTATGGTACAATATTGTAGGTCCCGGCTGCCTTTGTAGATCTTTGACAGTCGTTACAGGTTATAGTTAGTGGCTCGAAAGTCTGACAGCCAGTCTTACTAAGGGGTACCGTATTACCTAGTACTAACTAGGTTGTGGAGGTAAGATAGGCAGTCGCCCCCAACATAGTTGGAAAAAAGGCTAGTCAGATGATGGCCTAACTTTTATTCAACTGCCTCATTAGCCTCGTCTTTAATTATAAGTTACCTGAAGAGTTACTAGCTATAAAGAGTAATTAGCTAGAAAGTAAATATAATTTAATAGCTATCAGGTGTAAGTTCCTAAAGGTCAGCGAGGGTTGCAGCTGTCATCATTAGTTAAGTCGCCATTGCTACAACTAATTAAAACTCAGCAAATTTCAATTTTGACCTACACAGGTACGTTAAATTAATTAGGTACATATCTCCTTCATACAGCTGTGACATAGATGTAGTTGTCGGGTTATTTCATGACACGTGTTCTTGCAACAGAACAGTCAAATTTGCGTTTCTCATGATTCTCTTTGTTTAGCTTCGATGGATGTAGAAGTCTGTTGACATTTGCTTTGCGAATTTTATGTTTGGTATACTGAAATTGTTTAAACGAATATATAAACATAACACACCACATATCACACACAATCACCTTTACATACACAATCACCTTTGCACAAACAAATTATATTTTATATACATAATATTTGGAATTGTAATTCCTAATCCTATTTGTTAATAAGATTTATGTCAACTTTTCTCGAGCAAACGCTTGTTCTCCAGCAATTTATTAATATGTTTCAATTACAATTTTGTTTGGGCGCGTACCATCGCCCTTAATACAAGTTATTTTATAACTTAGTAGGGGTGCTGGTTGCAACACCTAACAGCTTTTGTTAACCTAAATTGTTAGTGTAACCTACGAATGACTTATACTATTTCTGTTAACATTGTAATTCTTTATATGTGATTAAATAAATTATTATTATTATTTGAAATTGGTACTCATTATTAAAGGCACATTATATATCTTTGTTGCCGTTTTAGTATCAATACAAAACGGTAGCGGGCTAACAAGAAAAACAAAACTTGTTAAGAAAGATGTTTTTCCTTCTAAAAATGTTGAAGCCTCTTTGCGGCCAAGACTTAAAAGAGTTTTCTTTAAATCCCCATAAGATCACAAGAAAGGTTCAAGTAGGATCCCCAGCGACTTCTTTTCGTTTAGCACCAAGGAAAATTACGGTTACACGAAAATTGGGTTACCAAAACAAATTGAAAATTTGGAGGCAATTTTCTCCCTCAAAGAACAACCATTCTCATTTTTTTTTGTTTCCAATTTTTACACGACCTTGGGTAGTTTAAGCAATAAAATCTTTTGCAAGTTTAAGCTGGATAGTCAAAAAAAAAGGATTAAAAAAGTAGTGAAAAAAATACATTGTTTGATATATTTTCTCACTTGGCTAAAACCATTACTTGGGTATTCTGGTTTAGCATAAAGTTCTGATAAATACTGTTACTGTTGTACTTGTTACCTTGAAATATATAATACCTAGTTTATAAATTACGTACTTAGCTATAATTATTTGATATAAAAGCTAATATAAATAATCTACCATTCACTTACGAGCACGCAAACTTTTATTAAGTTTAGATTGGAAACACGCCACATTTCCCTAATATAAGTAACTTAGCAAGTAGGTAATACGGAGTAGTACAGTCAGTATTACAGCCTTATTTCCGGCTTTGTTCAAGTACGACGGCATCTAAACTGAATTAGTAACACTTCATACCATCTCCAGTGAATGATCAACGTTAGATACGCAATAAATAATCTTTGGATTGGCCACGCAGAATATTGAACAAGTCCTCGGGGATCTCAAAGTAGGTACTTTGAGAGCCACGAAGACTTGCACTGTGGTACGCACGATGCGTACGATACGATCTGTTGTGAACTGACGGTGGCTTCAGGCTTAGCATATGCTTCAAGGATACCGTCTATAGATAGAAGACCCTTTCCTGAAAATAAAAAAACTTATAACACCCCTCTTTTTGTTCGGGGGTTAAAAAACGACTACATCATAGACCGAAGAAACCTACTTAACTTTTATCTTGTCAATTATACCTACTAACCGTCAATTGTTTTCAGGCCATCGTTTTGGGGTCAAAGGACGAAGATGGAGAAACGGCTAATACTGGCGGCTGGCGTGATGTCAGTTCTTGCCATCGCCTTCTTTGCTGCATTCATCGCCACGCTTCTCGTCCGACCATCTCCTGACATCAATGGTAAGAACTTCAACAACAGTAGACCAGCGTGGTGTAGACAGCGGAACAGCAGATTTAGGGTAGAACACCTTCAAAGAAGGTGGAGCAACGGTCTTCGCAGGGTGGCCGGTAGCAGCTGGATGGGAGTAGCCGAGGTCTTCGCCGGCGGCCTGTCCCCTGACAGGCCGTTGGGATGCCGATTTTGAACAGCACATCAGGTAAGTCGATCGATGATCGAAATATGATGAGATCCCACCACAGTTAGTAAAACGAGGTGTAGGTACTCTGATAACGGACAGACAATTTAATTTTTTTATTTTATCATTTATTTTACCACAATTTCGATCTTTATATTATTTTGCTGTAATAAAATTATCTAAATGATGCTTCGAAATAGATGCGATTTTATTTTGATAAATCGGTCAATACTTGCTACAACGAGAATAGTATTGATAGAAATTTAAACTGGAAAGATTAAATTAAATTTTAATTCATTACAGTTGAGTACTAAACGTTGGTATAAGAAAAAACTTCAAAAATAATAAACTAAAACTTCTGTAGAAATTGCTGTATTGGTGTATTAGGGCGCTCTCTCACTGGAAGCATTCGCTTGTAATGTAACATTCCAAGATTCGATTATGTTACAAGTGAATCAGAACGTGTTACGTTATGGGCGAATGCTCCCGGTAAGGTAGCGCTATTAGATGAAGTTCTGTTCTTTCAATGATTCGCTCTTTTGTTTTGTTTATCAACAACTGAAGACATGACTATGTCAGTAGGTCCCAACAAAACAATTACAAGGATTGCAATTGTTTTTTAGTTCGGATGTCGACGGAATGAGTAATTAGAGAAAACTTTGTGTTGAGTTATTCAGTCCCTTTGTTCATTTTCAAATGGACACAAGTACTGTGACGAAAGGCCGTTCAACGAATTCATTCGACCTTGCTGTCATCAAGGTAAATTTTCAAATAATTATATAATTTTTGTCGACATTTCCTGTGGTGATGCACTTTTTACGTGACCTTAGTCATGACTAGTCAGACATTTCATAATACATTTTATGACTTACATATACCTGCATGATTTCCAGTGAATAAATAAATGTTAATCTACCTCCTTTAAACCCGACTGTGGCGAAGTCCAAAAGGAACCCTCCTCATGGGCTTCGCCGCAGTCGGGTTTATTCGGTTTATTAAGTATTTCGATCGATAATCCCATGTCATATTCGTATCAGTAGAATTGCTTCGATCTAAACTAAGTAATAGAATTGTTGATCGCTAGTTGTTATTTCTCAGCCTTTCACTCAAATTTCCAGTTTCAGATTAAATCGAACCGTCAGGCTGCCTTGTTTTTCGTTGAAATCTGTAATATAATACAAATAAGTATTTCAAATTGATCAACATCATCTGAAGGTAAACAAATGTATTTTGTTAAGTATTTTGGAGACACCGATATGAATACAATAAAATGAACATCCTTGATTTAAATATAGACGAACAATATCCTATTGAATAAAAACAAAAAAAAGAAGGGCAACGTACAAGTAGAAATGATAAAAACAGCGTAAACAACACCGACATTAAAATTTACGATATTACGCATTTTGTACTGATTGTAGTTATTTTGAGAGAAGCGTCAATGCATTGTTATTCAATAGATAGATAAACGAGGGCAGGTCACGATATTAACCGAATTTTAATTGGTGGTTATCCCGCCCAGTGTACGCAATTAATTACGTTAAATGTGACACACAGGCAAAACTACGTCTTATTTAAATATTTTATGCCGCATACGAATGTTGACGACGCGAAAGTACGGAAGTGGATAGGAAGGCGACGTGATTTGATTTGCACAACACTGCGCAAGATTTATCTTGAGGAAACTTTTAGAAATCAATTCAGTGACTATATCAAAGAAAAAACTGTAACGTTCACGCAAGTGAACGTTGGAAAATGCTCTGAAACGGCGGGTGCGGGTTACCAAACTAGAAGGGGTTAGATCACGTTCTGTGTCGAAACAGCCACGCTCGGGCGCACGCACTCGTGTCGCTAACATTACACGATATAATAACAATATTACAATACAGAGGTCAGTTTTCACACTAAATTGGGCAAGTTCGATTAAGAAATACCAACAATAGAACTTTACAATGACAAAAATATCGATCTTGGCAAGTTTTTGTTAACGTCTGCAACCGTGTCCGGAGCAATAAACTCCATCCTTGCTGTTTCTCCTTTTTATCACCCATAGCTACCTACTTTATAAGTTGACTCGAGTTTATGTTTCACACGTCATAAATTAATGAATTGTCCAAAAACGAATCGAAAGTTTAGCTGAAATAACATGTGAAAACAATATTACTTAAATAATGAAAAGGTTTAGTATAATTAAGCTAGGCAAAATTATTGAGTATACCCAAGACTAATATCGTATTGCTAGGTAGGTACCCAGACACAAAACGAATACAGTCATCCAATGTTCATTGTCTGATTGATACAAAAAGTCAAGTGATTCAAAAAGAACTTCAAAGTAAGTAGATGAATCAGCAAACAGCAATACCGGATAATCAAACACAGTTATAGCATAAAAATAATAAAAGTACGTAAGTGTTTTTTAAGGAAACTACCATAAATACCCAAGTAGGTAACTACCAAATACCAGTAATAGCCTGATCACGGATCCATTTATTAAATATTTCTTACGGATTCACCATACATACAATTAACTATGAGCAGTTTGTTATTTATCAAACGATAATGATCTTAGACGATAAAGCAATCAGTACCGACATGACAACTTCCGACATATTCCGTGTTCTTTGCAACGTTTTTTCTAATACCTACCTATGTTTGCAAGCAATGCGCAAAAATACTGCAAACACAAGTCACCAAAGTCGCTTAGTAAAATAATATTCCAAAACAAACCTGACTTAATATTTTCGAATTCTGTACAGGAAAGTACAGTGCTTTTAAAAATGACAACGAGGTCAAGTTCAAACACGAAATTCGGTCAATAACAGCAAGCATATCTGAAAGGTGATAAGGGTCAGTTTACACTGCGACGCGACGCTACGCGTACGTTTTTATATTAGCGATACAAAACTGATATTATTTTCAAATTACGGTCAAAGATATTTATTTTCTCTAAAGAATTACAAATTCACTTATAGAGAAATAACATAAGTATGTTACAATGTTATCTGCCAGTAAGCGTAGGTAAAAATAAGAACCAATATGTATCTTAAAACTAACATTACAATATTACTTCGACTTAACATACACCATTTTAGTATAACAAGTACAAGACAAATGAATCAAAAGAAGCTAAGTTACACACAAGAAACAACACAAAAGTTTTTAGCGATGAGGGTAGGGTGCAATCTAATAGTTGTTGCGTGTTAAAATTAATTTCTTCATTAAACACTTTCCAATTACAGTTGCTTTCAGTTATAAGCGCGCCCTTGACCGCTAGCGGGTCGATTCAAACAGAGAATATATTTACACTTCGCCACGCCGAAGGGTTGACTTAACACAGCACGGATTCTGTATGTCTGCCTTCTTCAAGCATATTTCGCACCGGTTCATATCGCGCTACGTCGCATCGCGATGTGAACCGGCCCTTAAACCAACACATTGTTTTTAGGGTCGGTCCTAAAAAGCATTTTTTGCAAAAATACTAGCGACATAGTCAGTGTATATACTACTGTATCAAGAAAGTACCGGGAAACGATCAATAATACACAAAATGTTAGTTATTAATCCAAAGTTATTTTATCGCCGTCAAAGTATGCTCCTTCAGAAATGATACACTTACGCCAACGAATAATCCAATCATCAAAACATTTTTTAAACGCTTTTTCTCGAATTGAGTTCAGTTCTCGCCGCAAATTCTCGTTTATGTCTTCTACCGAATAAAAACGGGTGCCACCAAGTGGTAGGTAATTTGAGTTTAGGAAAAAGAAAGAAGTCGGCTGGAGCCATATCTGGTGAATAAGGTGGTTGCCTGATGGTATTTGTTGAGTTTTTGGTCAAAAATTCGTTCACTTTTGCGAAGGCGCATTATCGTGGTGCAAAATCCAAGAATTTTCTTTCCACAAATCAGGCCATTTTCGTCGAATTTGCTCTCTTAAACGCAGCATAACACTCAAATAATATTCTTTATTTACTGTTTTACCTTCCGGCAAGAATACCGAGTGCACAGCACCGTGATAGTCAAAGAAAACGGTTAACATGACTTTGACTTTTGATCGACTTTGGCGTGGTTTTTTCGGTGCGATGCGTGTTGACTAGTTTGCATGTCAAACTCGTAAACCCACGTCTCGTCACCAGTAACAATGCGTTTCATGAATATTGGGTCGGAATTGACTCGTTTTATCATGTCCTCAGCGACTCTTATGCGATTGAGTTTTTGGAGGAAATGCAAGTCTTTTGTTTCATACCCAAGTTATTATTTAAAATGGTACGGATCGACTCGTAAGACCCAGAAAGTACAGCGGCTATCTCTCTCAAACTTGAATGTTCATTTTCAGTCACTATTTCCTTCACTTTTGCGATGTTAACTTCAATTGAAGACGTTGATGACCTACCAGAGCGAGGCAAATCTTCCATCACATCTCGGCCGCTTTTAAACGCTTTGTATCACTCATAAGTACGTGTGTTTGATAAATTCGATTCACCGTAAGCCTTCTGTAATATTCAGGGACTCCGAACACGAAATTCCATTGGCGATGCAAAATTTAAGACAAACTCTTTGTTCGATGTTTTTGTCCATTGTAAATTTCGCAATACACACTAGATATGATCTAACTAAAAACAGCACTGTATTTAATCTAAATAACAGATGCAACTCGTATGTCTATCTCGCTCGTTTTCATAATGCCAAAAAAAGACAGACATACGGCTTTCGAGGTCGGATCGAGGCGTTGTGAATACGGGGCTGGTTGCGTTAAATGGTTACAGATTCTGTTGTATTGTATTTATATTCCTCTACTGTTTAATTGTTAAAATTTATTATTTTTATTTAATAACAACTCATCTCCTTTCCATTTCCAAATTTCCCTTTTTAATATTTTTTTCTTGCGAGTTATGTATTCTTACCTTTTGTTATTATCACATTAAATATTGTCAGTGGCAATAAGCTCAAATAGTGCAACGCGAAAACAAAAAAAAAAAACCATCCATTCCAGATACTTTTTTGACTGAATGTATGTTTTTGTATAATAAATAAGAGTAAAGCAGTAAAAGCAAAAAGCCACAAGCTTATTTACGATAGGCATTTGGTACGTGCTCCCGGTAAACCAAAGAGCTGTATGCTCGTGAAGTTTGGTCCATTAATCCGAAATACTACATAATGATTATGCATACTCAGTTAATGATATTACATTATCCACTTATGCAACGGGATAACGCAATTAGAAAAAATTCATCATATTTCTAATTACCTTCACCTTTTAGGTCGTGGAGGTATTTATAGCAAAGTTATAACATTAAAAATTTGTGAAAAAGTTGGAACTTTGACCGCTCCTCTACCTCCGCAGAAGGTTCCCAGGTATATGCATATGTGTCCAGGACAAAAAAAAATATCATAATACAACAAGTACCTTTCGGCTTCGTTCAGGGTACTTTTACACCCATTATAAATACATATGTATATGTATATTTTTATTTATACAGGATGGCGACGACATTACGAAAATAAAAACTGCGTATACGTCACGACGTTCCCTATTGATACATATTTTATTACCTTCCCCGGATATAATTAGATCAACATTATTGACAGCTTTAACATAATTGGGGCATTTACTTAATAAAAGCCTTCGATAATTTCAATAACCGATGTCTATCGTCGGTCGGAGCAGGGTGGTGGCTTCATGAAATGGGGACATTACTGATGGCTTTCGCATAAATTCCCCTTTTCCTAAAATATTGTCTTACCACACCTAGTTATCTACATAGGCAAATTATGAGAGGGAGAACCGCAACTATTTGGTTCATGAATTTGTTATTCTTGAACAAACTTCACTTTTGTATCTCGTTTTCTTGTCTCACATATCTTATTGCAGTAATATATTTTAAATGAAAATCCGGCACATTATTTCCTGCACCATCATTTGTGCTTTTACTAAGCATGAACACTGCCATCTTTACCATTGGGCACTCTTGCCAAATATCCAGGGCCCCATGCTCCAAGGAGCCCCAAGTTCCTGTCAGTGTCATAGCACGAGGACGCTTCGCTCGTTTTTGCATCTTGCCTCCAATTGGTCAAAGACGGCCCTGAGCATGAATTAGTTTGCCCCCCACTCAATAAAAAAAATCAATGTAATGTAACCTGATATTATCCTTGTGTTTATGTTTACGTACTAGAATAGTAGATCATCGTTTATTTTCCATATCATCCGTTCATTAAGCATGTTTTATTTGCATTTTAGACACACCCCAGACTAGTGAACTGAGAATTTCTTCGTCGATCCCGCCGGCCGTGGTCGTGAAGGGAGCTCCGGCAGATGTTGTGTTATGCAACAGCCCCGGATGTATCCACACAGGTACGTACTCGTACAACGATACACTTTCGACGAGGAGGACACTCGACGACCTCTTCGTAGTAATCCTGACGTGCCATATTAAAGCCAGCACTGAACTCACTGTCCAGTAAGGCGACCAGTGTCCTAGCAGTTTGAACATTATAGCTCGTTTATGCATTGTGTGCTCAAAGGTGCCACATGGCACAGGCCACATGCTGATTTAAGAAGCTGGTGACAGAAAATACTTGTAGGACTTTTCTAACTTTTCCTTTCAAGTCGTGTTTCAGACGTTCAGCGTTTTTTGAGAAATCTTTCAGCAACATAATTTCTGCTTTTTCTGTCATTTTATGCACGTAAACATCATAAATAACAACACAAACCAAACATTCACAACCTTATTTTTTTATTACAAATGTCTGATTACCGATTAATGTTATTAATAAAGCAGTGGTTGAGAAATTCACAAAGTTTGTATTATGCGATTAAGAAACTAATACAATTCAGTTTCAGAAGTACTATTCTCACTCTATCAAAAAGTTCGAGCGCCAAGGCCAGAATCTTATAAACTCAGTGTTCCTGACCCACAACAATCAAAAAGAAAAGCGTTGGATTGGATATTTAAAATAAACATGTAACAATATATAATTGGATTTTTTCAAGAATTGGTAAGATCTTCATGCTTTATTTATTATTTTCTTGCAGCGTCCAAACTCCTGTTGAATATGGATGAAAAGGTTGACCCTTGTGATGACTTCTATGACTTCGCTTGCGGGTCCTTCGTGAAGAACACCCGGATACCTGACGACAAGACGTCGGTGAACACCTTCTCCATAATCACGGATCAGCTGCAGGAACAAATCCGAGCCTTATTGGACGAGCCCATCAATGAGAACGAGCCTAGGCCGTTTGTCCTTGCCAAGACCCTGTACCAGGCTTGCATGAACAGAAGTAAGTGTTGCTTTACATACAAGCTTGTTTTCGACATTCTTGGTCACGTGGATGGACTGGCGGTACCACCGTATAGAGCACGTAGTTACTCCTTCCATCCGGACAAATAAATAAAAGAGATTCTTTGAATACATATGTATTTAAGTACTTAGATGATTTAATAATTTGAAAGTAATTTATTTTTCTATTATTTATTTTTAAGACAATGCGTCAATCTTCTTCTTTCTTTATCGTGTGGTTAATGCCTAACCTGTTGTCAGAGTTTTTATGCCGCCCATGGGCCTCTGACTTGGCTTTACATGCCGTGGAGACATATCTCTCAGGCATGCTGATTTCCTCACGATGTTTTCCTTCACCGAAGCAAGTGATAATTATACAATACGCACATGAATCCGAAAAATTGGAGGTGCGTGTCTTGGGTTCGAACTTGAGACCTATGACTTGAAGGTCCGACGGACTCACCACTAGGCTATCACTGCTTCAATGACGTATGGGAAGAGGCCTTTTCCTTGCAGCTGCACAATTACAATGCGGTGTAATGACAGTATACTCGTGAGAATTTTATACTTAGGTGAGGTAAGGTAGTTGGTGTCTGGGTTCTTAAGTATTATTACGTTTGCCAGAGTTGTGAAACACTGGTAGATATACCTACTAATTTGTGACGAGTCGTCATAACGTTTTACACTTCCCAGAAAAATAAAGTAAAAAAAGGAAATAAGTCAATAAATCGTAACAATCGTAATCGCATTTGTATAACAATAGCGCTCTAATATAGGTACGTGTAACCACAACAGGTAATTTACGACAGCAAAGAGCAGAACAGACTATGCGGTGCCAGCTGCACTCAAGTTTTAATTATATTTCACGACCATCACATCGCATACACGAGTATAAAATGCACAGCCTACCTAGAATACCTGCGATGGATTCCCATTCAATTTTAGTTTAAAACTTCAAAAAAAATAAGAATCTGCTATTAACTTTTATAAACTATTTTGGCATAAAGACAACAAACTTCGGGCTCCAACAAGATAACTGCAAATTGGAAGGCTGAGTAAACAAACTTAATTCAATGTCGGTAAACAGTTGGCGGGTTGCTCGATTGTTATTACATTTTGAATAAAATGCTTCTAAAGTAGTGTTTAAGAAATAATTTTTCCAATATAAAAAGCTTACGGAACTTTTTATGGATTTATATTTGCTGTTGTTTTGTAGAGTTTGTGAACAGAGTTTGGTTGTGTTGAAAATATTTGCGGAGGTCCTATACCTACATATACATATATACCTGCGATATGTATTTTAAATAAAGTTTTACACAGTCAGCATATTATAAGTAGAAAGATAGGTACTCGTACAAATTAGGTGTGGTCATAAAAGAGCATCAATCAGTAAAACATGTCATGGTCCAATATTAACTCCGAGAACTAAGACGAACGCAATGCAATAGCTTGGTACATCGCATGTTTGAACCTAGCGCAGGATATAATGAACTTAATTACGACATTTATTATTTAACTGTTGCTTAAACCTATTGTGGAATAAAATGTGGGTGAAAGTGAACTAAATGATGTTGCTTCCGCTATTTGCACAATCGGTGACGTAAGTGATGTATGATTGAACTGGAACCTACTAAAACTGGACGACGAAATGATTCCAAACAAGGGTAGCTAAAGTTTTGACTGCGAGTTTGTAAACGTATGGCATACTAAGTGAATGCACACCATGACACCAGTGATTGTCGCTCTGTTAATCGGAACACGCGAAATATTTTTGGTTTTAGTTCAGTATTTGTGGAATCAATATTACTAGTTTAAATACTTTTACTTTGGATGAATCCTTGGACACGTTTCAACCTGAAATATTTATTTACACATAAAATACATACTTAACAGGACATTGCATTAAGATAGAAGAGCACAAAAGGTACTGCTTATTTCAAAAGAAATAAAAATTACACCCAAAAATAAAAATAATAATATCTTACGCCCTACCTGCAAGTCTTCTGGTATTAGAGATGTTCATGGATGGCAGTGACTAGGTACCATCAGGTCTAGCGGTCAGTTTGCTAAAATTCTTTAAAAAAAATGTGTTTAGAAATGAAGACTACTCGTTGTTGTTACTCGTTTTATTCTTTGTCTAATCTGTGTTTGTGCCCGATCTCACTAGCTGCCATCGAGTCCCGCGGTGTGTCGCCACTCCTCGACATGCTGAAGAGGCTTGGTGGCTGGCCAGTGCTCGACGGTGACTCATGGGATGAGAAGTCATTCTCCTGGGAAAAGTCAGTCTACAACTTCAGAGGCGCTGGATACTCCGTGGATTACTTCCTCGATTTCTCCATCAGCGTTGATGTGAAGAACTCCACCAAGCGCATCATCGATGTAAGACTATTAACGAATCAGTTTTGTATTCCTTGTTTTAGATCATTGCGACCCGGTCGGCCGACCTTACAATTGGAGTAGGATCATTTAATGTGATTGCTGTCGTGTGTGATCACATAACAACTGTAATCAGCTCGCTCGTTTAAAGTTACCTAATAATGACAACCACATTTACAGCGAATTGATTTTGGCTAAGCGAATTGTTGTTTTTGACGCGAATGTGCTCAATGACTGTGATTGTGTAAGTAATTCAAGTGCTAAGTGAATGTTTTCTAACAGCTGGACCAGGCGTCTCTCGGTCTGAGCCGGGAGTACCTGAACCGTGGGTTTAGCGATAAGCTCGTGCAAGCCTACTACGAGTACATGGTTGACATCGCTACCTTACTGGGAGCAGACCGCCACCGTGCCGAGGTGGAACTCAAGGAGTCGCTGCAGTTTGAAATGAAACTTGCCAACGTAAGTATTACAAAAACGACTTTTGTATCAGCCGTCGGCTGGATCTTTTGCATAAATCCACCGGAAAATCATCATTGTGTGAATTTTTGGAAGAATTTTAATTATATTATGAGCTTCGATAACTTTTTCTATAACATTCAAGGAAACCGTAATAGTAGTCCAGTCGACCATGGCGGGTATCGTCCAAGGTCTCGAGATATTGGCGCATTTGATCTATTTGCGTCGGCATCTTGGTGAAGAAGTCAATCAAACGACGTTGCGGGTGTTTCCGTTCGTGTACTACAGCTAATTAACAAGCCAAGACGAAAGATGACGGAAAAAACGAAGAACCATTTCCTAAAGTATTCATAACTTCCACAGATTTCCTTGCCATTGGAAAAACGCCGAAATGCCACTAGCCTGTACAACCCGATGACTATTGCCGAACTGACGGAAAAGTTCCCGAAGTACGTATCCCTTGATTAATAAAATGTTGACCCTTTTAAATATTTGCTGAGACATAACAAAGTGGAGAAAGTCTTCGAATTCACGGCATCACAAATATGTTGCCTTCGTACTTATTGCATGACCACGTCTTCATTGTTTCAAACCATAATGGTTAGCATTTGCAATCTGGTACGCAAGTGTGTTGTTAAGGCACAGATCTTACCGAATTGACAATAATGATTATTTCGTATCGTCGCCAAGTTTAAGGTAGAGAATATTTTGGAGTCTTGCAATCACCAAGAAGTGTTTTATCGTAGAAAAACGGCCTGCTTAAAGCTAAAATATAGCTAGTACCCACTAATCATTCTAAAAAGTAATGCTCGGTACCTACATACTTCGTCCGTTACGTAGTTAAGCGGTAAGGGTGGTAAGACCAGATCTAAACTAGATTGTGCATCCTGAGCGAGGACCTCTCTCACAATGTGTGCCTGCCTATACTGAACTAAGTACATATGTCGTCTAACTATGACGGTGCAATTACACTTGGTCGTATTTAGGTGCTCAAAAGTGAAAAACTTCTAAAATACCCGTGGAGGTTACATCTCTGCAGTGCCTTATTTAATAGTAATATGTTGTGACAGGATCCCATGGTTGGAGTACATCAACCGTCTGCTTGCCCCTCATGTGAAAATTGGCATGGAGGAAGTTGCCATCGTCAGCGTGCCCAAGTACATTTCTGATCTCGAGGTTTGTACCTATTCTATTTTAATTTGTACTGTAATGTTATAAGTTTCCTACACATTCCTACATAAAAACCATTTTGCTTTTTTATTACTTTTCCATTAGGTGTGCATTTAACTGTACGTTCACACTGGCGAAACACTCATAATTACTCGTATTTGTTATCGCGTTCGCAATGTTTCAATATATCTTGACGTTTGAAAAACCAATTTAATAACAAATTGTATCTTTATGAATAATGCAACATGTTGTTTACGACATGTTTCCTTGCAGCTTTGTATTTAACACTAGCAAGATATAAATGTTGCTGAACAAACAACAGTGCGAACACAAAAGTGACAAATCTATGAACAAAACATGTCTGATAAACATGTATCACGGCAGCCAGCAACAATTCTTGAATGTTTCACGTAGTGTGAACGTAAAATTTGACAATACAAGTAATGAGATTTGTTTCATATGACACCTTCCTAAACATCTAAGTAGCTGCAGTAGTCCTGCAGTTCGAGCTGCTGCCAGGTACAAGCGACGTGCCTTACTCCGGGATGTAGGCAGACCCTACACTACTATTTAACATGTTTTTTTTCATTTGAGTGCCGTTGGTTTGCGACTCATTCGAGATTGGGATGTAATCTAAATTAAAAACATTTTATTTATCCCAAAGCTTCTTTTGGAAAGTACCCCGAAGCGTGTCCAAGCCAACTACGTGATGTGGCGTGTCGCGGGCGCGTCGGTGTCCTACCTGACTGACAACCTGCGCAGACGCCAGCTGGCCTACGTCACCGCACTCTCGGGCAAGACGGAGAGGGAGAGCCGCTGGAAGGAGTGCGCTGATACCACCAGCGTCAGGTCAGTTGTTTGCGTACTCTCTTGTAAAGCCTCTTTTACACAGAGAGCATCTCGTTTGATAGTGGAGAGGTGAGAATCGCCAGACGATTTAACACACGATTCATTTTACGCAACTCCTGAGTTTTATCGAGGACTGCACCCGGGTTTCCCAAACCTAAAGTTACTTAGATTGCAAACTAAGTAATCACAGCAGTTACTTTGCATTTGACAGGCTGTTAGCTTTACTTTTGTTTCAGATATCGATTTTATTAGAAAGTAAGTAGGTCCTCGTTAATTTAAAATTCGAACATAATGTATGTTCTGGTTAATTTTCAGTCATGTGTAACGCAGTAAAAATTAAATGAGGCTTTCAAAACTTTGCTTAAATTGATAAACGGTAAAGGCGCTTTGCTGCCTCCCGATGGCATTAAGTACTCGTATTACAATCCTGACCTTTCGACTACTTTGGATAGTGACACATCATAGAAAGTAGGGGTTTGCTTTCAGGAAACCAGTCTGCCTTTTCCATGCACTAATCAATTATTATTTAGGTAGGTAGACACATGAAGTGACGGGGCTCGGGACAAGGAATATAAATATTTAGAAGCTACGCAGAACGGTATTCTGTGTAGTTTCAATGTTTAGACTTATAAGACATTAAAAAAATGTTTTCTAAACTATTATTGTTATAACGTGATATAAGCCAAATGTTTTTGTCCAAACCCTACGGTTTATGAAGCTATAGGTAATTGTACCAACTGGGGAATGCAATCTCGCCAGATCTTATACCTAGCCGAAATCTCGCGCGATCATAGAGCCAGTCTCGCGATATCTCGAGCTTTACGAGATTGGGTATTTTGTACCGAAAATGTATGCAAAAGTTATTACATAATTCCATTTACTGATTATCAACATGTAAGATACGCGTAAGAAAGCTTTTGTACATTTTTAAAAGACTTCTGTTTATAGCTGACAAAAATACACTAAAGATAATCTACCTAGCCTTATGTCAGTCTATACTTAGTTACTCCATAATATCACAATACCCCACGGGGGTGGGGGTGGAAAAACGTTTCTTCTGTTGAACGTGCACAAAGAGCTATCCTAAAACTCTCTCATAGATTAGGAATCCGTTACCCCACTGATATGTTATATCGAGAGACTAGAGTGCTTACGGTGCGCCAACTTACTCCATAAAACTACATCGGCTACAGTGGTTACGGACCAGCGCACGCGTAGAAAGCGTAATAGGAACAGAATTTCTTGCAAACTTTGGAAATAAAGCATTCTCACATCTTTATGAGAGGGTCAATAAAAAGCTAAAAATCCTCCCCATGACCAAGTTTGGGTGCAAAAAAGAAGTCCAGTACTCAGACTTAACTATAACGAAACAGAAAATTTACTTGCAATTTGAGTATTAACCTACAAAACAACATATACAAACTAACTACCTTTTAGTTTTAGTTATGTTTTATGACTGGAACCGTTGCACTTGATATCCTTAACAATCTACCATAATTATTCGAGAGAGACTGGATCCTGCGACACAGGATATCCTAGTTCAGGATCCAGAGTCACATCTTAATACTATAACACTTTTATGAAACAATTTTTTATTATTATTTTTAAAACAAAAACATGCATGTCATGTGACATAATATCCGTTTTATTTCAAAATAAAACACTAACTTTATATTTTACCATCGTTATAATTAAATTTCAGTCTTAAAATATACATGTCCATGTATACATGTTCATGTCTTTTCAGTGTTAAAATATTATAATCAATTTGTTTAAGTAACCTTGTTAAATCAGACTTCCGCAGAAATAATCAGTTTTAAGAATTAGTATTATTAGTTAGTATAATTAAAAAGTACATAATCACGCCTGTAATCCCCGAGGGGTTAGGCAGAGGTGTACTTAAGAGTACACCCACATTTCGCAAGTTATGTTTTCTTAAATCCCATGTAATAAATAGGGGGCGAGCATATTGCCATCAATGACATGATGATGGCAATGCCACAAATCAAGACTCCGTGGCTGTTACTGAGGAATTTATAATGGTAAAACCTAATAACACGTTGCCCAACTTCGCAATCGAACCCAGAACCCCATGCTTAGCAGTCACGCTTGTCACCACTACACCCACGAGGCAGTCCCTATTAATTAAAAATAAAAGGGACTTATAAAAGGAAATTGAACTCAAGTTCTCAAAAAAATATAAAACATTTGAATGAAGTCATTAAAAGTGGGTAATAAGAATTGCTTTAGTAATCGAATAAATAGGAGTCTTAAAGGAGATTGGCAACCGCCCCTAATAGGACAAGGCCAGTTAGGGTAATGTCGGCGAACAAGAAAATTTCTTCTTCTTCTTCACGTGTCGATGAAACTGAAATTGTGTTATACCATCGCAGCACAACTGAATACAGATTATAGAATGAATACATTAAAATGAGTATTTATCTTGGAAATAAAAAGATAATCAAATTAATGGCAAATATTTTTTTGGTAATACATGTTGGCTATGTTATTTTTTTTTTATTAAGACGGTAAAAACACACACTATCCGATCGGACAACGGACTATCGGATCGGATTTGGTCTTTCGGGTTTTTTGCAAACAACGATAAATATACATGAAAAATGTACCTATGTGCTTTTTGGTATAGATATGTTTCATGTCAGCTCGCTAATGGGCTGATTAATGCCAATGTCCTTTCTCAGTCAGATGATTTTTTGTGTTTTAAATAAAAAAATATATTTGACTTCTCAAAAAATAGCATAATCAAGGGTTTTATGTGACAGACGACTCATGATTTCGCAGGCCAAGTACCCTGCGGCCGAAAATGCTCGTACTGCCTCTACACTCGTAGGACCCTTACGGCCGTTTTCAATAACCTATCTATCCCTAGTTTTGGTTACTACAGATAGGCAAATCTATCCTTTTACGCTTACTTACTTTTCAATAACCTATCGACAGATAGCATTTCCTATCGAAGTTGTCTATCTATCGTCGGGAGGACGGATAGCCTACTAGAGATAGGAACTCACATACTAATGGGTGTTACTTGCATTTCAATATAAGTTTCAAGTTACTGTTCGATAGACGTTCTATCTCTGGTAACGGCATTTGTTTATCTGTCAACATCGGCCGGTTACGGGGACAGATAGCCTTTTGAAAATAAGTAGCTTTCTAATAAATTTGTAAATATGGAATATTTTAGCAGTGATGATAGCGATATGGAATTATTTCAAATTATAATAGATTGTGATGAAAGCAGTGACAGTGATACCGATAACACACCGTTACAGAAGGAATATAAACCACGTGTGAATTATATGACTAAATTAAATGACTACGAATTTGCGTATAGATTCAGACTAAGTAAAAGTGCTGTGAATCAGTTAATTCATTTGATACAACCATATTTAAGTGTAACATCTAAAAGGTAAGGTTTATTTTATATCTAGGCACTAATATAGGGGATTATGTTGCTATAATATCAGCATTTAATGAAAGTTCTTTTTTTCCAGAAATAATGGCATATCTGCCCTTCATCAGATACTTTTGGCTCTACGTTTCTATGCATTGGGTACTATGCTGGTGTCCGTTGCAGATTTTATCGGAGTGTCCATAGCATCTGCTAGTCGTATTGTCTCTGATGTGTCTAGAGCCATAGCAAGATTGTACCCAAATTTTGTTGAACTACAAAATCACACTCAACCAGAGTTTTATAATATTGCTGGATTTCCTAGAGTACACGGTGCTATAGATGGCACCCATATATTAATAGAATCACCAAGTAATAACCTCATCTATTCTCAAAATCTTGTACTTATTCATAATTTTAACTATTTTTTGGGAAATATCTTCATACTATAATTATATCTTTTACAGATTCAAATATAGGCGAAGAATTTAGAAATAGAAAAGGAACATTCTCTATCAATGTGCAAGTTGTGTGTAATTCCTCACTAGTGTTTCTAAATGTTGTTGCCCGATGGCCAGGATCCACTCATGATGCAACTATATTTAACCACTCTAATTTAAAAGGTTACTTATTTTGTTGTTTACCCTAAGAATGGCACGGTCCCTATTGCATAAAAGTCTTACATTATTATAAAACTTGTAGATTATTGTGAACAAGGTTTACTTGGAAATCGCTGGCTGCTTGGTGACAGTGGCTATCCATGTAAGCCCTATCTATTGACACCTCTACTCAGCCCGAACACTCCATCAGAGCAACGATACAATGAAGCACATATTAAAACAAGAAATACTATAGAGAGGTTTGTTTTGTTTAGTAATAATTTATTTATTTTATTATAATAGATGCAGGGTAAATGGTTTAAGTAAACCAAAAATTATATTAAAACCTACTGTTATTTCAGATGCATTGGAGTTTGGAAAAGAAGATTCCCTATACTGTCCTTGAAAAGTAGGCTAAAATTAGAAAATATTCAAGCAGCTATTATAGCCACTGCTGTGTTACACAACATTGCCAGGAATATGAATTTGGAAGAAATAGAACCAGAAATATCCATTCCACATACAACACAGGAAGAAAATGTAATTGTTCTTGACAATTCTCCATCTTCAAATACATCTGAACGGCAATTGCTGATAAATAATTACTTTAATGTGTAAAATAAAAAAGATAAATACATATTTTGTGTACATTTTTATTTTCTTTCACAAATTTCACATCATAATATCACACACTTAACAGAATAATAACACAATTAAAATATATTTATTTATTTTTTATATACACACAAGAAAGAACATAAGGAAACATCATAACTTTGAATGCAAAGGCACAACTCAAAATAAATATGACAAAATGAATTAACTAACCTATCAAATTTGAATCTTTTTTTAATCTTACATTTTCTAATCTAACATTTTCTAATTCTAACTTAAGTTTAGCTATATTTAACTCCTTTTCCTCATTTTCAAGTTCGACTTTTCTTTTTTTAACATGTAAATATTCAGCTAATGCAGTTTCCCTAAATATGCGGGCCTTGTGCTTTTCCTCTTCCATCTTCCGTTTCTGCTTGGCTGTAAAAATGATCAAAAGTTATCAAAAGTGCCAAAAATATGGTCCCTTTTCACTCCCCAAAATAATAATATATATATTCTTAATCTAATATGTAATAATGAATTGGATTTTTTCCCATAAGTTTTCATTGAAAGTTTGTTAATTACTAAAACTACTGATTACTTTGGTCTATAAATAAGTGTCATCTTCTACATACTATAGTATAGCATGACTCAAACAGGGAACAAATACTATCTATAGTTTAAACACAACAGAAAATAGCACCAAAACGGAATAAATAATGACCACCCACCTAATGTGCCACTGCCGCTAGCTCTATTAAGGAAAAAGCTTTTCTGTTTAGGGGGAGGAGGAGGTGTCTCAAGAATTTGTATTTCTTTTAACACCTCCCTCTCATCAACACCTCCACCACAACTACCATCACCACCATCGCCTAGCTCAATAACCTCCACATTCTCCACTTCACCCATCACCAAATTTGACTCTGTTTCGGTAGCATCTCCACCAAACTCCACAGTAAAACCTTGGCATGTGCTGCCTAACAGTGACGCTACTTTGTCCAGGACTTCATCTGGTGGGAAGTAGTCCTTGCCTCCTCCAGTCTGTAAAAAAATAATAATTAAGTACTACAAATTATTACTTTAACTGATCATTGCGAACTATTAAACACAAACAATCAGTAACTAACCTTATTATGGCTGATTCTCATGTCTGCGCAGCGTTTGCGAGCGGCCTTCTTCAAATTTTCCCATTTTAAACGAAGCTGCGCTGGGGTTCGTCGGGAACTTGATATGCTTGAATTGAAATTTACTGACAAGGTTTGCCAAGCCTGATCCTTAAGTTTGTTATTACTGGCATTCGTTGCTTTATTATTAATAACTGCACTTCCCGCCACAAGTTGTACTAGGAGCATCGCTTCATCCTTGGTCATTGGTGCCGCTCTTGACTGTAAAAATGGAAATCTTTAAAAGCTTGAACGCATTATGGAATCTAAAAAATATTGTCAATGTAGATACTTACAGGATTCATTTTAATTCAGTTTTATGATAAATTGATAACACAACACAAATACATTCAATATTTACGCACAACATAAACAAACAATCGAGTCGAGATGCGGTAAAGCTAAGCGTTGGTGGCGTCGCACAGTGTGATAAGATCCCGGTTTTTGTGTCATCGTGTTTTTATTGAGTTAATCGATAGAGTCTACAATTCCGACGATTAGAGTAAAACTCCGGGTTCGCTAAGACTTGAGTTTTTTTTTTAAAAAAATGTCAAAGTTTCGCAATATCCGACTCTTGAAAAATTAAAAAAAAATCATTATAATTGAATGGAAGTACTTATTACAGAATTTATTTATTCTATCGAAAAATGATATAATAGCCGACCGTTCTACCAATTCCTGTTGCATTAGTATGAATGGGTCGAGAGATATGATTTTTTTTCTCATTTTTCGTTTTAATTTTTTTATTCATCTAAACCGCCGTAGTAGGTGGTCATTCCTACATCAAAAAATTGCTAATACTTTCTACTATGTGTAGTATTAATTCCAAAACCAAACTCATTGGTTTCCAGGAGTTATTGGAAATTTTAGTAATATCCGAAATATCCGCACTTAGGGCTGCCACTTCAACCAAAAACATAATAAGTTTATTTTTATTAAGTTTTAGCTTCCTTATCACGACCATAAAAAGATATCATTATTTAGTGGCTTAGTTGGCAAAGATTGAGTAATTTTATAAAGGAAATTAAAAAACTAATGGGGAAATTGGTATCATGTTGACTGATACACCTTTTTTGGAAACCGCCTATAAATTCTTCCCCAAAAGACTCAACTAATAGTAAATAAAAATCAATTTTAGTATACTTTTATGTTTTACAATTCTTTAAAATCAATTTTATCATACTTTTTGATTTCTAAAAATTCTTTAGAATAAATTATTTTGTATTTTTTTTTATCTACATGAATTTTATTATATACCTATCTAATTATTTTAAATCAATTTTCATCATGTATTTACATCAATTGTATTGATTTTTGATATATGATTCGCTGAGAATGCCCCTCTGCTTAAATTATTTACGTTAACTACACACACGTTATTTATATACATTATGTAACTATGTTTATTAAAGTATAGTTTTTGCTATAAAGCAAAATCAATGGTTGTTCCATCTGGAGTTGGAACAATTTCAGGGGACTGAGCGCCAGTCAACCTTTATACCGTAACCGTACTCTGCACTTCAACAACCTCAGTAAGGCGTGACTGAGGTACGTCGTGCAAAACTACGGCCGGGGGACTTGCCTTAACTGGCCGGCCCGCGAGAAGGAACACTCTATAAAACCCGACAGCGAAGTCGTTTAAACCCTACGGATATCTGGCGACCTCCGTAGTATGTAGCCTTACCCCCGGAATGGGCGTCACCCGGGGGTGGACCTTCTATCGACCCTACTCGTGGGAACAACAATGGAAACTAATCAAAAACTAACAAATAAACCTGGAATTTCAACACAGACGACTATAGCATTGCCAATTGACACCGATTCAGACGACGAAATGTTTTCAACTGACCAACAGAGCCCTAACGATGCGTATCAACAGACAGATGACCGTGAAGGACATTCTTCTGGTATAAAAATACTAACTCGAATGGAAGCCTTTAAGCTGTTTAAGGGTAAAGCAAAGCAGCTGCCGCTTTCCGAACGAGTGAGTATGGTTGTCAATTATTTTGGCTCTGAATATCAACTTTCACAAACTGACGAGGAGTTGAAACAAACACTTTCAGGGTTTTTATCAAAGAGTCAAGATTATTTTAAGCGTTGTAAGTTTAATGAGTCCTATTTTATTAAAAAAAAACGAGATTGGCTTAGTGGTACTCTTGTTAGTGGTCATTTGATATCAGTCCTTGATAATGATGAAACTTCATCAGCAACGGTTTCTAATAACGAATCTCTCTTTTCTCCGAAATCCAAGCGGTTTATGGCTTTAAGCAGAAGCCAACAATATAGATCTAAGCGAAAACTTTCGGAAGCTTTAGACAACGAACCAAATGTCCAGAAAATACAAGCGTTTGTACGATCTATTAAAATCGGAGGACAAAATCTGCCACATTCATCTGCTAAAGATTTAGAGACACTATTATGTCTATGTCTAGAATCTGAGACTGCTCCAACAGAAATTCTTAAAAAAGTTCAGACTTCTCCAGAACCATGCACACCTGTCGAAGCTTTGGCTATGATAACTGATAGAAATATGTCCGTCGAAACATACAGTGCAATTCGATTAGATCTTAAAAGACGTGGATTTGATGCATACCCCCCGTATTATAAAATTCAAGAGGCTAAAAAATCCTGTTATCCTCACCAGGTTCAGGTGTCTGAAAGAGAAGCATCTGTGCCTCTTCAAAGTTTAGTCAACCACACGTTTACTCAGGTGATTAAATTATGTGATGAAGTCCTCATTAATTATTGTACCAAAAAAAGCATTCAAGCAGTAGATTGCATTTTAAGGGGTAACTGGGGCTTTGATGGAAGCACTGGGCAATCTTTATATAAACAATCGTTCTCAGATGCAGAAGGTGACGAAAATAGTCTTTTTGCGACGACATTTACGCCATTGCAGGTTGTAACTAAAGACAGCAATTCTGTTATTTGGGTAAATCCTGCACCGTCATCTTTTCGTTACTGTAGACCGTTACACTTGCAGTATAAAAAAGAAACGAAAGAATTAATTACTTTTGAGAAACAGTCTATTCAGGATCAAATACAAAATCTTACCCCCATTATAACTGAAACCTCGAGAGGGCATACAATAAAAGTTGTGGAATATGAATTATACTGTGCAGCTATTGATGGGAAAGTCCTGAATGCAATTCTTTGTACACCATCTCAGTTACGTTGCCCATATTGCGATTTGACCTCATCCCAATTCAACGATTTAGAGTTAGCATACTCCAAACCAGTAATAGAAGAACGTTTAGTGCATGGCATAAGTCCACTTCATTCTTGGATAAGGGCCTTAGAATTTTTATTAAACCTGGGATATAAAGTAGAGGTTAAAAAATGGAGGATCCCTCAAAGGTCAGAAGAGAGCCGATTAGTCGAGGACCGTAAAAAAATAATCCAGGCTAAAATCAGAGAAGAAATGGGACTTTTGGTAGATGTTGTCCGTCCAACTTCAGGGACCACTAACGACGGAAACACTGCACGCACTGCTTTTTCTGATAGAAACCGAGGAACTTTTGCAAACATTTTGAACATTGAACAGTGGCTATTAGATGGATTATATGTTATTTTAACAGTTTTGTCTAGTAACCTGCCAATTGACCCTGAAAAATTCGCAACTTTTTGCAAAGAGTTGGCATACAAATATGTTGCGAAGTATGGATGGCATCCTATGACTGTCACGCTTCACAAAATTTTAGTACATGGGTCGAAAATTATAGAAAAATCAAATTTACCTATTGGCATGCTCTCTGAACAAGCGGCTGAGTCACGCAACAAATTTTGGAGGTTTGACAGAGAGCACCATACCAGAAAAAAATCTCGTGAAGCAACTATGTTTGACCTTTTTCACAGAGGTTTAGTCTCATCGGATCCAATTATCTCTGATTACAACCTCTTAGAGAGAAAAAATAAGGCTAAAAAAATTCCATTGCCACCGGTCGCATTGTCTTTATTGAGACCTGTTAATGAACAAAATCTAGCCATCGATGATTATTCTCATGTTGAATTAATTGTAACTAACAATGAAGATGAATTTTAGTTCGGTTAGCCTACATAATATTTTACAAATTCATATACATTTTCCTTTCGAATAGCCAACTCCATATTAATTATTAAAAAGTATTTAAAATACCTTCTTTTTTTTTCAGATAAAATATATTCTCATTGGTTTTTTTTTCGGATACATGAAAGTGACACCCCTAAGGAAAATTTTGAATCTCCAATAACTCCTGGAAACCAATGAGTTTGGTTTTGGAATTAATACTACACATAGTAGAAAGTATTAGCAATTTTTTGATGTAGGAATGACCACCTACTACGGCGGTTTAGATGAATAAAAAAATTAAAACGAAAAATGAGAAAAAAAATCATATCTCTCGACCCATTCATACTAATGCAACAGGAATTGGTAGAACGGTCGGCTATTATATCATTTTTCGATAGAATAAATAAATTCTGTAATAAGTACTTCCATTCAATTATAATGATTTTTTTTTAATTTTTCAAGAGTCGGATATTGCGAAACTTTGACATTTTTTTTAAAAAAAAGCTCAAGTCTTAGCGAACCCGGAGTTTTACTCTAATCGTCGGAATTGTAGACTCTATCGATTAACTCAATAAAAACACGATGACACAAAAACCGGGATCTTATCACACTGTGCGTCGCTGTATCGATATGTCAAAACTGTCAAAACGTTTTATTTCGTGATTGAATTTGGTAAACCAAATGAAAAAAATCAATTTAATGTTGATTCTCCTTAAAACCTCGGAAAAATATACATGATAAGTACTTTAATTAACCGTAAATAAATAATTAATATTTGTTTTTATCATAAAACATTTATGTAGCAAATAACTAAACGTTTCAAGAGGGAAGAAGCTATCCGTCGTTGACAACAGATAGATAGCACTTATCCTTGATTGTGAAACGCAAACTATGGATAGATAAGATCTTGCTGTTAACCGGGGATAGCGATCTATCCGTAACTGGAGATAGGTTATTGAAAACGGCCGTAAGACGATAAGCAGTAATGTGCTAACTAAACTGAATCTCGAAATCGATACAGAACTCGTAGTCTCGTACAAAAGTTATACGAGTCTCGGTCTCATAAAATATTTACAAGACCTACTAAACCTACCCACTATTGTAAAATAATCTTAGTGTTATGTTCTTTTCAGTATGTCGATTGCTGTGGGTGCTCTCTACATTAGGAAATATTTCAATGAGGACTCGAAAGCTAATGCATTGGAAATGGTGAACGATATCAGGTAGAGTATCAAACTATTTACTTTGTCATAGATAAGCGTTATGAATCCTACAAGCCATTTGAACATGCTCACCTCAAAATGATTTATGTTTGTAATAAAAGCAAAAATAGACAGAGCTGAGAAACATAGTTACATATATAAACAGCTGTCTATTTTTATGTTTAGATAATTTATATTTATTTTATAAGTTATGATTAAAATACCAACAGTCGTTAAATTTAAAACACAGATATTTAATATTTTGTACCTGCTTATTTAGGCAATACATGATGCAACTGACATGTAGGTACCGCAATAATTTTATAGCTAAGTCGTAAATACATGCAGTCAATAACTAAATTGATCCCTGGAATGCCCTAGTCAGTACCTTACTTTGATCCGTTGACTCTGTCGTTCAAAGATTACCTTTTTTTAAGGACCATTTTTTACAGTATTTTAAGCTAAAATAAAGCCACAAGAAAAAAAGCTCAAAGCTAAAATAATGAATATTTCCTCAGACAACAGTTCCGCAAGACTTTGAACCAAGTGGACTGGATGGACGACAAGACCCGTCAGGCTGCGCTCGAGAAGGCAGACTCCATGGCCTCGCACATCGCCTACCCCTCTGAGATGTTGGACAATGACAAACTAACCAAGTTCTACGACGGGGTGAGTTTCTTACAACGGTTTCTGGAAGACTATACACACAATAGTACATTTTGGTACAAGTGGGAAAACTTTGTCATTGCAACCGAGGCAGAATTGCTAAAACAATCACCCCCGTTTACAGGAATTGAAACACGTTGGACTTGGTACTTATATATTTATGTGTGGCCAAAATAAAAAATTAAATACATTGCATTTTGAACCGAATAGTAGTGCAATAAAAGGGAGTTCTCAAGGAAGTGTATTGAAAATTGACTAACTACAGCAAACTATAAGTATATTATTATTCTGAATGCGACCGCAAGTGTGAACCGCAGATGCAGGTCGTTGCAACTATGGTCGGTTTTGGAACAGCAACTTTATTATAGCCAGTTTCGCCAAACTCAAGTCAAAAAATTACCGCTCTAGCCTTTCTTTCTTTTCTTCTGTCTACTAATTATTGCAAGTGGAACTACCTTAGACCCATTACGAGACACCATCATTTCAGTCAGGTGTGACTGTGTAAAATAGTACTAAATGTTTTATTGAGATCGGTGCAATCCTGTCTTTATCGATGGAAAGGCAATCTTAACGAATTGTATACTTTTAGTTGGAAATGACATCAGATAAACTGATGGAGTCTGTCCTGAACCTGACGCTGTTCGGAACCGAGTACCTGTTCGGCAAACTTCGTGAGCCCGTGAACAAGACCGACTGGGTAACACATGGCCGCCCCGCTATCGTCAACGCTTTCTACTCGTCCATTGAAAACAGCATTCGTAAGTTTAAGCATTAGTATTTTTTCAAGTCATAATATACCAAATCAATGAGTCTTTACGAAACCATTTTAAAAGACTACGGCAAAGCCAAAAGGAAGGGTAGTGATTTTAGCAGTCTACGTGGGGTATTGTATCGCACCTCCGGGCCGGTACAACACTGTCATTTCTGCAATATTTAAAAAAAATAGTTTAACTTGTGTTATTAAGTGACTTATAGACCCTAAAGCACCTACCTCTGCACTTGGTGTGATAATGTCACCGATGTGGTACGAATAGTTTCCGTGTCAAGTGTGAAGTGTCATTGTGGTTTTGGGGCGAATCATACGGACATAATTTTTTTAAATGAGGCTTCTGAAAAAATGCATTTTTGCAAAAGTTACAGTGTTGCACCGAAAATGCGGAGATGCTTCGCGGCCGCTGCATTGACTTTCTAAACAAACCGAGCGTCTTACCGTTTACCTACTCGCACTACAACACACTACATAAGATACCACCGTCGGGTCTGAGATAGATATTCCATGCTCTCATTTTGCAGAAAAACATCTTGCGAAAACGATTCCACGCTCGTATTCGGAACGAGCTGCATGCCTTTGTAAACATATACATACTCGTAAGCCAGTCCCAAGCTGTTGGCGGACCATAATTATTATTCGATAGTTAAAGCTGTTGATGTCTTTGTTCAGAGTTCCCCGCCGGTATCCTGCAAGGTGCGTTCTTCTCCGCCAAGCGTCCCGCCTACATGAACTACGGAGCCATCGGATTCGTCATCGGACACGAAATCACCCACGGATTCGATGATCAGGCAAGTAACAATCACTTTTTAGTACAATGTTAAACGGAAATTAATAAAAACCGTTTTTTGTTACACCACATCGTTTCCTTTCATGTTGCAATTTTTCGCGCTTGTTAACCATAATTATTGTGTTTTCAGGGTCGTCAATTCGACAGGAACGGAAACTTAGTGGACTGGTGGCAGGAGACGACCAAGCAGAAGTACCTAGAGAAAGCCAAATGTATTATTGATCAGTATTCTAACTACACTGTCGATGAAGTTGAACTCAAGGTATTAGAAGTTTACAATTATGAAACCCTAAAACTGCAAAACACTGCAATGTTTAAGAATTAATCAGTCCTAATTTGTTGCGGCACTTATTCCCAACAAAATCACTAGAAAATTTTAAAGGGTAGGAGTTTTAAGGGTACCTTATGTAACTTTTGACTTTCAAGAGTGCTCATATAAACTGTTTCTTCCAGCTGAACGGAGTGAACACCCAAGGTGAGAACATTGCGGACAACGGCGGCATCAAGGAAGCCTACTACGCGTACCAAGCTTGGACCCATCGACACGGCGACGAGGCAAGGCTGCCCGGACTTGAGAAATACACACCTAAACAGGTACACCATCTAACATCTTACCTCATCTCGACCACCTTGTAACATTAATTTGCCGTAAAAAAAGCTATAATGATAAAATACTGTGTAATCGATAGTTCAGTGCACTAGAGATCACAGACGTAAGAACTTCAAACTGAAATCAATCTTCAAACAGTTTTTGCCTAATTGTTAGTTAACATTAGATTACCTAAAAGCCAGTCATGGATATCGCAACGCAATAGCAGTTGTATAAGTGCACCTATTGGTTGTTCGCAGCTGTTCTGGCTGAGCGCCGCCAACACCTGGTGCGCTGTGTACCGGAACGAGGCTATCAAGCTGCGCATCACCACGGGCTTCCACGCGCCCGGCCGCTTCCGCGTCGTCGGCCCCATGTCCAACATGGAAGAGTTCGCCGACGACTTCAAGTGCCCCGCCGGCTCGCCCATGAACCCGCTCAACAAATGCAAAGTGTGGTAGTCCCCCACCTGCCGCCGCTCGCCTCTCGATCGCCATGCACCACATGGAAGCCACGCTACGCCTACCTGACGAGCTACCTGACACACTCACACACGACTTAATGAATATTCGATCGGAAAATTGATAAATTTCTGTACTTAATCCTAGAAAACATTTATATAACATGCGAATTATTAGACGTATTTTTCGGTCTCTATTTATCTAAATAATTTGATTCTATAGTACTAACGTATCCGTAGCTCGACAGTGCTAGGTCGATGCACGGTCTACACCTACCCCACGATTAGTGCCAGCTTGTGGGTGGACAGATGTTTAGATGTCACCTGATATTTCGATGTTGTTAAACTTGTAAATAGATTAGCTGAATTGTGTTTATAGATAGTTTTATACTCTTCAATCACACCGTGTCACGATTCACTTAGACTTCGGTGAGACTTTAGACTGAGCCTGAGCACAGAACATTAGATATTCGACGGGTAACATACTCAGAGTATAAGTATTACGCAACTACAATGCTTGTACATCAGAAGCTCCCCTTATATTAATTTAAAGCCTGCATGTTAAACAGTTGAACTGTTACTCTTTAGTCTTTCATATTTATTCTGAGCCGCAGTTTCAGGCCGCCCGAGCAGAAACCATTCGATTTTTATTAATAATATTATATTACTTAACAATTGTATTATTATCTGTAGTAACTATTACTGCGGCTGCTAGTGTATTAATGTACTAATACTGTCTCGAACCTCACTTAGATGTGACTATGAAACGAACAGTGATAATTTAATTTAAACTTAAGTATACCTAGTAAGTAGCGTTTTGGATACAATCGTATTGTTGTAAATCATTGAAACATCAATATAAGATCATTTTTATCAAACACTGCTTTTCATTTCAACATAGCTGTATCACAATTGATTCCCATTGCTGTTATTGTGTTATTTACTTGTAAACAAAAACAACTAATATTGAATAAAGTAAACTAAACTGATGATCAGCTATCTATAACTACTTAACTACGAACATAACATACCCACCAGACTAACGCGAAAACGCTACTGGTCCATTAATTTAAATTATATAAGGTAGGACGGGAAAACTGTGCTAAGCTGAAATGGTGTATAATTAGTACAAGTATTTTCTCACAGTTACAATACAATTGACACTTGAAGAAGTTTTCAGCTGAATGCCCGGGTACTCTTTCCGACTCGCATTGTGTACTCGAAATAAAAAGACTGATTACGACGATCCTTTATTTCACCAGAAAATAAATTACTATTACACATAGAGACATAGAATGAATACTACTACACATGCATTGCGATTCTCGATCAATAAGGAAAACAACATACATAATACAGCGTGTTTAACGCTTTCCACATAGTACAAGCGATGTCAGGGTATTTAAATTCTACGATCTATCGGATACGCATGGATAACTCTACTGAATATTTGAAAACATTTCAAAGACATCTTAAATGACTAATCGTTACATTTAATGTGTGCGAATCGTCGCCCGCTACCTAATATGATCATGTAGACATGTAGTAAGTATTATCTTAAAATAGCTGCAAATAAATAAATAAAATCATGTAAGTAGGTAATAATTCTAATAGTGACTTCTAATAGTTATTCAAAGACATACAATTAATAAATAAAATATTGATTTTTAAAATATTGCCTGTAAAATAAGGGTGGAGCCACAGATGGTCAGTCTCATCCCTCGCTATCACACAGTCACGTACTTTACTTGTATAATTTTATCAGCACCCAAAGCTAATATGTTCCCTTCACTGCCTAACTCTACTGTGAATGCATCCTTACAAGACAAATATAATATCTAAACTGCACTTAAGAAATAGTTGCAAGTATAAATAAATATAAAAGTAAGAACATCTGAGATCGCGAACGTAATGTGCTTCGACTGCATTACTAAAATAGCCTGTGGAAGATAAATTCCATGAAGTGTTAAAATACCAAGTGACTAGTTGTTATACAGGGTGGAAAGTTTCAGCGGGGCAGTGAGGGGGAACTGTCTTAATTGCTGCAGATACACGAAAATGGTCTTAGGAGACTATCAGACAATTCTCAGATTTTCTAAAAAAATTACAGTTAGAAAAAAAAATTACTATTTTACACAAATTCTCTTTTTGATGCCAAGCGATCCTGTTTCTATTTATTTTTGCTAACTGTAATTTTTAATCTAAATGGGTTTCGAATTTCGTGAAAAATTATGAATAGCCTCTTAAGACAATTTTCGTGTATCTGAAACGGTTAAGGTAGTTCCCCTTACTGCCCCGCTGAAAGTTTTCACCATGTAAACTGCGCAGTGTGTTTTGATCTTAAAATACATTCATATTCATTTCACATTGCTCATTGACCCACACACACCAGTAAAGTTCAAATATTGAACCCACTGTTAAAACTGCAGTTACACCGCACTAAACATTTAAATTGTGACAAAAATTTTGCTTGCGAAAGCCTTCCCAATAATTTTAATTATGAATCAGTCATCAAAATGGGTGTTAGCAAATTTTATTGTCATATACCAACAATAATTTTAGAACTTTGTTCTCGTTTTATTTTTGCCTTTCTTAAGCCAGTACCTACACCACATTCGTTACCTACCGAGCTCTGCGCGGAACCGACACTATGGGCCTTTTAATTTTATTCACGACATTATGCAAGGTAATATATCTAGATATATATTTTTTGGATTCATGAGACTCGGGAACCTGAACCTTTGGTTTGACAACCAGTCTTCCCCACATGTATGGTATTACTTAGTAACTGGGTTGTGGAGTTCAGATAAGCGGTCGCTCCATGTAAAATGGGATTCGGCTGCATCCAGTTAGACTGGAAGCTGACCCCAACACAGTTGGGAAAAGGCTAGGGACATGACGATGAAACTACGGTCAGTACTTTATAGTTTGCGGGCGGGTGTACGAGAATGTCGCCGCAAACATGAACTCAATCGCCCCCACCACATACAAGAATGTTTGAGTTTCTCATGCGGTGTTCCTTCCAGAGTGTCGAAAATATATAGCCCCAAGTCCGATATTGCGAAAGCCACTCAAGCCCAACTTTAGCAAGTAAATGGTGACTATTCTCACCATTAAAACGCACAGCGGCTAGTCCTATCGCCTACGAGCACCACAATAACACACGTCCCTCTGTTATACACTAATACTTGCGAGTTACAAGCTGAAACATACTCACTTACCACCCCTGGTCACACATTCAAGCACACATGCCTTCTACTTCAATCATGGCCGATATGGAATCGTATTAACCCGTTAAACATCGTGTCTTTAAAAACCAGACCACAAAAAAGTTCCCTCGCTAAATAATTTAATTTCGAAATGAATTTTGTTTCGCCTATCCCCTGAATGCGAATCCTCATCGCAAACCATTAACATAAATATGTCGATATTTTGGAACTAGGGTGCTATAATTTTGCACTATTACTGTTGATTTGAGTTGTTAATTTATTTATTTTAGCCCCAACGTTTAAAAGGTTAATCATGATAATCTTTTAGTACTCAAAGTACCAAGATAAAACTTTAAGATCAAAAAACACTGCGATAAAAATGCCTAACTAACGGCACGTGACTATAATTAATTACTATAAGTTATTAATACTTACGACAACCATCTTGCGTACCTTAACATCTAACATTCATTACAATATCAATTTCGACGTTGTCGCACCGTGAATAGTTATAATACCTGTATTTCGGACAATATAATAGATAGATTATTATATTTCAATAATAAATCACGGTGCTTTCGAAAAGTATAGATAGATATTCGTAAAGGATTACACATGAATATATATTATTATGAGGACTTAGTCCTCCAGACTCGGTGGGTTGTCTTCCGCGAACGCCACGTGCGGCTTCAGATAGATCAAGAACGCCAACAGACGATCGTTTTC
Source organism: Standfussiana lucernea (assembly GCA_964057025.1). Taxonomy (NCBI): domain Eukaryota; kingdom Metazoa; phylum Arthropoda; class Insecta; order Lepidoptera; family Noctuidae; genus Standfussiana; species Standfussiana lucernea. Next base: position 11,875,050 of record OZ059784.1, read on the forward strand.
TGCGTCAGAGCCCCTGCAAAAGGAATTAACGTAGCTTTAGTCCATGGTTTAAGCTGAAACGGGGACTGGGACGAGGGACTGAAACGGGTGGGGAGGAATATCGGAGAGAATTGTTCAGTCAATGAGGCTGCGCTCAGCATATTTTTGTGGACTTTTGCGACGAGCAGAAGCAGGTAACTATCAAATATAATCAAACCATGGTTTATGATTTCAAACCAAAGTAATGTAAAAACATTGCCTAACTGGTCGACTGGTTGCAAGCGCAAGTGTCGAGTATGAGATTCTGGGTTCGAATCCCGGGTCCGGGCAGTGTTATTTTGTTTTTTTCATCTGGAATTTCTCAGTACAATTTGATGCATGCAACAGTAAGAGGTCATGGGGTTATTTAAAGTAATACAAAATAAGTAATAACTTTAACTCAACGGCTGCCTCATTGATCTAATGGCCGCAAGCGAGACTGCTGAATAACAGGTTCTGGGTTCGATTTCCGGGTCGGTCAAAACGTTATTGGGTTTGTTCCATCTGGAATTTTTCAGTAGCAGCCACGGAGTCTGGACATGTGCTGAGTTGATGGCAATAGGCTCGCCCTCTATTACATGGGACTTAAACATAACTGGCGAAATGTGCGTGTACTATTAGGTCACCTCTGTCTAACCCTTCTGGGATTACAGGCGTCACGTAAAGTATTATACATACTTTGCCCAACCTGTTGCTGGGATAAAACTGTTGCTGGGGAGATTGTTCCGCCACTTCTTCCCAGCTAAATCACTAGGAATCGTCTCTTGTCATATCGACGTTCAAAAAGTGCTGATTATCAGCTTTATTTAAATAATATTTAGATTTTAATCGGAGGCCTAGTATTTTTGTAAACCCACAACATTGCACGACCAGACGATCGAGCATTGTAGACACATATCTGAAATATCTTAAGCACTTGCTTAAACTGACTTATTACTACTGAGATGTTTCATATTGAAAAACCCAACAACACTTTTCGGCCCGGGGTTGATCCTGAGGATTGAACCAGGACCAATGAGGTGGAGGCTGCAGCTTTTCTTACTATTTTATTCCATTAGATAAGATTTAGTTTTCAATCTGGGTGTCGTGAGTGGATTCTTGCCTAGATGCATGTGTCTGTGTACTTACTCCACATCGATCTCAATAGCCAGCACGGTGTGGTGTGGCTTCCCTTCTTCATCAAACCATCTGGAAAATATAATTTCTTAATCAGTAGAGTTACTTCTTAAAAACTTATTTTAATAAAAGTTTTTTTTTTTAACATTTCAAGATTTTATTTTTTAAATTAACTATGTAACTTATATGGTCTAGGTAATATCTATTCTTTACAAATCATCATCTCATCAAAATATATCTATTGCTAGAAAAAGGCTAGATAGACCAAGTTACTGTCACAAACGAACGTCACCGAATTCTAAAAACGTTGACTATCAGTCATTTTTGTATTTTAGTCAATATTACCCAGTCCTATTCTGCACAATTGCTAAAAGCCAGAGACAACAGTACACAACCACCTGAAAAGCGCCAAAGCTATGAAGCTCAGAAATCTTGGACACAAATTATAGATAGACCTGTCTGGAAACAATTAACAGTATGTTTGGTTGGGTCATAGGTTTATTCTCCGAGAGAACGTGGGCCGCAATCCAAAATGCGGGCCCAACGGCTGGTCGATATCTTGCCTTTGAATTTTTGGTTCTAACACCCGTATCTATAGTCAAGTTAAAGTAATTACTTTAGCAAATTTTTTATGCAATAGACAAGAATTTAAAAGAAGTAAGAACCGTCAAAGAAAGCAGAGCTAAGAATTCTAACTTTTTACAGTTCTAACTTCAACCAATTACTAAACTAAATAATAAAAATCGTATCTTAAAAAATGACATTTACTCAAGTAAACACTTTGACTTATTTATAGATACGGGTGTAAGACATGCCAGTTTCTAGCGATTTTTTCTTTTACCGTTTTGAAAACGGCGATGAAGATATAAATTACAAAAAGTGTCTGCTTGGGGTCGAACCCACGAGTTACGCGACAATTCGCGGCCTTAATTGGGCCCTCGCTGCTACACTTCTGCCCAACCTTTGGGAGATTATAGGCATGATTGCTTGTGTGATTAGCAGAGATCGGAATCAGTAGAGTTCTTTCTAGTTTAACAGTTTTATTTCGGAATTTTAAGCGTTGAGGGACTCGTGGCTAAATAATAACAGCTACACTTCAAGGTTAAGCCGTCCTTGTCGAGGTTGGTCCGTGGAGTGGTAACCATCATTAGATACTGATTTTCCTCCGTGCCTCGGAAAGTACGTAAAGCCGTTGGTCACGGCTGTCATTTGTAGATTTTTGATAGTCGTGATATGTAGTCAAAAGCCGAAAGTTGACATCCAGTCTTACCAAAGGGTATTTATTGTATAACTCAGTACTAACTGGGTTATGGAGGTCAGATAGGCAGTCGCTCTATGTAATATACTGGTATTCAGCTGCATCCGGTTAGACTGAAAGCCAACCCCAACATATTTAGGGAAAATGCTAGTGTTTTTTTTTAAAAGGCAGTTGATTTCGACATGTTACTTCCTTCCTAAATGTTTAGGAAAATAAACTACCTATTCCGGTTCTGGTGATTGGTATATCATGATGTATGTACGTACATGTCAGCGAAGGGCGGCGCAGCGCATGGCCCGGCGCTCAGACAACGCGGGCGTCGTATGACAGCGTCGCGCTCCCCGCCAGCCACCTGCGCCGCGCCCAGAGTCGAACGCACCACGTGCCAGAACCCGCGCTGAGCGGCCCCCACGCCGTCGATACGCTCGATACGCACCCAGCCTGTAAAAAAACGATGCTCAGTAAAACGAAACTTTTCACAGAGCCTACCAAAACTAATGGGTGTAAAAAGACACTCAACGAAGGCTCCTAATCTCCCCGTCATAGCGATCGCTTCTTTGTTCTGGACCATACCTTTTTTTTTTTTTTTTTTCGGATGGGAAATCATCAAATGACTTCTCCCGCTCTGGGCTGAGCGGGAGGGTGTGTCAGACTTTTACTGACTAAAACCCACCCATGTTCCTTCATCGCCCTTTGTGTTCCGGGGCCGCAGTATCTCTTTCGAACAACCCGCAGCACCCGGCAGGCATCGGCCCTTGCGGGCCCCTTCCCTATGCTGACATCTCTTTGAGGCGCGCGTGGAACACGAACGCGCCGTCGACACGGCCTGTCGTCCTAAGACGGAGGGACGGCGAGCTAGCCCTTAGCTCACCGTCCACAGGCCTGCGTCTACGGTGGCCGGGGGCCACCACGTGGCCCCCGACGCCCGGTGCGTCTCCCGCGGCGGCTGGGACGTGAGGAGGAACGCTCTCTCTCACGTTCCGCCTCCTCCTTTGCTAGCATGACTGCTTCGCAAAAGGAGGTGACGGCTTCCCATTCCGTCTCGCTCCGGACCATGGCTCGAACCAGGGCCGGACGCGAGAGGTCGCCGCCGCCGATCGCCGCTAGGAGGACACGGCGTTGCTCCGCCCAAGCGGGGCAGACCTCCACCGTATGCTCCACCGTGTCCTCCGGTCGATCCTCGCAGTGGAAACACCCGGGCGTCTCCTCCCGCCTGATTCGGTGCAGGAACCTCCCGAAACAACCGTGTCCGGTGAGGACCTGCGTCAGGCGGAAGGTGAGGACGCCGTGGCGCCTCTCAAGCCACTCCTAAAAGAGGGGACTTATCGCCACTATCGTGGCGTGCCCTGCACGGGGTTGCGACAGTCGCTCTCTCCATGTCACCATGAGATCGGCTCGGAGGTTTGTCCGCTGAGCGGCAATTAGCCGCGGCAGCGGAGTAACCCCCCGGCGAAGAACCTCCGCGCGCCATTCATGTAGGCGCGCGAGGACTATCGCCTCCAGATCCCATGGTGGCAATCCGGCTAGGAGGCTCGCAGCCTCGCCCGAGATCGTGCGGAACCCACGGACCATCCTTACGGCTATCACCTTTTGGGGCGCGTTCAGATAATGGGCGGCTCGCCGCCTCAAGGAACGCGCCCACACCGGGGCACCGTAAAGGGCCATGGACCGCACGACCCCCGCATAGAGCCTCCGGCAGGAGGCGTTCGGCCCCCCCAGATTGGGCAGGAGCCGCCTGAAGGCAGCCCCAGTCCGTTCCAGTTTAGGGGCCAAACGTCGGAAGTGCTCCACGAAGTTCCACCGGCTGTCGAGGACAAGTCCCAGGTACTTCAACGTCGACCCGACGCCGATGGAAACCCCTCCTACCGTCAGTGAGGATCCCGACGGTGGCGCATTCCGAGGCCCATGAAAGCACATGGCCTCGGACTTGTGCAATGGCACCTCGAGACCCAGTTGCCGGATCCTCTCAACGACTATCGCAACCCCGCGTGTCATCAGTTCGGCCGCCGCCTCGTGCGACCTCCCCTGTGCCAGCACCAGCGTGTCGTCAGCGTAGCACACCACGCTGACGCCACTAGGGAGGTCGGCGCGCAGCACCCAGTCGTAGCCAATGTTCCACAAGGGCGGTCCTAGAACCGATCCCTGTGGGACACCGCACGACATCTCTCGCCGGTTCCACTCTCCGGAGCGACCGGGGTAGATGACGGCTCTGTCCGTCAGGTAATCCCCGACCACACGACGAAGGTAGGTCGGCACCCGGTGATACCGGAGCGCCTCCCTAATGCAGCTCCAGGGCATGGAGTTGAAGGCGTTGGCGATGTCGAGAGACACCGCCAAGACAGCCCCACCCCGAGACACCGCATCCCCCGTCGTGAGGGCTCTCACGCGCATGATGGCGTCCACCGTGGAGCGCCCCTTGCGGAAACCAAACTGGTGTTCCGCAAGATCCGGACCCATCCCCGCAAGGTGCTCGGCGAGGCGGTTTGCAATGACTCTTTCAAAGAGCTTGCCCACCTCGTCGAGCAACACAACGGGCCGGTATGCGGACGGAGAGTCCGCAGGGCGCCCCGGCTTCCGAATGATGACCAGCTTCCCCGTCTTCCAACGAAGCGGGAACTAGCCTCTCCAAGCATGCGCTTAGGAGCCCCTCCAGTCGGGGCCCGAGAGCCTCAAAGGCCAGGACCCAGGCTTTGCCAGGCAAGCCGTCGGGTCCCGGGGCGGTATTTTTGGCCTTGAGCCGTCCTACCGTCACTCTCAGGTCTACCCCAGCCACTTCCGGGACGTCGTCGTCGTCGTGGTCCGCTTCCGGCACCGCAGGTGGCGGAGCCATAGGCGGGGGGGGATGTTCCCCTCGCGAGGGAAACAGAGCGCTCACCACGTCCTCCACGAGCTGAGTCTGGACCATACCTGGGGGAACCTTTTAATTACGAAGATATTGGAGGTCAACACTCCAACTTTTTCACAAGATTTTGTTAAATGTAAGTTTTTAATATTATTACTTTTAATCACTGAATGCATATATCGGCACAATGTTTGAATGCGTTACATTGAGCCGTGCTGTAAATCGTGATATTTCACCAAACAGAAACGCATTTCGAAGCAATACTTTTGCGTAATTACTTAATTTGATATACAGATTGCTTGGTTGACAGCTTCGTGAAGGGTCCGTTACAGTTTGTATACGATGATGTAGATGATGCTTGTATATCATTATTATGGTACTTAAGTAGTTAGTCATTTACTGCAAAACGAATACATCCAACCAATCCACACACACATGAACATAACATCTGAATCAGCCAAAATAATATACCTGTTCTCTTACACGCACTACAAAAATCTTTTGACACTTGAATAATATTAGGGGTTAAAGTATGAATTTGCCGATTTGTACTGCAAAATTAAAACTCGTTTTTTTCCAAGATATTTACTTAATCAAAATATTTACCCTCATTATCTATACATTGCTGCCATCTAATCGGAATTTCATTTATAGTTTTGCGATAGAACTCTGGGGATCTAGATTCGACAAACTGTGTGAAAGCATTTTGTACTGCCTCCTGGGAAGAATTTTTTTTACCACGTAGAAAATTGTCCAAATCACGAAAAAAATTGGTAGTCAGTTGAAGCAAGGTCTGGCAAGTACGGAGGATGACGTATGGTTTCTAACTGCAGCTTCTGTAGAGTCCCGTGCAGTGTGAGGTCATGCGATATCATGGAGCAATAATGGTGAAGATCGATTCACGAGTCGGGATTGTTTCACTGCCAGTTTCGCCATCATTATTCGAAGTTCGACACAGTAAACATCTGATGATATTGCTTGACCAGACTTGAGAAAGCTGTAGTGAATAACACCATGAAGAGGCCACCAAACAGTTACCATTGCCTTTTTATTGGTAAGCTTTGCTTTAGGGCACTGTTGCGGCGTTTGATTTGCGGTTGACCATTGCATTTTTCGCCTACGGCTATCGTAAAGCATCCACTTTTCGTCACATTTCACAATTCGATCCATTATTCGTTCATTTCTGAACCGATACAACAAGGTAGCTTATGTTTCAACACGCGTTTCTTTCTGCAGATCAGTCAAATCATGAGGCACCCATTTTTCATATGTTTTTTTATCTCATTGATTTGATGCAAATGAGTCAATATAACGTAAAGTAACGTTAAACCATGCTGCTAATTCCTGGGTAGTTTGACTCGGATCGGCTTCCACCATCTCCTTCAATTCAGCGATATCACCTGTGAGGGCGGTCTTCCACGTGGTTCGTTCTTCAAGTCGAAGTTTCCATTACGATACCGTTTAAACCAAAAACGCACGGTGCGTTCACTAGCAGTCTCCTCTCCAAACGCAGCATTGATATTGCGAGCCGTTTCTGCCGCGTTAGTTCAGCGTCGGAACTCGTATAAAAAAAATACTCGGATTTTCGAAGTAGTATCTTTTCCGTCTAGGCTGAATAAAAAAAACAATTGAAATTCGAAAATCGAATGTTGCACAAGTTTTTAAAGAAAATCTCATAGGTATAATGTAAAAATATAATTTCACTCGAATATCTCACATCATGAAAGTTTAATGTCAATTCAAAGTATTTATTACTACAAAAAAGGGCAATTTCATACTTAAACTCCTATTATTAACAGGGGTGGCGTCGAAAACCGTTGTTTTATTTTTATTTTAGAAGCTAGAATTCGCGTTAGTTCCTTTATTGGCACGCTCAAACAGAACTATACAACTATATTTAGCTCCATTTTCGGCCAACGATTGCTACCTGAGGGTTCGCTCCATCCAAATATATGCACACTACCTTACAGTCATCGGTGTCACGACTATTATGGCCGACCCATAGCACGTTCACTTGCTTATCTTGGGGATTCGGAACTTTGTCGGAATGTTTCATTTCAGATACAATCCCTCAAAGACATAAACACATTGTCAGAAATAATGAGAGTATTACTTGTGAACATTACTAGTTGGTTGCTTTTACCACTATCCTAAAATCAAAGCTGCAAATGTGTTCAACCATTTATTCGTCTCATTCGGAAGTTTTAAAAGATTTAAGACTATTCTGCTACCGAAAAATATTAATATTATTTTAGAGTTTACTTACTATTTACGAATATTTTTGCGTAAATTATATGAACTTACCAGCGTAATCTGTCGAGGGGTCGGGCTGGCAGTTAGCGCAGTAGCACCGCACTTGTCCCCACGATACAGCCTGACGAAGTTCCGGGTACGGCAGCACCAAGTAGTTCCAGTACTTAAGCACGAGGTGCAGATGTTCGCACCCCTCGCCGGACGCTTCCCACTCAGATTCCAGGCTATGACCGTTACCCTCCTGGTCCAAGCACAGAATGTGGTTTAAATAGTGCAAGTACTCTACCGACAGCGACTCAGACCAAAAATCGTCGCGACGCGTAGATTCGTCGATGGATGAAGACTGTTCCTCTGTCAAATCGGGCAAGTTCCCAGCATCCATAGTCAGCGCGTCCATGATTTCGTTGTCGAGATTGTCGACGTCGTTCGCCTCCGGATAGCGGTCGTTGTGGCGGATGTTAGTGTCGCAGAACTGCTCGTGGAAGTCTTCGTCATCGTCGTCGTCGTCGTCGTCCACACGGGAGCCCACGCTGTACGTGTGCCGCAGCACGCTCAGCGTCTCTGGCTCCTCCGACAAGCTGAAGTTATGCGTGGAGTGGCTCTTCTGGATGCAACGGTTCACAATCTCATTATTATCAGCCGGTGGACTGTTGCCTCTTTGACTGGCTGGCAGATTAAGACTCTGTGCCATCGGGGTCTCATCTGGAATGTCTACACTTTTGCCATTACTCTTAACTTTGCATTTCTTCAACTTTTTCTTGACTGTGTTTGATACCTGCCCTCCAAAAGGTGGCATCACTGGGTTCGGAATTGGTGTCGGAGTACGGAATGGAAGAGGAGTCGGCACGCAGTAAGGCATGAAGCTCAATCCAGGGCTGGGGCCAGCGGGCATGGGCAGAGGCTCCCAATGAGTGTACATGAGGTTATCTTGACTGTATGCTTTCTTGTCCTTTTTTATCAGTGATTCTGGATCAACAGATTCATTGTCGTCTTCCTCTTCGTCGGATAGGTCGTCAAGCGTTTCGTCGCGGTTCTCAGTGATGACCGGCAGATCTAATGATGCTCCTCTGGCAATGACGTAAGGGTGTAGCAGCACCGATATCTGAAAAAGTTAAAATAGCTGTATTAGTCCAACATAAAAAGACTGATAACCTAGTTGTGTGCCGTGTAACCACGACCTCTGATTTATCGAAATCATGTGCGTATTGTATAATTATCACTTGCTTCAGTGAAAGAAAACCTCGTGAGGAAACCAGCATGCCTGAGAGATATTTCTCGACGGCAAGTAAAGCCAAGTCAGAGGCCCATGAGCGGCATAAACTACCACACGATAAAGAGGGAAAGAGCCCAACATAAGGTATTAAGAATATGACGCTTATGTAGTCGCTCCATGTAAAATACTGGTATTAGAAGAAGCCGACCCCATAGTTATATAACTGGGAGGCTAAGGGTAGGCAGCTTTTAAGAATAAGAGTTGATATAGGCATTTGTTTATTCCTTGGAGCCGCCTCTCCCCGTTCGGTCCATTGTTTTGACTGCTCTTTTGTCACGGGTGTGTGGGATCCATGTTTTGTCCATGGTTATGAATCGACGCAAAAACTCGGCTTTTTTGCCCTGAAAGTCTGCCAAACACTCCATTGAAATATCTTCATGACGCTTCTTTTGTTCCATTTTTGAGGTATTGCGGCAATTATTTTGTGCACAGCTTTATCATGTACAAATTTTCAAAATAAAATGTGCGGGATTTTTGGAATCGCTACCATGTCTGCTAGCTCAATCAAGTGTTATTGAATGCCATGTTTTTAACATTTTTACCTTTTCTAGTGTAGTCACCTCATTTGCTCGAACTGTGATGTTCATCTTGGCCGCATTTAAACTCGGCCTTCCACACAATAGAACCTATTACGTTTTTGATATTGGGTGGACAGATGACTTTCAAATCAAAGTTTTGTATCACGTAATGTTGACCAATTTTCTTTATGTGAAATTAAAACTCAGTGACAGCGTTCAGTAATTGTTTTCGCGACACAAATAATAAACAATACGACGGCGTGAAAGTCTAGACTTTTGACCCCCGAGCATAAAAGAGGGGTGTTATAAGTTTGAAGTGTGCATCTGTGTGTCTGTCTGTGGCATCATAGCTCCTGAACGGATGAATCGATTTTGATTTTTTTCTTTTTGTTTGATAGGTGTCTTAATCGAGAGTGTTATTAACTATGTTTCAAGAAAATCTGCTCAGCCGTTTCGTTTTTAGGTGATGAAAAGATATAAACAACTTCCACAGGTCTAATTCGAAATTTGGAAATCCTGTCACTTGTCAATGATGTTCGTAAAGTACGATAACCTTGACCTGATGCGCACCCGTCGCCAGGATAATACAAGAACTCCTAAACGGTGTAGGGCATCTATCTTGTGTTTAGGCTCATACGATGAGTTTTGACGAACACGTGCTAATACAAGCTGGGCGGTTGAGGTCATAATCTACAGGGCTTTACATTAATTAGCCCTGTACGATGAAATAGTACTGCTTCTCAGTCTGCAATTCTGCTAAAGCCGATTTGTCATGAGGAATATTAAACAGCTTTCCTTTATGGAGTCGATGGTAGCGTGTCTACCAGTAATATAAATTTAGAAAGCGTGAAATAATAATTGAATTACTCTATAGAGAGTAATTCAATTATTATTTCACGCTTTCTCCGACCGAACCGTTAAGTACAGATGTGATACGCATAGGCGTATCACATCTGTACTTAACGGTTCCCCGACGCGACGACGCTTGAATTAAAATATTCTATCTATATTAAACGTAGAGACAATTAGATAGTTATTACTTTTCCTTTTTAGAGGATTTTTGGGTCCAGGTTTAAAAAAATATCAAATTGTTTATAAGGTTGGTACTTTTTACCAAAAACATTATTTTCAAACAACAACCGCTTTATATAGATACTTTTATCTTTAATAGTATTAGAAAATATTCTATTGACTTCTTATAGATGCATCTTCGAGCGCTCTATATGACGTCCTCAAAATCCTAGATTCAAATGTTGACCTATATTACGTTGAAAACAGTTTACTATGCGTTTAAATATTTCTTACATGGAATTTGGAAATGCTAGCTACCATTTAAGGCTAATGTCTGATTGTGCAAAATTCAGAAATTCACACCAAAAACAAAAACAAATCGTGTGTGCGGGGACCTCCCCCTTTGAAATCTAGTCGTAATAAAATTATTTGAGATGATGCTAAATCTGCGCTGCCTGCCTATTAACCGACTTTAAAAAAGGGGGTTATCAATTCGGCCTATAATGAATTTTATTACCGCATATTGGAACTAGTCGCCTTGCCACAGCTAAATTTTTACAATACGAATAAGGAGTTACTTTTTAAAAATTTAAGACATTTCGCGGGAAAGAACACATGACACATTTCAGTGATTTTTAAAATGAAAATCCATGATGGTGCCGACGAAAATTTTCAGTTATTCTGTGTTTTTTTTGTTTCGATAAGTAATTTTGCAATCTGCCATCTTTGATTTTGACACCCGTCGCATTTTGACGCCCTCGCTTAGGGCGCCCTCGATTACAATGGACGTGACGACACCCATGACGAAAATTATGTCAATTGTTTTCGTAGCCGCCATCTTTGATTGTCAATCTTGCAGTACTAAGCCCTTAACAAGTTGTATGGCCTCGGCCATTTAGAACCCGTTGATAAAACGGCTTGAGAGAAATGTCGTTATTAATTTTTCAGTAATAAACTAGTGGAATTGGACAAAAAGGAGGAACAAAGACTTTTTGTTGAGTTCCTAGAGGTGTGGAGAAGAAAGTATTTTTTATTTTTTGAAATAGATTTGCTTTGTTAGCACCAAGGTGTCTACACCTTGACCGTGACCTGGATTACGACATAGGATACGGTTATCTTGGTAGTATGTTTTTGTTGGATATTTTCTGACCTCCACGGTGATGAAACCGTGGCCTAATCCTATACTACTGAGCAATATTTGTATATATCTGTAATCACGTTCTCGAAACGGCTCTTGATTTCGATGAGAGTTGCAATATGGGGGTTGACGGCGGCGAAAAATCGATCTAGCTAGATCTCTTTTCTGGGAAAATTTGTTATCTCTATTTTCACCCGAGCAGAGCTCAGTCGCCCAGGTGTTTAAAATTAATCACTACTATCCAAATCATGATAATAACATTAATTTAGTCCACTTTGACAGAACTACGCTCGGAAATCTCCACGCTTGCAGTTGTACATACCTGACAAATCCTGCCGTACAGGTCGATGGTGGGGAAGACGTGGCTGAACCGTCGAGGCACGGTGGCTATGCAGCCGATCAGCTTGCCGTTGACCTGGAGTATGAGCTCGCTGGTGAAGCGGAAGTGGATCGTCAGGACCGACTGCTCTTTCAGGTCGTCTAGAGCCATCCCCATCATGGAGTGAAACTGAGAATAGAAATAGAATATTGTTTATTTTTCAAGTAATACATATGTTGGAACATAGTTTAGATGTTGAGATTATAAAAATGGCTTAAAATATAAATATTGCTAGTTGGGATAGATAATGTTAGTTGCCAGTTAGGCCCAAATATAGACATTCTGCATCTTGGGGTTCGCTGTTTGATTTCCAGAGTAGATACCAGAATAATTTCAGTAGGTTGTTCGTTTTGTAAGAACCTTTCCAGTTTCATGGAGTTTACCTCAAAATCTAGGATAAGGAAGATGAAGGGAACTCAAATTCCTTAGAGCTGGGCATACCCCTCTGCCAAAGTACGTTGGGCATATGGACATGCACATTATATAAAACTAGTTAATTCGCCGACCGATGCCACTGAGTATCATTTTAGGTCGCAAATAATGCTGCCAAAAAATCTAAAAAGCGATCTGCCACTTCAATTATGAGAAATCATGGTGTTTCCTATCACATGTTAGTATTTACTATGTACTAATATGGTATTATTCCAGCGAAATGTCGAAATTATCTTTATGCCGGTTACGATAGAAAAATACAGTGGTACGTTGGAAGCTCCAACGCATTAGGGTCAAGTCAAAAGTAAGTTAAGTTTTAGCCACTTGTAGCATCCTTCTTCAAGAAAAGGTACTAGTCCAACATTCGGCATGTTATATGTTAAAGTAATGTTAAATAAAATCTTTTGTGTTCCGTAGGTTAAATTTCTCACGCTCTAAGTGAAATTCAGACCACTTATTTCAATTCCTATAGCCTCGTTGGTCTAGGCCCTATTGCTGAGCAGGCCGGCCAAAGTTATATTTGGTTTTTTACATCAGGAATGTGTCAGTAGCGCAAAACCTAGATCGATGCACAGCAACACTAGCCTCCAACTTAACCAATGGAACTTAAAACATAACTGGCAAATCTAAGTACGCAACCGACGCAATGTGTTATTGCAAATGAGTCTGTCAGTAAGAAAGTTGAAGCCTAGATAAAGTAAAGCAATCAAGTTGTTATAAGCTAGCCAAATATAACCAGCCCAACCTAATTTTTTTTTTTTTTTTGGAACTTCGCATGCCTGCTGTTTTGGATATTTAATTTTATAAATTGAGAGGATTACTTTTTCGAAACTCTTGCAAAGCGCTCAAATATTATATTCGGAGCCGTAGCAGGCTTAGAACATGAGGTCAGTTTACATCCCACGGCAATATGATTTCATGGAGACGCCTTGACTTACAGCCAAGAGTAAATAAGTAGTATCTGCGCTAAGGTCGCGCTACAGAATATCCCTCAACAAAGGCAAAACTTCTAACTTTTGTACTGCCTCGCTTTCTACACTTTCATTGTTGATTTTGATTGACTATTGTTTGTTTCATTGACTTTTTTGCCACCGACTTCCGAAAGTAAAGTTTTTTTTTTTTGTTTCTTTTGGAAGTCGGTTATTTTTTTGCAAAAAAGTTTTTATTTTACCCTTTTTAGTTATCGTATCAAAAACAAAGCCTTCTCAACTATCAATTTCGCAATTTATTTTACTTGGATAACATATTTTTACCAGATATTTTGATTTAAAAACCAATTAAACCGATTTTGATAAAATTTCTATGGGACCAATCCGTAAGTATATCCTTTCAGACAAAAGAAGAATTTTTCAAATCGGTTCATAAATGACGAAGATATGAGTTAACAAACACAAAAAAATACAACCTAATTGAGAACCTCCTCTTTTTTTTGAAGTCGGTTAAAAACGGTGAAGTGTTCTGGATCGGCTTTGTTGTTTAACAGTTCTGACCCGAACAATGTGTGTGTACAAAGCGACCTCAACTCAATTTACCCCTTTCAAACAATACATGAATCAAGAATACTTACAAATGTTCCATTATCATTGAGCAGGTCGCTGGATATGACCCAGCAGGGTGGCTCGAGATGTACGCCGTTGGATGGGGTCTCTTGTGGCAGCACTCCTACCGCGCCTATGGTCACGCTGCCCAGCCAATCGTCGCAGGTCTTATCAACACGGAACTGCAACAAATAACAGTTTATGTGTACATCTATATGTTGGGATGACTCTGGAGACTGCATATCGATGTAGCTGGGTATCACGCAACTATGCATCACCTGACATCACGACACGACACGACACGACATCCTACACCGCGCAAGCAGGGGTATCCGTGAGATGACCCTATTAAATTGCTCGAAAATAACCACAGGGCAGTAGCCCACCATACACAATACCCGTCTTGTCTTTTCTTTGGAGAAACTTTGCAGTTTTCCTCATATCTTTATATCGGCAAGCAAAGCGTTAGACACACCCAAGCGAGATGAAAAACGATCTTAAAAAGCTGGCTGGCACAAACTAGATGCGAAAGGCTAAATCTGTAGACGAAGGTGTACGAGGTCAACAACAAGGCGATTAGCCTCAAACGGAGTTGGGCTGGACACCTGGCTAGACGCGGATATTGCCGGCGATGGCGCAAGGTTTTGTCTAAATGATGGCCAAGGTTGGGCCATAAAACCTATGACCGTCCAAGATCGCGCTGGATAGACGATATTGGTCAAAATCGCGAGAAACAGATGGACGACAGACGCACAGAACCGAAAAGTATGGAATAAGAAAGGGATGGCCTATATTCAACAAAGGGTGATTCCGGGCTGATTTGATACTGATGACGAGATGTATCTCCTATATGCCAAGCACGCCAGAGATGGCAAAACCAATACAAGCTTGCCTCTTAATTTAATAAATCATTGCACTACGCTAGGTCAGCTCCAGGTCAAAGAGTTATTACCGACGGCGACGTGCTGTCGACTGGTACTTTTGAGGCTGTTTCATGACTGTTTAAAGCACATTTATCAGCCATTGACACAAGCAATTTTTTTTTTTCGAAAATATCGTGTTACGAGGTCGAAGAGTCATAAGAAGGATTTTTTTAAAAGGGCATTTGGGTTTGAGTAAAGATAATAATCAAAATCAACATATTTTCTAAACAAAAACTTGTCATTTTGTACTCTTATTTCTTAGGTATTACTTTATTAGCATCTCGTGCTACTATAGGAATAATTTATTTATATAAAATGATCCTATGAAGAATATTCCATAAATTGCGCGCATTTTCGCATGAATTAGTAAATGATGTCGCAGTGACAATGATATTGAACGCCTAGCGATGACAATTATTTTTGTAAGTAAAGCTGTCACTAAGCTATGTAACAAAACGAGGAAAGCAGTGCTTACCCTTTTTGTATAGCTAAAATGACACCCATAAGTAACTAAACAATTTGAATTAAAAAGGGTGATAAAAAAGCCGCACGTCTGTGATAACAAAATCAGTCTTAGCTGGCGCCTTATACGATGAAAAATTAATCTCTTACACCCGTATCTATAAACAAGTCAAAGCGTTTACTTGAGTAAATGTAATTTTTTTAAGATAAGTATGACTTTTATTATGTAGTTTAGTTATTTCCGAAAATTGGAACTGTAAAAAGTTAGAATTCTTAGGTTTACTTTCTTTGACGGTTCTTACTTCGTTTAAATTCTAGCCTATTGCATAAAAAAATTTGCAAGTAATTATTTTAACTTGACTATAGATATGGGTGTTAATCTATTCCGAATGTGCTAGGCTAGCGCAAGGCCTACGTGCGGTCGACTGTACCGGCAGTAATTAGCTGTTTTTAATATCCACAGCTTGTATTATTTTCGAACGAGGAGAGCTATGATTTTAATTTTTATTTTTATTCTACTGCCATAATATTACATTTGCAAACAGAAATCATTTTGCGTTCTTCGCGTATTTATATGCTTGGCGTTTATTTTGCAGAAACGATGATGACCGCAAATGTTCGCTTTTGCCGTAGTTTTTCTGTCTTATATTTCTGATTTTATAGAAAAATAGAAAAGCAAGTTTTAGTAGTAAGGCATGTATTTGTCCTCGATTACTCTTAAAGAAAATGTTCATGAATTATTTCAAAGGGAATTTAAGTGCCAGTTTCTACCACTTGAGAACTAGAACAATGACCCAAGTGCCGGTTGTCTCATATTATATCGAAAAGTGACACTAAGTCACTAAAACAGCCCAGCTACGCATACAACCAACATCTCGATACCTACAATGCCGTAATACTTATGTTTTTTAGACAAATCGCATTTGGGCAGCAATTCGCAACTAATAAGAGTAAATCGCATCGGCTTAAAATAATCATAAAAAAACTTTTTTGCAAAAAAAAACCGACTTTCAAAAAAAACACTAAAAAAGTGGAAAATAACTTTACTTTCGGAAGTCGGTGACTATTGTTTGTTTCATTGACTTTTTTACCACCGACTTCCGAAAGTAAAGTTATTTTCCACTTTTTTAGTGTTTTTTTTGGAAGTCGGTTTTTTTTTTTGCAAAAAAGTTTTTATTTTACCCTTTTTAGTTATCGTATCACACACAAATCCTTGTCAAGTACCAATTTCGCAATTTCTTTTACTTGGATGACATTTTTTCCAGTTATTTTGATTTCAAAACCAAACTGCTGAACCGATTTTGATGAAATTTCTATGGGACCAATCGGGAAGTAAATCCATTCAGATAAAAGAAGAATTTTTCAAATCGGTTCATAAATGACGGAGATATGAGGTAACAAACACAAAAAAAAAACATACAACCGAATTGAGAACCTCCTCCTTTTTTTGAAATCGGTTAAGAAATGAACATTATACAAGGTGTGAACGGACCCTTCACGAAGCCGTCGATCAAGCATTCTGTACATCAAACTAAGTAAGTCTACGCAAAAATGATTGATGGGAAACGACTTCATCACGTTTTACGTTTTAACTCGTTGAAACGCACTCAAAACATTGTGCTGGTGGGTGCATTGCATAGTACAGAGGTCAAAGCGGCATTTAAAGTAAAATTATAACATTAGCTTGTATTTTGATTTTTAAATTGCGAAAAACTTGGCACAGGGAGACCAAGTGCCTCGCGGCTTCGTGAAGGGTCTTTTTACATCCATTATTATGTCACAGCTTAGTAACTTACCCTGAAGTTATGTCCGCGGCGCAGCGGCTGACTAATCACAGCAATGCCGTCTTTATACCCCTTTAAACGCGTCGCCACCGTATCTGAAATAAAGAAAAGTGATTAATGATTATAATATATGTATGTTGCTTGGGACTGTCTGATTATTCAAGGCATTACTCTACAACTGACCCATTTTTTTAAAGCATTTTTCAAAAAGTGGGTCAGCTGTAGACTCAACCTAATAGCTATTTGAATGGTTGAAACAAGTTTTTAGTAATTCCCGAGTCTTGAGTTATGCGTTGTAATGTAATACTAGTCCTATAGTATTAAGTTACAAGGTTTCAAGGGCATCGATGCTCTCATTCAAGTACTAAAAACATTTAGAAAGATGTTATATTTACCTGAGCTGCATAGTCTTATGTTTTTGCCGTGAACGTTGTAAAAGGTGTAGGGCAGTGGAGCTCGGCGTGGTATGGGCTTCAAAATGGTTTGTGTCGAGTCGATGGGCTCTGCGGTAGCGTCGGGGGGCTCGTCCTGGGCCTCGGCGCTTTCCTCGGTGCCACTGGTGCTGGGGCCCGCACCCGGGGTGGAGCTGGTACCAACGTCAGTCGCCGTAGATGCCGCCTCAGCAGATGTCGAGGCCACCGCGGGGTTACCAGCGGAGCTACCAGCAGAGCTACAACTGGCCTGGGCAGAGCCATGCTTTCCTTTGCCCTTCCCCTTATGCTTTCTTTGCTCCATCTCCTTTTGAGCGCGAGCTTCAGCGCGGGCGGCGGCGGCGGCCGATGCAGCGGCAGCGGCGGCATCGGCAGCTAGCTTCGCGTACTTCCCCTTTAGCTGTGGCTGCTTGCCCTTGCGACCCATCCCGTCTTCGTCTGCAGATGCGTCCTCTTCAGTAGCTAGTTGATCGTCTGGCTCCGGGGAGTCTTCACTGGAGAACTCGTCGTCTAATAAGGCAGCCCGCCCGACAATCCGTGGATCACTCGTTAAGGGACACTGGCCACTCACTAATTTCGCGGAGTTAGGTGTTTCAAGCACGTGAGTAGGCGCGTTCAAGTTCTGTGCACTTAGATGCTTCGGGCCGTCGTCGCTGTCATTGGGAACTGAAATAAGATACGTTAAAATTATAACAAATTAATTTATATTACTTTAACCTACTCATGTGTCCTTTTAGTATTAAAACTAAGGAGACTGCGGAGTAAACTGAGCGCTTTCATGTTTGAAATCTAGCAAATGGTTACCGGTACCTTATCACTATATTTAGTTTTCTATTAAAAGAGTCTGAGTAGCCGCCAGAAGGCTACTTATTTGTGTTAGTATGTCTGTTCAACGGCACTAAACAGGCATTTTATGCGAACAAAAACCCAATAAAGCGTGTTCTGTGCACCTTACCTAAATCGTCGGAGAATTCGGACGTTATGCCTGCGGCAATAGTCGATAACTGCCGAAGGTGGTAATGTAGTATGCATGAGAGCCTGAAGGGCTACTGCGCCGTGCAAATGACCCGACGCTGACTGGGGCAAGTAAACGCTGTCGTTCAGTCAAATCCAGAAAATACTAACGATAGGCCGTGTCTTGCAAAAAAAAACAATAATCAATGGAAGTGAAACCTTATCGGTACTAAGATATAGTCAAAATTAGCTTTTAGTTACTTACTTGTTTGTTGATTCAGTCCCGGGTTCCCCTGGACGACGGCTTGTATCTTCGTGATGTGACCGTAGATCTCAATGACCACGTACACTTTCTGTGTCAACAAATAGAAATAGAACGATCACTTTGTGTTTAATTTACACGTAGAACTAAAATGAAATTTACCTTTTTTATTTTGGATTATACTATTTAGTTTAATTAAACGGCTGCAATGAATGTATTTACTAATGAGTGATAATACTACAGATGGAAGAGAACGAAGATGACGAGTTTGAGGACCTACTTTGCTACGAGTCTTCTTTAGACCATGATCAGTATAACATGGCTCGGACGTCGAACGAAGAAAAGGTAAGTTTCTCTTTAATTCCATAGCATTAGTACAATGATTTATTAGTGAACTTGAACCTATACATTCTAGAACTTAAATTAAAGGCAAATAATAAAGCAATTATTTTAAGCGTTCACTATAAAAGCGGCATGTTCGTTTTACATGAGAATACAGGGGCACCATGCAAATTGTTTACACAAATAAAAGGGAAATACGGTGACCAAAGAAATCTCCGGAAGAAGTAAATATTTTTGTAAAATTATAAAAGCCACAAGAGCATGCGAATTATATATTTTACTAAAATACTACGTCTTCCTTGATTGTCGTCTGTAACCGTACTTACTTTTATATAATTTTGTGTAACAATGAATTTTGAGATACAGCACTAAATAAATCTAAACTTCTGGTTCACACCGCTATATAAACTTAAGGCGCAATAACGCGTTAAAGTCATTAAAGTATCTTCAATTTTAATAGCGATATAAACCTGAATCTTAGATTCCTATAATGTGTACAGATCCAATGAGAATATTTTTAAAATAGCTTGTTGAATTTTGATTAGTTTTTTGACAACAAACAATATTCAATACAACTTATGGTTGGTATATTGAATGGATGAAGCTACCGCCGGTTCGAAATATGAATTAAAGTCTACAGAAGAGAACCGGCACCTTCAGTAGTGACTAATTTCTCAATACAGTTATACCCCGACTTACATGTATAGATTCGGCCCCGCCCAAGATATCACTTCTGCGCTCCAAGTTTCATTTCTTCGCATCCCCTACACGACCTATCTCTATCTAACACCTAGCCTGTTATATTCTCATATTATATTCGGGGCATGACTGTATTGACACTTGGGATTCCATATTTTCGTCTAGCACAATATCATTACATATCAATATGTATAATAAGTAAGAATAAATAGTAATAAATGGACATTATACATAAATAAACAATATCAATACTGTAGGAGTGTGTCCAAAATGTCTTCACTTCTTCAAATATCTTAAACTGGGTCTTGCAAAATGGTTGTGTGCTATTTTATTATTTATACAAGTGCACATGGCTGTTGAAACGAAATCCTAATAACATTAATATTCCTGTCTTCATTTCAAATTTGTTTTTTATAAAACTAGGTCTGAATGAGGCTTCCCATCCACCTAATATGATTATTCGTGTTATTCCGCTTGATACCTATCACACTCATCTAGCTAACACGATCCCATGCGATAATTACCTCGTAATTGGATTTATACCTTCCACAAACTAGGTACACCAATGGTCGCTATACAGTCTAAATTATTCAGACTACAGCCTACTGTGTTGTAAGCATGACCTTAATATTATGAGCGTGTAATATGTGCCTGTTTGACGGATATGCTTGTAGCACGCTATCCATGCATTATCAATTGAGGGAGCAAGTAGAGCGCTCTTATTATTGTTAATATTGAAAGTGCCTTCTGAACTTATCCTCAAAACCAAGTATAAATGACAAATCGTTATGTGTAAAGTTTAGAAATAAAATAGCAATGAGCGTTAAAAAATTTATGTTAGAAAAGTTATCTATAAATTTAAATGAAATGACAACTAGTTGATTTTTAGCAAGCAGTGAATGAGATGACTGTTATATTGAAACTTTGAAAGATTATAAGAATATGAATCGATTATGTCAGCTAAATAAGCTAGAAATAAATAAAGTTATGAATACTGCCCAAATTCTTTTAATTGGTTACTTAGTTTCGACATTTTTGCCATCGGGTAGAATTTTAGCTTTTCGTTGAGAGAGAGAGAGAGAGAGAGAGAGAAATAAAGATGATTTCAACATTCATTTAAGCTTTTTCGGCAGTTCAGGAGTTAGACCCGGGGAACACCATGATTTCTTAATACCAGTTGGTTTAAGCGCTGCATTCGAACTTCTATGCTAATTCCATGTTTTAATTGAATTAATTTTCGAATCAGCATCTACATTCTTTTTGAACGCGTAAACCGTACTGGAACACGATGGATGGAGTGTTTGCGTCATGGTATAGCCCTATAGCGGCAGGGTGGCAAGCATACAGCGTACAAGCATAAGGATCGTGCAAGCATGTGATACGTTAGCAAACCACCGAAAAAGCCAGTCACCTAAGCCGCTGAAGGCGACGTCTTACAACAAATATTCACACCTAAGCTATCTGAAAGGGATCCGACACACTTGTATTCAGACCTTTTTCATTGCAGGATCACTGCAGGATTATTATTCATGGCCTGTTATTATTGCTGGTTTTCTAAATCTTAAGTCGAGTTAAGTCACTGCATTTTGGCCATCGAAAAGCCATCGAAACACTCCGGGACAACAACTGGCAGCCCTACAACATGGGCTCAATGCTCGCGCACCTTCTTGCCAAACAATTAGGCAAGAAGCTGGTTCTAGGCATTGTCTCCTTGAAACACCAAACTAATTATGGGATTTTAACAGTCATCGTCATCTGCTAAAATTTATTAACATTTCAAGGACGCAAGTGGAGTTTTTTAATTAAAATACTACTCCAGCAATCCCAAATGCAAAAAAAAATATTTCGATTTCTTCGCGCGCGCATTTTTTATCGCCTTTCGGGACAAACAAAGAATCCTTACAACCGTCGAAACATGTCTGTTCTGTTTTCACCCCAAGGCGGACAAATTTACACAAAATAAGAAGCTATTGTAAACCCTGGTAACAAGAGCAAAGCTTTAGAAAAATGCTTACCTTCTCACTAACATGAAACCAAGTATTTTATTTTATTTCAATTTCATGAGAAAGGATTACGCATTTTATTGTTATTTTTTATGAAACATCGATATTTCAAGCTATTTTAAAAACATTGTTAGTAAGAATTATCGAGTAGTTTCAGTCTGGTCAGCATGTTCTGTCTTTGCCGTGATCTATATCTAGTTTTAAAATACAAAGATAACGAATATTTTATCGGTATATTACATAAATACATACTGAGTCAGAAAAGTACATATATTAAATAGGTTGTTTATATATAAAATATTTACATTATATATTATATGTGTACTATTATACAATATCATAAACTATTTATATAATATTATAAATAGTTTATAATTTTATATCGCCATTCTTTCTAATATATTTCGTTTACTTCGTGAGCGAAACACTTTTGTGTGTCTACCGCATTGTTAGTTTGGTTTAAAAGATATATTTTCTTCTAAGATAATTATGTTAAAATAGTCTGGTGTCTTCTTCCCTTTAAAGCCCGCATCCATTCGCATACATATATTTAACAAGTACCCACCACGGCAAAAAGAAAACAAGTTCCCAGTGTTGCAAGAGGGTTAGTAGTAGAGGGTGGTTAGTATTTCAGTCACAGGCCAGGTTGAATGTCAGTAATCGCGGACTGTTTGTATAGCTGCCACTGCTAGACTCGGGATGGCGCAGTAGTATGGCGCACGGCACCTCCCGGGTCTAGGTGCGAGGGCTGGTTATCCCGCCACCCGTCGGTCGCCATTGGCCTCGTTAGTATTTGCAGGGTGCACCGCGTGCAGGTGAGGTTGGCTTTCGGACAGATTCCTTTACACCCCTCTGTTGTTTTTACTTGACTTTAAACATTTATTTCCATTAAATATTTCAAATACATTTCATAAGTGATTAAATTGATTGAATGATTTTATAATTTCAAAGACAACAACTACGATTCTACAAAGCGGATACAATGTCAAGTATTACATAATTTCTAAAGCTCAAACTGTCACCCAACCCTAGGCCTTCTGGGTTACATTACAGGAGAAACGTGTATTAATTCCCGACTTATATATACTAACGTCGGGAACTTTCTCGAAAGCAGTGTCGAGTTGTTCAGAGTTGTAGTAGACGATAACGCGCGAGTCGCTGACTTTCTTGAGACCGATCCTGTCTCCGGGACGCAGCCACTCGAACGACGGAACAAACGAGACCAATTCTTGTTTCCGTGTGCTCGGCTGCGAATATTTCATGTAACGCCCTGAAAAAATAATATAAACATAATGCTCACAACATAATCACTACACTACATAGTATAAAACAAAGTCGCTTCCCGCTGTCAGTATGTCCTTATGTATGCTTAGATCTTTGAAACTATGCAACGGATTTTGATGCGTATTATAGAAGAGAAAACATTATATATCTGCATTGCACCCGTGCGAAGCCGGGGCGGGTCGCTAGTAGATAATATAGTGAAGTAGGAACACAGTACTTGGCTGCTGGCATTCATCGCGATAAACGCGCTTGAGACCATACTTACTTATGTGCCGTCTGTCAGGGGTTCATAATAAATATAAACACGTTCTCTTAACAGCGTTTGTTGCCAAGAAAATAAAAGGTAGCGTTACACGCTGTATAACCAAGCAGTGGATAAATTATCTTCATAGCAATCTTCTCGAGAGTCCGACTACTGTCACCGACCTAACACGTCACAACATTTTAACTACGACAGATTTGTTACCGTCTATATACGCGGTGAAATGCGGCAAGCAGGCGACGCTGGGCGGCAGACTGCGGTTCACGTGCGCGTTCAATATATTGATGTCCGTTATCCCTATGCGGAAACTGCCCGCGTAAGCTGTTTTACAATCGATGATTTTTATCTGCCAAACGAATTATTATTAGGTATTTTGTTTCAGAACACTAATATATAAATAAATATATATATTTATTTAAATTTGTCCATTTTATATGAACTTATTGCCACTTGAAATACCTCAAACAACTCCCCCATGGCGAGATGTGCGGAACTGAACACCAAAGCAGCCGTCGGATCAGCAGTCAAACGGCGCGCGAATGAGTAGTCGTGCATCAAACATATGTTGTCGCCGCAATACTCAGAGAAACTCCTACAAAATTATACAAACGTTTAATAAACGCAGCTTATGTGTGTAAACAAAATCAAAAGCCATTTATTTAAATTAAGCTGAGATTCAAAGAGTTGAAAGTCATAATTACTCAAGTTATTCCCTCAGGAGTACTTCTAAGTGTTTTAGCTACAAAGACGGTCAAATCGCACAACAAACTTCCCAGCTACACGTCTGTCTGTAGAACTATGTGTGTTGCTCAACCACAACAGGTATGTCACTTACCAATACGGCGGAGGCGGCGACAACAACGCCCTCGAGTTGCTCAGCATAGAGTTGTCCGAATTAGTACAACCGTTGTAATTGAATGCTCTCTCTTCATTCTGCAGTATGGTCACCTGTTAAAACACACATACACTTTATTTATTTTTTGTCGTATTATATAAATTACGACGAATAATAAAATGACTGGCTTGTTGATCTAGCGGTGGCGAGCGCCTGCTGGGCACGCGGTCCTGGATTCCTAGGTGGGAGAAAGTGTTACTGCGTTTTTCCATCAGGAATATCTGAGTAGCAGCCTGGAGTCAGGACTTGTGACTTGTGCCCATGGCAATATAAATGGTCCACTATTACATGGGACTAAAACATATCAGGCTAAATGTTGATATGTTAAAAAGTGAATGATTTCGTTGTCATACCTGTGTGCACTGCCCGTATAGATCGACGACGGCGTAGATGTTAAGATGGGGCACGTACCAAGCCTTGCCCATGTCCATTCCATCCAGATAGTAATGCAGGCTGCGATCAGCATGCCACATCATACCTAGTTACAAGTAACTCGTTTTAGTCTAGAAATTAAAACATATGAGGAGCGACTGAAACGAAGACAAGCTGGCAGATCGCCTGGCTACAGTGCGGTCGAGCAATCGAACGAAGAAAACAAGAAATGTATAATGTATGTGAATAATGAGATGACCGCTGATAGAGATATTTGAAAGAAGATATTATAAAGATATCGTCATCATCTAAACCCGGAAACGGCCAATGCTAGATACAGGTCTCCCATTCCGTCTGTTATACTTGCCGATTCCACGTGAATCTCGCGGATGAGTTCAGCATGTGCCTGGATTCTGACATATCATACCTCAAATAAATTGATGATGAAGCTCTAACACTGCAACATCTACCATGTCGACGGTGTAAAATGTCATTTAAATCAATGTTCATTGTACGAATATTCTTCCTGTAACTATAAGACAACTTACCAACACGGCTTCCAACAGTCAGTGTGTCCAGATCAAGCGGGTATCCGCTGCGTACGCACTCGCCATCTTTCATCATGGCCGCCCCGCTGAGGATGTAGGTGTCCCAGTTGAGGTCGGTAGCTGTTCCTGCGATGGCACCCACACCCCCGCTCGCCTCCAAGTCATCAGGACGTATAGCTGTCACACCTGAAAAGTGATATTATATTGGTAACGCCATTTTAAACACTTGTCAAAATTCAAAGCTTAAAAGGCATAGGAGTCACTAAAATATTTTACCAATCTCAAGGCTCCCAATCCAACAATCGACCATTTTGTCGATACGTAGCTCGAACATGTCACATTCACGCAGAGGTCTTGAACTGAAGAGCACGGCGTCATTGAACTCGGAGTAGACGGTGGCGCGCCACGAAGTCAGACGATTGCGACTGAGGCGTGCGTTGCGACCGTGGACGCGGTGGAAGCACATCTCACTGGACAGCCAAATTATTATTACATTTCTAATACTTTTACGTTAGTAAAGATCAGCATTGTTCAACATTAGAGACATTTTTTAAACATTTTGGAGAAATTTTACCAAAATAACTGAGATTACTCACGGAAATATAGTAGCATTGGATTCCGTAGATAGTGGCGATTCGGGAGAATATATCGGCGGAGGTGTATACTCATCTACGATTGTAGCCTGTGCCGCGCGGCCGTACAAATCTAAGCAGAAGAAAAAATAATTAAGAACTAGACAGTTTATTAAATTTTAATTTTACTATTAACTCCCCCTTATTTTTCCGCGAGGGTAACAAAAAACAATATAACTCACCTATAACGCCAAACACGTGTTCAGGAACATTAAACGCGGCCGGCCCCAGATCCACGCCATTGACAAAAAAATGTAGTATGCCCAGTTCTTTGCGCGTAACACCCACGGTGTCCCCTTCCTATAACGTCACACAAATGTTTAGCAACACATAACCGGTATAAAAAAGACCTTGTTATTTTGAAAGGTTAAGTGAAACTTACCACCAGCCTGTTAAGGTTTCTGACGTACTGTGGAATTATAATGGAACCATCGCGGATGACGTCTTCTCCGGTCACAGCCCACGTGCCGGATCTAGGGAGGAAGAATATGTGGATAAGCTTAAGATGACAGAGAAAACTGGTAAAGGGAAGAGGAACTTACTTTGCATTGCTCATTTTGAATGGTATCTTTATTTCATTAGAAGA
Organism: Standfussiana lucernea; assembly: GCA_964057025.1. Classification (NCBI taxonomy): domain Eukaryota; kingdom Metazoa; phylum Arthropoda; class Insecta; order Lepidoptera; family Noctuidae; genus Standfussiana; species Standfussiana lucernea. The sequence continues at coordinate 11,901,265 of OZ059784.1, forward strand.
ATGCTGCGTGACTCCAATTTCAATGCTTCCAGCCCACTTCGGAATAACGAGATCGAGGCGTACTTGGAACAGTTCGTTGGTCCTCAGAGTACGGTTAGTCATTACGATTCCGTTGTTGAAGTACTTGAAAGCACTGAAAAATTACAATTTTATTGTAAAAGTCTGCTGAAATATTACTTATTAAGGGGAAAATGTAAAAGTGATACTTACTTAGGCCTATGAGCAGTCTTACCATCGTTAATAATAATAACATTCGAATCACGCAGCGTATGAAATAAAAGGCTCTCTTCATCTATTCTTGGTCTAAACCTGCCTGGGAACACGAGAGAAAATAATACATTAACTTAAATACAAGCGTCATGTTTCTCGGGACTAGCGTTGAAGATGGCAGTATGATACACTTACTAGGTGCAGGGATTTCGGGCGAAGCGAGCACGAGTGGTGGATTGTTGATGTTGCTGTCAATATCTTCGCACGGATCCACTATTGACACCTAGTAAAAATAAAATCGATTTAACATAACAGTCTAAGCTCTGTTAACAACATATTATCCCCTAATTTCTGAAAGCCTGCCAAAACTGGTTGACCAAAATTACAACGAGTTACAAAGGGAGTAAATGACTAAAACACTAACTTTGACGGTCATGCCGTACAAATCCACCACTCCCCAGACTTGCTGGTCTACTTTATCAGTAGCAACTCCTTGGTCGACACCGTTGATGTAATAGTGCAATTTACCATTGCACTTCCTCGTCATACCCACGGTGTCGCCTTCCTGTAATAAAAATACCCATGAACACCGCCTATGTTAGAGACACGAAAAAAATATGTAACCTATCTTAGCAACCAATTTTGTTCATAAAATCGACATATCATTTTCTTGGTATGTAAGCAGCTTACCCTAAGTTCATCGAGGTTGAAGTTGCCATACTCTATGCAAGTGCCATGCCCGTTAAGTAGCACCTTGCATCCGGACATCATGATAGTGCCGGAGTCCATGTTGGTCATCGTGGACGGGAATCGTATGTTAGCTGGGTTGTGTGTTGTTACACCCACCTGTATCAAGTTAAGTATGTGAAGTCAGAAACCAAAAATGAAAAGATCACAAATGACACAATTTTCAAGCCGACCACGGCCCACCAGCGCACCTAGCAACTCTTGGTCTCTCTGTCATAGGATCCTTTAAACCCGTATGACGTCACAGCACGACTTTCAGTTGGTTATGTAACTTGGTCAGCCAGTAAGTAAATAGTGTTTCTTAGAGCCCTACCTCGATGCTGCCGCTCCACTTGTCCACGAGTCTGTCAATGCGTATCTCAAACAACTCGTTGTCGTAGAGCGGACGATGTGTCATCACCACGCCATTGTTGTAGTCGTCTAAGGGACGAGCTCGCTCTGCGGTCCTATTGGCAAAAGAAACCAATAAAAACACCAGCCTGTTCCACTGTAGCCTACTCCAGGAAAAAAACCCCTTCTCATACAAAGCAATGAACACCAAGCTTGTTCAAAATAAAACAATAATTTCGCATTAACATAATATTATGTGTACCTATTACATCATATCATAAACAGACTCGTTTGAACACTGACTTGACTACTAATCGATCGGTACGTAAGGTCATATATCAGTTCCATAATAACATCGCCAGGCAGGCGAGCCCAGCAAAATTATTTGACTTCATCAAGCATATTAATAGATGGAAATTAACGAACATAGGTTAAACAAAATAAAGTCTTACTTGTTGTTACTTGACAGTTTCACTAGGATCCCACATCTTGGATGAAACCGCAAGCGGTCATGTACAACTGTGAAAGACGCAATAAGCCTTAAGTTCCTGTATTTACTGGAAATAAACTAATTGGATATGTAAAATGAGAGCAAAATACTAACCAAGGGCACAAGCAGCTTCGGAAGTCATTGGAATGTAAACATTACGAGTCTCTTTTGGGTTTTGGCTTGACTCGGGTGGAAGACCAGGTCCGTCCTGTTCACTGGACGTAAGTGTATCATCATTGTTTGGATCCTCTTCAATCTAAAATATTAATTCTGTTATAATCTCTAACTCATTCCAAAGTAATTATTTAAAAAATCTAAATAGAATAATAGCTGACCTGATCCATGCTACTGTCCATGATGGCTCTTATTTCACTGGTGCGCAATATGGACACTTGAACGCACTGACCGTACAAATCAATTACAGCAAACAATCTCGCAGGCAGATCTCTCGCAGCTATCCCGAGACAACGACCGTTCAGATAAAATGTTAACTCTCCCTGAGAATAGAAACGGGAAAGTTATGAAAGATGTCAACGATTTATGAGTAAATACGAGCCAAGACCTTAATCAAGCAAGACAAAACAATGAACATCAAAAAAAGTAATATTTAAGGAAAAAAGAAGAAAAAGATAAAAACAAGAACAGCCAGTCAAATAGATCATAGTATTTCTAAACCATGTAAAATGACTAAATGTATAAATTCCTTTCTGATAACTACCTTACTAGTTTTCATAACACCAATGCAGTCTCCTTCCCGCAATGAGTCCAACTCGGGTCCATAAGAATTGACCAAAGTGACACCATCTTTCACAATAGAGCTCCCTGACATAATCTAGAAAACACATCAACCATATTTCCTTGGTCCAACAATAAACTAACATAGCAACATCAAATTTGGGAACAACAAAAGCAAATCAATGTTTTTGTTTCTTTCCCTATTCATTTAAAAGTCACAAACTCACAAATGTAATAATTATAGTATTTGCAAATGACTAGGCATACTCTTTGACAGGATTTGCAATTTGTTTACAAGTGACTGATGTAATGATAAGGTTGATAACAATATACTAAAAATATGTATAAAAACATACCCATGCTGTATTCCTGAGTTTAGTTGCCGTAGCGGGAAGTTCCATAAACTCGGGATCTAATGTTGTAACACCTATTTCCAGGCTGCCATTCCAAACATTCACCTATATAAATTATATCCTATTTAAATAGTTGTTGTACAGATTGATGTTAATTGGCAGCAGATATCTAATGTGCAGCATTTTAGCTTATCAACAAGACAGTAACTAGTCAGTGATATGGGCAAAGGATTTATGTGCAGTGAGTTATAGCAATTAGCTGACTTTGCTCAAATAAATAAAATATAAAAGAATTATAAAATTCTATTGATACATATTCTTAAAAATCCCAATCATTTATGCAAAATTGAGTCAGCTAATTGCAATAACTCACTGTACTTCCTATTGACAGGTAGGGAAGGAATAAATAACATGAGTGGGTTCTACTAATGAGTAAATTTTCCTAGTGTTGTGTAACATAATAAATAATGAAGAAATGAACTCCCCTCTGATATTATGAATACATGACCAACCCAAATACATTGTTGGGCAAAACTAATGTCATAATGTGTATTTGCTGCCATTTTGTTTGAATTGAGAAAAATGGATTCAGTTTTGATTAAAAGTTTGTTTATAGGAATATTTATAACATAGCAAAGCCTTAAAATGGTATCGGTCAAATGACCACTTCCTGAGATGATGGACATTATTTTATACTTATTTCACTGTATTTCGAATTTTTGCTTCACAAGGTTGGTTACAAATGAATAATATCTTTTTCAATGTTGTTCAAGGGTTGTGGTGGTAAATGTGAGGTTTCAAAAAGTCCTGAAGGAAGAAATCTGACACCTCAGGGTTGGAATTCTGAGATCATCCCTTAAAGATATAAAACATTCAGGAAAGTGCAGTGTGAGCCAGATTTATCACCCTTTGATTATTTTTTATGGGGATATCTTGAATTTTTGGTGTATAGATACTGTGTGAAGCCTTGGATGAGCTAAAGATCAATATTCATGGTGTTATTGCCAAAATCTATGCAAACATGCTGGATGTGGTAGACTGAAACTTCCAATTTATTGACCAGAACAGAGGCCACCATCAAGTTATCATTTTTAAGAACTAAAAAAACATTTTAACTGTACCAGTATGTAAAATAAAAGAGTTAAAATGATACCAATATCTGATACTTTTTATTTTATGTTTTTATTAATAACGAAGTCCCAGCGCCACCCACACCTTATACATTACTTCAAAGTTTAAAACATGATTAAAACTCATCATGAATAGAATACAGATGCCACAATTGGAATAAATGAGTAAAAATATTACAGAGTGGTGTGGGTGAAGGGCGGAGTCAGGTACTGGGTGATGTTTAGGCAAGTATTACACAAGAGGAACATATTGCAATACCCACTTATGATTTTTAACATCCTGCCCAATCTATGAATCTATGAAGCTTATTAATTCTTAAAGTAATAAATTATTTGACTGTCAATTTAACAATTTGGTCAAAATATGACTGGTAAATAACTCTCTAAAAAATAGAAGAGAATGAAAGCTTTGTAAATAAAGTGATTTGTTTAATTTTGTGGATTTTTAGAGGGAATAAAAAATATTTAAAAAAATAAACTATTTTCTTTGTTCTTTGTTTTTTACCTTTCTATCAACGGATACTTCAAATATAACATCATCCTTCAGCGGCTCTGAGCTTAATATCAAGCCATGGTTAAATTCTACAAAATTTCTAACAGCTGTAGAGTTTTCATTCAAGAGTGTGACCCGGTCGCCGCACCTTCTATGAAACCTCATCGTTTTATATATACACTATGCACAGTTTATGAAGTAATTTAAAATCTTTCTGTACATAATTTCGGTTTAAATATTACTTTGATTTACTTTAATAATCACATTATTTACACGAACAAAAAGTAGCACCCATTAGCCGATAATTAGTTTTATGATCGCTCAATTACAACAACGTCGAGTGAATAGAAACTAGCCAAACTTAATATTTTGTAAAATGAAATAACTCCGATCACACTCATTATTAACGTTACTTGAAAAACATAAAATATCACGAATAATCGAAAAATAACACAAGAAAAATATCATATTGATTTTCTCAGGCATGACATGACTAACTTTTTCAGAGTCCCGGGGTTAGTTAAGAACGGGATCCTTGCTGTTTGAGCAAAGTAGCAATGCCGAGTGTTGCAATAACGTGAAAAAAACTTCAAGTTATAGTTTTAAAATAATGGAACATTTTTTTATGATTTTACATTTCTAAAGGAAGATGCGTTAGGATAGCCCGCAAAATTAAAATGTTTATAAGTTTTTTGTAACTTGCAGGTCGATGTTGTTTCGCGACCGTAATAAATAGGTACGGCTTGACTGAGGTATAATCATTAAAAGCATCAAATTCAAATTCTTTATTGCGAAAACTAAGTGTACAGAAATTAGGTGTAACAATAGGTATGATCTTAGAATTTAATTGCCTTTATTGGCATCGCAATTGAAATGGTTAAACATATTATTAAAAAAAATTTAAGGTATAACACTTTGATGTATAACACAATATTACAATTAAAGGGTTTACATTATATTATACTTATTCAAAACATTTTATATTATTTCATACTATTCTTATAAGTTGTATCACATTAGATAAAGTATCACAGACAGTTTAAAATTAAATAATAATTTTTCTTCAAGGAATCCTCCTACAGAATAATAATATTATGCTTTTTTAATCAGGTAGTCTTTTAGCTTCCTTTTATAAATACCAATTGAATTTATGTTCTTATTGTCTATGGGTCACCTAGTTTAAATTCTATTGCTAGATATTGCAGGGTGGGATGTTTTATTGCGTAATGTATTTTTAAGTCTACATTACAAAACAAGGGTGAGGAATTTAAGGTTTCGGTAGTTATAAGTAGAATACTGGTAAAGAAATCTATAAATTCTGGAGCAACTTCGTTTTTAGAGCTTAGAATACCACGTGAGGTCTCTAGTGTGATATAATTATTATATTTTTTATTTGTATTATTTTCCAAACCGCCTTATTTTACTATCGATGGATTTAATCTTGTTGCTAATGATTATAGCATTTAAGGAATAGGGAATAGGCATTAAATTATGTGTATATACGGAAAAGGATATCCAATCTTCTTCTTCTATTCTATATCTATCTTCTATATATATATATCGACGCTTGAAAGGCAATCCTTACTAACCGACATAAATCCGTAAAATGAGTTATATATACCATTCGAACCGCCAGATTTTTCTGCGTCGTTTGGTCTAGGTCTCATAGTTCTACGACAAGTTTTGTTGTCGCTTAGATAGTGCGTGATTTCGGTGAAATCTACACTTTGTGCTTACTAAACGACCAAAAAAAAGTGATTTTAAGAATATCCAGCAGTTACGACCTTCTAACAATTAGAAATATGAACTTAGTCGGTTTTTTATGTATTGACTTTTTCATTTATTTGTATTTACGTATTTTTACTTGTTAAAAAAATTTTCTTTGAAATCACTTAGTAGATTTTACCTGCACAAAGAAATAGTTATTTATGAGGTTATATATTTTAACTTGATCATATATTTTGTGACAGTGTCATTTGTTTAAGTTAACCTGAAATTAAGTGGAACAATATTAGAGCTTAGATATTTTTACTTGTATAACATAATATTTATTTTTTATCCTTATATGAAATAATTATTTGTTATTAAACGGGTTCTCATTCAGGCGTCCGCCGTCGCTTAGGGAGGATGTACTTCACATTTTAGCGCGCATTCAATGAAGACATGGTAAGTATTCAATCAAATTATGCAAAGGTAGTATCTATTTCAAAACAGTATTTTGTTTCGGATTATTTTAATTTTTTTATGTTTTAGATGGAATAAAGTAGGTACTCATTTTATATCGATTTTATTTTTCTTTGCAGCTAAAAATGAGTCGCGAGCGGAAACGACGTAGTTCATCCATAGTCGAGATGGCGTTGGCATTGCAAGAAATGTTCCGCAGTGTCGAAGACGATTGAGTTAATTTTGTATGGTCGGCACTAAGTACCGTTTTTGTTTAATTTTCAATAAAGACTTTTATTCTATAATATTGATTTCATTTATTTCGTGCATAATAATAATCACTTATAATACAGTTCTTGCTTAAATGTCAGTTACGAAGGGACGTTTGGGGTAATTTTAATAACTAAGATACAATTTCCACAATCACAAAAATCATTAAATAATGCTTAGGTTTTACTTGATTTATTTGAAACTGTCAGATCTTTTTAGATCAATCTTTTTGTAACAAAATTCTAAACTAAGTAAGTTTACCTATTTTTACATGTTACTGCACACGCTATAGTGATGATTTAGATAATTTTACCTGTTTATCATATCAGGTAAATTTTATCTAACCGACACAAACTCGTGTTTATAAAAGTGTCAGGTGTCTTACTGTGACAATTTGGATAGCTCTTTAAAAATGATAAAGACGAGTGTTAACATCATTTTAATCGAACAATTAGGTAAATTTTCATGTTTTTTTTTTTAATTTTTGAACTTTAAGTCACTCTCCTGTAAAGTTTACTCAATGTCGCTTAGTGAGGGTTGCCTTTCAAGCGTCGATATATATATATATATATCTATATATCTATATATCTATATATCTATCTATCTATACATATCATAAATCTGTAGACGTGGCGTTTCTGTACATTGAAAATATTTAGTAAAAAAATAGTAGGGGTGTTAAAGGATAACAAACAGAGCCCATTTCTACTTTTTTTAGAATATTTGGCTCTCTCTGTAATATTTGTCTCGTTTGTTAATTTTGCACTCACTGCAGACTGTGAGTCTTCGGCTATGTTTGTTTATTTAAGTATCACGTGAAAATTACAAAACCAATGTGGTTAGTTTTTGTTTCATTGCAATCCGTGCTCTTAATCAAAAGATATATGAATGGGTTATGATTTATGGTCAGTTTTTGAGAGTATAGCTTGCTTTAAGCGCCATGATAATTTGGAGTCCCTAAAACAATCCATACGATTGGCAGTGAAGAATTTTCCCATGGAAAGAGTGCGTGCTTCTATTGATAACTGGCCTCAACGTTTAAAGGACTGTATTGCAGCCAATGGAGACCACTTCGAATAAGCTTTTTATATTTTAAATTGTTTTATATTTATGTATTAAACTAACACACTGTAAAAGTAATAAATATTATTTGCAATAAAAAAAAATTGATAATATTTATGGCAAGACAGGTATATTGGTCTAAAATAGTTAAAGTATTGTTAAAAGTATTTGGCTTCATATCTCTAAAAATATTGTAAAGCTGAAGAGCTTGTTTGGTTGATTGAACGCGCTAATCTCAGAAACTACTAGTTCGAATTGGAACATTCTTTTAAGCCCATTTATCGAGGAAGGCTATATAGGGGTTCACGCTTCGGCCAATAGGAGCGGAGCATTAATCAAAAAAGTAACGCAGACGAAGTTGCGCGGGTCAGCTAGTAAGTAGTAAAACTGGAGAAACTATCAATGCAAACAAATTGCTGTCAGCTAATTTATAAATTGAGTTGTATGTACCTAATACAACGTTGTTCACACGGCATCGGTCGCGGTCGCACTCGTGCCGCAACTGACAGGTCACCATATTAGACATGCGGCTCGGTAATGCCCATCACGTGTTCCTATAAACTAGACGAATTATTATTTTTGGCCAGCCAGTCTGTCTTGCACGTCAGTCCCATGCTTAATTCAATGTATTGAAATGCAACTTTCCGTACCTGATAATAATTCGTTTAAAATAATTCGAGGTAAAATTGTGTGTGTGATAATTTCAGGATTAAAATCTGCATAAGTAATGATAACCTGGCACAGCGTCACCAGCCACGCCTGTGTGACGCCTAGTGTAGCCAGACGTACTTACCTACGCGTGGCTGTAAACATTGTGGCGTTGCGTTGGTATCAACAACGAGACCACTTATGAGTTAGGTTCCACTAACTTGGTTGTATTACAGAGTGTAAGTAAAACTGGATCGTGGAATTCGTGGATCATCCTAATCTGACGATACTTAGTATGCGTGTCGCTTGCCATGCGAACCACAACATTATCGCCACGAACCGAGCAGCTCACGAACTCACGAACACAGTATACCCAAGCTCCTTTGAGCACGCGAACGTGAATGAGCCTCCGCCGGGCACATATTCCAACCCCATAAAATAATCGAATTACTCATAGGCCAAAATCCTCTTATCCAGGAATTGAAAAAATACGTAAAATATATTTTTTTACCAAATATTTTATATTAGTGAGTGTGTTTTTACTAAATTCCAAAACATTTAATTTCGAGTGAATACTTGTGTAGAGTCCTAATGCGGAATTGCCGGCCGAGACGGCGGGCGTCGCGTCGTCGCAGTTTTCCGAACAAGTTCTCCCGGATCGTATTCTCTCGGCTAAACTGCCGAGCAGCGCCCGCCTAAATGTCGCATTCGCCCTATTGACTGCAATACTGCATGACTTTAATGTTATCTTTGAATTTGATCAATTAAAAAGTCAAGGTTTTGGTACATTTAAATAGAGAAAGCGATGATAAGTTAATGTGTAACTTTTTTAAACTGTAGATCGATTGTATTATTTCTCTAGCACAAACAAATACGGTACTTACGATTTTATAATGTGGTATTCTTTGTGCCGCGGCCGGCCTTATGGATGCAGGCACTGGGCAGCGCGCTGGATCCGCGTTCTTCTCAAACTTGGCCCTGAGTCTCACAACGTTCTTGCCCCTGTGGATATATTAAAAAAAAAATGTCAGTGCAGACGTGGCGGAATTCACACCCAAACCGTAGGCGAGGGTTTTATGGAGCCGATAACTGCAGTGGCAAATGGCGTGAAGACGCAAAACAGCCTAATATTAAAAAAAAAAAATCGAATAAATGATAATTTCTTGATAAAAGCAAATTATAATGTTTATTTGCGTGTGATAGTCTATTTATTCATATTTTTTTGGATTCGAAGTTTTAATTATCATTGATAATTATGTGGGTAATCATCATAATTATTATATCTTGATAATTATTATCTCAAGAGTAACAAATATCACGAAACAATAATTAATATAGGTACTTCTCGTGTATATAAATGTGATTTTCCGGTTCCACCCTTACCTGTTTGGGTAATCTTTAAGTATCAACTTAAACAAAAAACACACATTGTGTTTAATCAATGAACAAAATAATGAAAATTAAGAGTCTACCAGTTTTCGAGGAAGTGTATTGAATAATTATTTAATATACGTGGGACACTCAGAAAGTTTTGCGACACTAAAAAAAATTGTTCTACAGGTACATATATTTTTATTAAATCTTTTCAAAGTACTCTCCACCAGCCTCTATACAAAGATTCATGCGTCTGAACCAGTTTTCAAAACACTTTTTCCAGTCCGCCGCAGACACCTCGTTTACAGCCTGCTCGAACGCAGCCAGCGCATCTTCCGGTGACGAAAATTGTATCCCCTTGAGCTGATTTTTTATTTTTGGAAATAAAAAGAAGTCACACGGTACTAGATCAGGGCTGTAAGGAGGGTGACCCAGGAGTTTGACTGGTGTACTGTCCAGGAAGTCCCTCGTTTTGAGCGCGGTGTGTGCAGGCGCATTGTCGTGGTGGAGCAGTAGTCCGCGGAGCCCTGTGTTTGGTCGCTTGTTGCTCACAACAGAAAAAACTTCTGGTAAACATTTGGTACTATACCATTCGGCATTGATGCTTCTTTGATCTCGTAAGGGAATTGAGGCCAAGTGGCCAGTCAAATTAAAAAAGCTGGCGATCAAAATCTTCCCCCCGCTTCGAGATCGCTTCACTTTGGTAGGCGTCGGTTCATTTTGAAACACCCAAACTGTTGACTGGCGCTTGGTTTCTGGATCGTATTGATAAACCCAGGACTCATCACCTGTTACGATGTCGTAAACACGCCGAGACGAGCCTGCTTCAAATTTGTTCAGCATATCACGGCACCATTCCACCCGGGCCTGCTTCTGAGCGTCGGTGAGGTAGTGCGGCACCCAGCGCGATACTATCCTCCTCACGCGAAGATGCCCGTGTAGAATCTCGTGAACGCTTCCCGATCCAATCTTTAATATATGCTGAATCTCCTGATATGTAATTCGCCTATTATCTTGGATTAAATTTTTCACTGCTAGCACGTTTTCTTCCGTAATAGCCGTCAAAGGGCGACCGCTTCTTTCTTCATCCCCCAAGGTTGGTCGACCGCGCCTAAATTCGTTATACCAACGATACATGGTTGCCTTGGAGGGGCCTTCATCCATAAATGCCATTTGAAGTCTATCGAACGATTCATCCGGTTTCAGGCGACACTTGAAATCGTAAAAAATCATAGCTCTAAAATGTTCCCGGCGCAGATCCATTTTTCAGTAAGACACGATACTTTGAATTGGCTCGCAAAAAATGTGGAGGGTAATTTTGAAAATGGAACACACATATTTTTACTTACAAGTAAGTAATCATATTTTCGAAAAAGATTCTAACTGGCCAGTCTCCCATATATAAAAACTAAATATCCTGTTCAAAATAAATCACAGCTGTTGGAATATGCCATATTTAACCGAAAATATCTAGAGGGTGGTGTATACAAGTGGTTTCATTTCAAAACTGGGCATAGGTAGGCACAACCAACAATTTTATAATAAAACTAGCTATTGCCCGCGACTTCGTTGGCGTGAACGAAGTTTCATACAAACTTTCGACCCGTATTTTAACCCCTTAGGGGATGAATTTCCAAAAATCCCTTCATATTGCACACTTACGTCATTTCAGCCAGTCCTTTTCTTACTTTATATATATAGATTGAGGATTACCTCGTTATGTACATCAGTACACAGTTTAGAGTTAACATCAATGAGAGCTCACTAGTTATGAATTTGTATTCGTCTAATTATTTCGAATGAATTCGGAAATTTGTCATCGGCCAACTTCCTTTACCTACGGCCTACGGCCGTCCATCGTTGGGTAATGTCTTAAAAAAAAGTAATTAGGTATCTATTTGGGTATATAAGAATACCGACTTTATATTAGATAGATTAGAGTTTAGCACCTCGATTTAAAAGACATATATCGTCGCTGTAGAATGAATACCTCGTATGTCAAAAATTCTTTTTTTTTCTGTAAAAATCGTATGAAAACCACGTATTTTATAATACGGCGAAACTGTGAACCCAGTATATGACTACTAGTGCCATCTATTATATTCAAAACATGAGACAAAAGCACGTAAAAATATTTTAAACATTGACAAAATTAAACGTTTTTTTCGTTTCCTGTGAAGTTTGGTTTCCTGGACATACGAGGTTATCACTCTACAGCGACGATATGCAAACTTCAACGAATAGATAAAATGTAATACTTACAACTTGTTACGAAGGTAATACGTTGTTGCAATAGCGACAATATTAATACGAATGTAATTAGTTAACCAATCCTATTCCCGATGGTGCGCATGAAGAATAAATGCGACACGGTATCGAATAAAATATTAAACGAAGCACAAAGCACCACCGATATGGCACCTACAGAGATTTAACTAGGTCACAGTAATGTTACAAAATCCCAGAGAAAATTCAGAATATACTGAACATTTTGGCAAATCCATGAAATATATTAGTCACAGTCTATATTAAACATTACTATATGCGTATCAATTACAAAAATCAAAATTTTCAAAGAATCTTATCATGATCTTACGATGAATGCCGCAAGGACTCACGTCGAGTACCAACCAATGTCTGTAGAGACCGGGTTTGAGTTGGCAATAGGTACTGCAGGTGATAACAGCCGGTCATTGGCTTGCATAATAAAATGTTGGTACTTATCACAGCATCTGTATATATCGATCTGCGCCGGTCGTCCAGTCTCCGGAAACGCACCAAAATACGATGAACTACTGAAACTAGGGAATTATGGAAAACGATAATTCCCTAGGTAAAGCTACTAGTTGCCAAACTTCCATTAAAAGGTAACGAAAGCACATTTTTCTTACGATACATACAGCACGACATAAAAAAGTAACTTTCTGTATATTAAAGCCTACAGATGTCAACCAAAACCACTCGATTTTTTTTTATCATAATCGTAATCGTTTGTTTGCACCTTCAAATAATATATTATATTATGATTTGCAATAAAAATAGGCATTATGGTTAATAAAGTTTTATGTTATAGTTGCAGCCAATATAACAATACCTAAGCTAATATAATATCTTGTAATTATAGAAACGAAAACCCTTTGAACCCTTACTCCCATGTGAAGTAAATGATAACAAACTTATAAACTAACCTGATTCGTGAATAGTAGGACTTCATCTTGATGTTTTTAGTACCTAGGACACTGTTAGAAAAACTTATTAGTCACTTAACAATATTATACGAGTGGCATGGCTGCAATCTATCTTAATTGAGATTCTGTCTGCGCAGGTTCTCAGTCATAGACTGCTCTATATTGAATAGCGTGATGTTAGCGCCCAAACTTCACTTGTGTGTAAATGCCCACCTGTTTGAATGATTGCGTTACAAAAATTCTCTTCGGCATTTGTTAACTTTGATGTCAACGAGCTGTTCCTTCGATTTTTTGGTCTAGATCAAGTAAAAGTTAAAATAAAACTAGTTGAGAGTGTCTTTATTATAATAAATAGCCAAACATATTCAGTAGTTTAATTTTGGTGCCTTTTTGTGTGACCATTACGAAATAATTTAACAGTTCAGTAGTAATTGCTATGCTGAAATGCTTTTCACCCGTATAGAGAAATATTAATTGATTTTTAGAACTAAATAGGTACCTAATGCAATTTTCGGATTCATATTTGAACAAGATTCATGTTTAATGAGTTTAAGGGGGTGGTTTGGATACTTAAAATCAGTCTTTAAAACCACAATATTTTCAAGTCTATTATAACAAGATGCTTTGTTTCACACGTTTCTGCTGGTAGATCATAACTTATTCTGGTCGCAGCGTCACCCCTAGGTGCCCTTTCTCGAGTTATATTAATTTTACCAGGTTAAATAAATCTTAAACTTACTACATACCATAATATTTGTACTTAATTAACCGTAATTCTAACACCAGGTTTATCAGCAGAATTGGTCTGTATCGAGATCTATGTTGCAGAATGTAATAAGTATCAATTTTTGACAAACATTCATTATTAATATAAATAATTTACGTCCATTAAACTACGTGTCTAAGCTAGATACTTTAGGTTATTTTAATTTATATAAGAATAATTATATTATTAGAAGTTATTTTGAGATCATCATATCTAGGTGTACTCAATTGAAATTAAAACCACTACCTTTTGTAGCAATGTTACCAGGTGGTTTATTAGTATTATAAAACACTCTTAGAAATGAATCTCAAAGTAGGTAATAAGTGGTCACGCGCTGTGGGATTCCTAGGTACTAATTACAGTTTTCATAGGATATTCAGCCATCCTATAGATGCACGTCTGTGCAATATTTTTTTAGGGTTGGGTGGGGCTTTGGTTGGGTGTGTACTGTATAGGAATAGAAAAATAAAAGGTAAGGTGGAAGCGCCAGGTTGCCCACGAAATTAAAATTTTCATATTTTTTTTGTAATTGTGCAGGTCGGGCATTTAATCCCATTGGATGACTATTTCATGAAAAAGCCATTTAATGGGATGAAATTAACTTAGACGGATGTATTGATGATATTACTGACACTGACCTCCAAATTGTAAGAAACATAAACAAATTTGAATTTCGCGGGCTACCTTAGCGCATCCCCCTTAATAAACCTTTTCGAAGTTTTTGAGCATATTGATTAATTATTATCTTCAGGCAATGATTTTAAGAATTTTGTATTTTTTCCTTGCTTGGCAATTTTTAAAAGCTCCTTCAATTTAGACTGATACTCAGCAGTGGCAGTAGCAATTTGCCTCTTAAAAATAAGACTTCGTTCCATAGACGGATCAATTGTCATAAAGAAATCACAAAGCTCATTTGCGATTTCTTAAACTAAGATTTTTCAAATTAATTGTCACGTTTCCAGTGCTTGTTGAAGCCTCTTCTTCAATGGGCTGTGATTTTAACATTTCCTCCAAGTCGGTTTCAGTCAAATATTTTTAGCCAACGCGTTTACAAAGGATACCGAATGCTTTTTATTAATATGTATGTAGGTACCAATATATCGTTTAGATCCGCGAATAGTGAAAACGCGAAGGAAGGAAGCGCGAATAAAGAGGTTTTACTGTATTTAAGTTTATTACTAATGATTATACACATTTATCAACATTCTTATTAAGTTTATACCTAAAATTGTATGTAAAATAAGTTGCGTTCCGAGTTAAAAATGTCGCGTTCATGATATATAATCTAATTACGCTAAAAATAGAAACAATATTCGCAAAATTTCAAGTAGGTACCTATCTGAATAGCAAAATGAGAAAATCATACTTCATACAAACAATTTATTTGCATGCATAAATTACATGCAACAATGACGCCATATTCGAGTGCATCCTGTACTGCCTTAATTATTAGCTAATGTTGCGGAAAGCGGACACAGCGGCCCCGGGGGAATGGGGTGGAATGAGTCACGTGTTTGTAAAGCCTTGTGACAGTAATAACGAACGTATGTATGACGTATGTCAAATGTTGACATTTGTGAAAGGCTCACTATCCATGTTGGCGTCATGAGGATTGCATGCGAGCTGCAAATGCAAATTAAATAAACTAAATGTCATCCTTCCGGAACTTGTCGTGAAATAGACATCGTCGTTCACGTAGTAACTAATGAATCCAAAATGCTTTGCTTTGCCTACGCCTTTGAACATACAAAAGCACAAGAAAATTATGCCACCGGTTCAACCTAGCCATTCTCCTTGTTTGTTGTATTTCTATGAAAAACGTCTACTACGAACAACAGTGTGACCTATTTGAACTGCCGAGTTCGGTCGCGGTGGACACACTAGTTTACGGTTCGGATAATTGCGTTTCTCGGTGACGTTTAAGTGAGGGCGGCGATGGAAAAACGCTCTGTCATGTTATTGATGTTACGTACTTTGTATTGATACCATTCTAATGTATAAGTTATATTGTGGTGAGAAAATAAATAAATAAATAAATAAAAATTAGTTCTCCAGTACTTCAAATTTAACAGATGATACCATAAGAAAACTCGAGAAGTAGGCGTTTATATCTATGTTTAAACAAACTGTAGCTGTCAAATGTCTAATCTAATGGGTTGGAATTTTGGCTTTTCGAACCTGACTTAAGTCGGCTACTAAGAATACTAAGGAGTTATGGCGATTGGGAAACATGGGCATTATATAATAACTATGATGGTAAATGTATTTTTCAAAAACGTAGGAGTTAAAAAATAATCACCACTGTTAGTATGAAATAATTGGTTATAATTAGTGCAAATATTAATCTTATAAATGTTTCGTCCATTATCGCATTCTAACTTTTTGTGACTTACAAGAACCTTTTGCGCCCCATATTCTCTATCTACCTCACGCTGAAGCAAGTTGGGACGTGACAGCCAAAACACAGGTACTACAAAGTATAAACTGTTGCAATAATATTGTTTTTCCGGGTAGCCGGATACGAGCGTAGAGTTATTAACTTTCGCGTTAAATAGCTTTTAGGTCATGCGGCTTTTAGCACGTTTCAAACTTTGAGTCTGGGATGTCAATTAAACAGGAAGATGGATAGTTGACTGGTTTATTCATATTAGCGCACATTGTACATAACAAAAGTAGACACAATACCTTACACTTTTCCCCCTTAAGATTAACGGTTAACTAATTATAATCAGAACTAATAACTAACAGAAAATATGCGAACATAGTATTTTAACAACCTACACTTAATACATCTCATATGTACTACTAACTGTTTAGAGACATTGTCTTTATTTACTGCACGCACGTGCGTATCGTATTGTTCGGGCCGAAGCCCCCGGGGGTGGCGGCGGCGGGGAGCGAGGCGCCGCTTAGAAAATTAAACATTTTGAAAATTAAATCCTTCCAAAAGTGTAGGCCTCCTCCAGAGATTGCCATGCGTCCCTATTGCTTGCTACTCTTTCCCAGTCCCGGCCGGCTATGTGAATTATATCGTCTGCCCATCGTGTTTGCGGCCTGCATCTCTTTATGTAGCCTGCTGGTTCTGGCCACACCGTGGTTCGTATGGTCTATCTATCGTCAGTCATTCTGGCTACATGGCCCGCCCATCTCTATTTTAGTCTCTGTGAGTTACTTAGGGCATCAAAAATATCCGTCTTTTTACGGATTATGTAATGTGGTATTTTCTGCAATTTGCTTATCTTCATTATACTCCTCTCCTTCGTTCTTTAACTTGGCCATGTGGCTATAACCAAGTGCAATTAGTAGATTTTCTGGTATTTGCGTATGAATTTTTAGTCACTTTACTCATAAATGTGATTTTTTTGAAAAAATGTATGCCCAGTTATTTGCGAAAAAGTATCAGTTACCCATTACCAAAAAAATCTGT
Organism: Standfussiana lucernea; assembly: GCA_964057025.1. Classification (NCBI taxonomy): domain Eukaryota; kingdom Metazoa; phylum Arthropoda; class Insecta; order Lepidoptera; family Noctuidae; genus Standfussiana; species Standfussiana lucernea. The sequence continues at coordinate 11,918,651 of OZ059784.1, forward strand.
CTTAAAATTCTTTATTATGGAAATAATTGAAGAAACAGGAAATAAAAAAAGTACTTGAAAAAATGGTATAAATCGACTAAATTGGCGTTGAAATTGAAATTGGATGCACCAGGTCACACTATTACGCCACAACATAAAATTCGCCGAATTTAAAGATATTTACTTATAAACGAAAAAAAAGAACAAAAGGAAAATTAAAAAAAGTCGCGTTCAGCGAAAAGAGTTCCATAAAAATCCGACGACTATAAGCTTCGTTCCACCTGTATGTCTAATTGCACTCGACTACTATAATTGCCATTCAAAATCTATGGAATAAAATCCTTCTGACAGCTCATAAAAAGTATGTCCACTGTTATTATGTCTTCATTTCGTAGCACTTTACTACGGAGCTTGCCACGCCAACCCGTAGAAATATTTTTCGAAATAATGATGGTTTTATATTCGAACGCAAGATAATCCTGTGATCCGTGATTGTGATGCGATTTTGTAGTACCTGGCTCACAAAGCCGTAGCAATGTTGTTTGAAATAAAGATATTTTAGACCACTTCTTTTCCACTTTTAGTGTCGTATGATGTATATGATGTGATGCGCAACATTTTATAGTTTTAAAATTAATCATTCCATGTTGACGTAGACGCCGGTAGTTCCTTGCTTGGAATAATCGTAGCATTGCTTTATCCCTGGTATTGGTATGGTATTTTAAAACTTAACATACAAGTCTGTTTTTATTTTTTAACTACCTGACTCACGCAACTTCGTCCGCGTAACATTTTTGATTGATGCTCCGCTCCTATTAGTCCCAGCGTGTCACATAGCCTATAGCCTTTCTCGATAAATGGGCTATCCAACACTAAAATAATTTTTCAATTTGAACCAGTAGTTCCAGAGATAAGCGCGTTCAACCAACCAAACAAACAAACTCTTCAGCTTTATAATATTAGTATAGATTAAAACTTTAACAAAGGTTTATTTAGGTAAGGCTTAATTAGTACTATCTTCCATTTCTACCAATACATCAAACAATGATAAAGTCACAATCGGTAAACATTAATCTTTTGGCTTTGTGAAGTGGATCAATCAATTATATAAATATGCTAGTTCCTTGCACTTTACTGAAATATTCAGCTCCGCTCTAACACCCTTATCTATAGTCAAGTTAAAGTAATTGCATTTTTTTTATCCAATAGACAAGAATTTAAACGAATTAAGAACCGTCAAAGAAAGCAAAGTTAAGTATTCTATCTTTTTACAGTTGTAACTTTAAACAATTACTAAACTAAATAATAAAAATCGTATCTTAAAAAGTGACATTTACTCAAGTAAACACTTTGACTTGTTTATAGATACGGGTGTAAGACTGATATGTATCAAGTTTTTTGACAACTTCTTTCTTAGCAGCTTTACAGTGTAGGAATATACTAATCATTCCACATCCTGCCAGTCGCCGCTACGCGTGGCATGCTTGCAAATCCTTGAAAATCGCCGCAAAGTTCCCAACCAATCAGATACATTTCGGAGAGTGTACTTTGAAATTACATAATCTAATTCCCCCATTCCCATTCTATCATCAGACGAGCATAGATACAGCGAAGCGTCACCGTTATCTTATCACATCACAAAATTATAAGCAACACGCCAACTATAACAAATTTAATAAATTATCGAAAAAATTGTATATGTAGGATGGAACTTCACTTAGCAGTGATTCAAAATTTAATTTAAAAATAAAACACAAAATAATACAATTTTTGAAATATGGAAGGCAAACTAAGCTTGGTCGTAGTGTAAAAGTCGTAAAGCAGTTTGTACTGTAAAAGTTGAGGGGTTTTTGTAAGTTTTCCTTTTTTTTCTAGTTGCTTCTTTGTTGTAACTTTTGCGACTCGGAGCGTTATGTCACGTCGTAATTTATCGCGGGGAGAGATGTGGGCATGTTGGAAGGTGGCCGCCGTCAACAAGAAATTGTGGTCACTGTTAACATGCAACCAAAAGTAATTCAGATTATGGACATTTTAAAGGCCTAAAAAGATGTCGGCTAACGTTACCTAGACACATATAGGATCACTGCCCAGAGATAGCACCGTTTTCTGCACAATATAGCGAGGGAGAAAGCCTCAAACTTCAGTTTGCCAGCTGGTTGGAAGAGTCCAGTCCCAGTATTAAGTTGTGATCAGTGTCCAAACTACCAGGAGATGATAACAGAAGGGCAATCTATACGCTCGCATACCGTTAAGAGTTCCAACTGTACGAAGTGAAAATCGATGGCGTCGTGTATTTTCGGTATACGCACATTTGTACTAGACCGACACTCAGTGGTCACGTGTTCTGTTTTCCATTGAACTTTGCTTTGGTTTTCATCCTGATTTAAAAGGAGTACTTGGCGAGTATTTGGCGACATCCGATTTCGGAATCCTCCGGAGCTCCATCCTTGTCAAGGCAGAACGCTTCTGGTCTGGGCTGGAAATCGGCCGGGTAGAAGAACCAATCTCGTTTTCATATGAGGCTATTTAAATGCAAAGCAATATCATGACGAAAATGCGTAACATATGGCCATTCCTCACCGATAGCAGTTTTGCTAAGATTTCGTGTAAATGCGAAATAATGAGCCTGCATACATCGAAAGACCATTAAAAAAATTGTACAGCGAACACAATATCACGGTATTAGACCGGCCTCCACTGATCTAATCCCATTGCTTACGTGGGATTTGCGTGAGAGGGAAGAGCTTTATTTAATCTTCACTAACATTCTAAGTTACCTCAATTACTTTTTACATATCTTTCCAGTGAATAGAACCTTATACCATAGGTGATAATCGCAAACCTCATAATCCGTATATCACGCCGATGTAGAGCCGTCGTTATTGCCTTAGGATATCCAACTGAATCTTAAAAGGTCCTAGTTTTTTTTTTCTAATTGAAGTCTTATCTAGGCCTCACATTTTCTTAATTTCCAAAAACTTGCATTTTAAATTTTCGCCTCACTTCAGATATTTTAATATTTTTTTATTATTCACTTTAAAGTTTCTTATAAAATAAACTATCACAGTTAAGCTATGTACGTATTAAATTACGCTTCAATTGATGTAGGACACCTACGACAAAACATAAAACAAATATTAAATATTTGCAAAAATATACTTGTAGCCTTTTTTTGTGATGTGTGTAGTTTCACTGACGCGAACAAAGTGCTATGCTTCACATTTGTTGTGCGAACCGCCAGTCTATGGAATTCGCTTTCTTCTAGGTAAGCACCATCGTTTCACATCAGTAGAGTTGTGGCGAAACGCAAACCTATTTAGAGTAAGTGTCTTATTGCCTTCGTTATATCAAATACATACGAGTATGTAGCTGTAGGTTTTGTACTTTTAATCTTATTTTTTATTATTAGTTTAGTTCTATTTTTAGTTATTATATACAATAATGTACATAATAATATCAGTTTTAGAGTAGAAAAAAAAACGAAATTTCGCTGCATTGAATTTCCCGTGGCCAGGCTGTTAGCGTTCCCGCGACGCTAATTAAACTTAGAGAACTTTCACAAACACAGAGCCAGACTTCTTCAATAACGAGTAATTACAGCCAGCGAAAGTTTTCAATTATGAGATCTTAATACAATTGAATTGGAAATGTATTTTGTTACTAGGGATTGATTTACAATAGGGACTTGTGTAGAATCGACTGCGATCAGTCAAGCAGAAGTAGCAGATACTAGTAGTGACGCTCGATCGATCGATGGACAGGTCCACTCAAATTTGTGTGATTCTTTCATCAAAAGACTACCTCAGACACTAATTTGCATGGTCCTCATATAATTTCACAAATGTCTGGACTTGAAAAGAGACAGTGACCTCTGAGTTTCTTTCGGCTTTTTCTTCTCAGAGTAGTCAGATACGAAACACGGCCCCATCTAGCTTTAAATAATAACATGAAATGTCGTGTAAAAGTGTTTTTTAAAACCAATTTGCAGAAATAAATATGATTTATGATCTTGTCGCTCCAATCTCCAGCAGATTGTTTGTGGAATGAACATTCCAGAGCACAAGCAGAACAAAAATCAAACTGCATTCTGTGAATTATTTTAAATGGTTTATTATTTGCGGACTATACAAGGCGAAATTCTTTGTGAAAATTATAAACCATTTTATTCAAAGCTTGTCAGAGTTTGAAAATGTTTACAGCCCGTTCTCACGACGACGATTCGTTTTTTTAGACGTATCGCCTTTTCTCAGGATTCGTCATTGTTGTTTGACGGCGGAAATGTTTTTAAATGCTCGTGTTCACATGCATCACGGAATCGTGAAAAATGACGGATAGGACCTAAATCACAAAAATTAGGTACGTCAAAAAACACGAATCGTGAATTTTTTGTAATGATTTCGCTGATGCGCTCTCTCCCGAAAAATCACGGAACTAATGTGAACACCATTTCGTTTTTTTTTGTCGGATCGTGATAAAACACGATTCCGTATGCAATGTGTACGTCCATCCAGCATGACGTATCGTGTTTTATGACAGATCGTCAATGACGGAAGCCGCGTGAATGCGCTCTTACTTAATTTTTCTCGAAAATGCTTTCTTTTTGTTTTCAAGGAACGAAATGTTTCCCTTGTATTTATTTAAAAAGAAAGCGTTTCTTTCTAAAATTTTGTTTGGACATCATTTGTATATATTCTAACTTATATGTATATACTAAATTTATATTTACTAGCTTTTGCCCGCGGATTCGCCAGCTTGGAGTTCGGTAAGTCCCACGGTATCGTACTGTCGGAATAAAAAAATATCCTATGTGTTAGTATCCAGCTTATAATGCGCCAATTTAATCGAATCCGTTCAGGAGTTTTTGCCTGAAAGAGTAATAAACATCATATAATAGCAGTAGGATAGGATAGGATTTATAATAGTACCTAGTAGGATATTTCAACCAATTTACACAAAACCTTAATGAATTAAAAGCGGCGTGCCCCCATCCCCACCCCACACCGCATCTGTGCTTTGTTGTAAAATTATTAACTTTATAAGTGAAACATAAATCTCAACCGCAGAACAAGTGCAAGTACCGATCCCGTAGGTATGAAATCAAAGGACAAGTTAATTTCCCGAGAAAATAATTATTTTTTATCTTGTCTATCTTACCTTTACGACTACTGCAAGAAATCGTCTGTGATCTAATGTGCAGAAAGAACTTTTTATATTTTAAATCAAATAACAAGTTATCACTTAACATTACAACATGATGTAGAATATTATTTGAATTGGAAATATATGGAAACGTTATGAAATCACTACGCTGCGGTATTCACATGACCGTGGGCCTACCATATTCTGTAAACATATGTGATGCTTCAATTAATTAAAAATACCAAGACATGACAGACTCATCGTTCTTTATTAGCCGGTGCTGGGAATTGTTAGCGATTCATAATATTGTTTGCGGCTTGGTTACGCTATCGCGAATTCATTGCATTGCTATGCAGCCCCCTGGCTGACATGCCTTAAAAGGATTAAAGTACAGATAACATCCTCTAAATTCCGCAAAGAAGGCAACTTATGCGCGTCGCACATTTGTGACTTAGCACTAATATAACTCGATGCGCGTATCTATCTCTTCAGTGTCGACCAAAAGTTAGATCCGTGATGATGCTAGCAATTTAGAGAATTCAATATGTATGAAAGTTTGATTGTTACGGTTTATTTAAAAAAGAGACTACCTATGCTGTTAAATGGTGAGAAAAATTATCCAGGACCTTGAGTTATAAAAAAAGATGGGATAATATTCAACTGTTCAATAAAATTATAAATTCAACCATTTTAGAAAGAGCTCAACTTATTGTGGCTGAGGTAGTCACTCTCGTTGATGTCTTTCCCTTTCACTCATTAGGTACTATTGTATTGCTGTCTTTTCCCCACAAAACTAATAATGTCATGGGCATAAATAAAATATCGATGCTATCGATATTTTGTTGTTAATTTGGACAAAACAGTTCAGTTAAAGTATAAACACATACAATTTACGGTTCATGCTGAAAAAATAAACAGGTTTTGTGCGAATTCAACCGAAAATTAATAAGTTAAAAATGAACAATATTAGGAATATTCGGTAATTTATTACATATTGTAATGAAGTAGGATCTTTACAACATAAAAAGGGAACATTAAAATGTAAATCATTCTGTTTAAAAAAATATCGACGTCAGTATCTACATTTAATGTCTTGTCCCATCACTGCGGCCGGTCACTGCGGCCGGTGACGTCACCTTGAGATAGCCAATCGGATTGCACTTGTCACTCCCCGCGCACCGCGTGTCTACCCCTACATTTGGTGAACTCGAATTCAAACAAAATAATTATGATACGGAATCTAGAGGGGGTAATCTGTGGAATAAAGTCCCAAAAAAATAAGAAAACTTTGTGTCGAAAATCTCTATCACTGTCAAATTCGTGCTTCTACGAGTATAATGGGTGTTAATATACCCTTAACGAAGCCGAAAGGCACTCATTGCCATTTTTTTTGTTCTATACCATTCCTAGAAATCTTCTACTTACGGAGATATTGGGGGTCAAAGTTCCAACTCTTTCACAATTTTTTTTTGCTTTACTTAAAATACTTCCATGAACCCTGTACTATTCAATGCATCCATCAGCTCAATGTTTTGTGTGCGTTACATTGAATCCTACCATGAAATGTGATTTTTCACCCCAAATAAAATTCGTTTCCCAGCAATAATTACTTAATTTGATGTACAATGTTTGTTGTTACACCTTGTATTGGAATTCGACGGAGTGGTGCGCGGTGGCGAAAAAGCCACGAGAGGCTGATTATATAATCAGCTTGGACATCAACTATCCCCAGGAATAGCGATGGTGGTATTTTTGTACCCTAAATCAAATAACACTCCGCTTTTCTGATAACTTTTGTATAGAAATTACAGTGAAAGAGCTGACTTTTTATCGTTGCATCTTTTTCTATGAAATTGAATTATTATTGAATTTATTGCATATATTCTTAAAATTGAAAAGTATTACTCAGTCAGTTCGTTGGATTTACAGTTATGAAAATAGATATGAAAACGACGTCTATGGAAAGCAAAACAAAAGCAGTCGTAGTTTTTTCCTGCACAATATGTTTGGTGTCATACGATAAAATAAAGCTTCTATTTTACAAAATAACTTATTAGCTTATAAAGCACAACTTGACACAGCACTGGGAACGAAGCCTATACCAAATCGCTCGTTCTGTTTTGCATTTTTGGAATACCGATAGATATGTATCATATGTCAGGTCAGGAATTATGGATGGTTAGACTGCATGATTGGGTTGATTGAACCGTATAGTATGAAGAGCACCCGGATAGAAACTTCAGCTAAATTGTGCTGCAGTTGAGCGTGAGTGGCTCTCTGGAATATCGAATGTAGGTACGTAGGAATGTTGACTAACTTTCGTGCATTGGATATTAGAATACTTAGTACCGTAGTTAGTTATCTATGTACTTACAACATTGATAAATACCGAATGAAGGATACATAACAAAATACGGTAGATGTGAAAAACCTCCAGATTACGAGTATGACAGTAGTAGTAAAGTGTGTCTAGTTCTAACACTCCGCTGATGATAATGTTCATTCTTTTATTTACCGATAGTCGCATGATTGGATATCGTCATTTTAAAATCGATAGTTTATTTTCCAGTAAAATATTCGCAACAGCGCGCTCAGTAACGAGACGTGACGTCAATATATATTCATGACAAACACAGCGAGTGCCATGTAACGGGCAATAAGCCTTCTGCAGATGTTTAAGCGGAAACAATAAAAATGGGAAACTTCGCTATAAAAACATACGTGTGTGAGCAGAAAAAGAAGTAAAAACCTATTTGTTACGTCAATGTTTACCTGATCTAGATTAATTGTTGTCTAGGTCAACTATTGAAATGTAAAAATTCTAAACATATCGATGTTATTCAAAATTTCGAATTGAGTTGTTAGTTAGCTTAGTTATTTAGTAGCAATAGCAAAAATGACAAAATTGTAGAATTGTCGCGCTTAGACTGTTTAATAAAAGTGACAAATACTCGTATGTCAAAAATCGACAGGTGAAATCTTGACATATTGTCATTTAAAAACGTGTTTAATAAAACTCAACATACCTACCTATGTAAAAAAAGTCTAGTTATTTCTGACAAATGTCGGTGACAATAATTGATGTGACAATTAGGCGTCTTTGGCTACTTTTTTAAACCATATCTACTGTCTCCCGATATTTTTCTGTAATTGAGAAGACAAATAGATTCTGCTTTTAAATGATCGTCGTTGCCTCCTCGTTTGTATTTGTTCCAAGTATTCATCATCAGTACTGCCACTATTCGATGTAAGCGCCATTTTTTGTAATAAACGTTTTCTATACACTTTCTTGCACACTCAAAGTTCAATTAAGATTTCGCGACAGAGGGTAACGCATCTGTCAGAATTGTCGGACAATTCTACAAATATGTCAATATGTCAGAACAATTTTTTGTTCAATAAAGCAGATTTGACAAGTTTTTCACGACAAATTGTCAACTGTCACCTACTGCTCTAAAAGTTTTACTAAACAGAAAAATGACATATTTGTGAATTTTCCACCATGTCAATTTTGTCGCCTATAAGTTTAATTAAATAGAAAAATTGTCGGATTGTCAGTTTTTGACATAATTATGTCGGACTTGTCGGATTGTCAGTTTTATTAAACAGGGCCCTTATGATAATTTTAGGTACATTTCATGATCAATGAATTATAGAACGAGTTATGAATTAGTCATACTTAACTAAACAAACGTAACTTTCATACAAATAGAAGTCGATAGAATACCTTTATGGGCGCTATATATAATTAGTTTAGAAGCTTACTGTTTAAAATAACAACCACATGCAAGCTGTGAGACGCAAGGCCGACGGCAAGCGGAACTTGGAGCGGAAACGTCGGTTTCTCGCGAGAGAACTCCTCGACGGTTATTAGCACCGACACGTATGTACATACCTACATATATACGCGTCCAACTTCTAATTGAAGAACAGGAATGTCCCAAACTAATCAGCAAGAGACCTTGCAACAACGACGCGATACTTATTTCCAACTTAGAAAACTAAAAAAGGGCAAAATAAATTGAACGGTATTTACTAACAATTTTTTAAAATTATAAAATACATCTCATCGCGTGAATAGAAAAGCCTTTAAGAAAACTATTCTTTTTCATTTACTCAAAGGTTTATTTTCTTCTTTTCAGTGCATTTTAATATATACTTGGTTATATATACATATATAATAAGTAAGTATATATAATAGCGTAATATATAAAGTATAATTATATATATGTATATAATAATGTTATAAAGAGGTAGGTAAAATTTGTATGTTCCGAAATATCTTACACTAATGAGCCATTATCCCCAAGTGTTATAGGCTAAATTTAAATTGTTCCCGTGACATATTTTTCATTCATAACGCTAGCGAAGCCGTAAACAAAGACTAGTTTAAAATAATTTACAATCTTAACTAAATACCATAAAAAAAAAACAGAAAATAACCTAAATATAGTCTCTAGTTATTGCTGTCACCTAAAGATTTATCTTCATACGGTACTAAGTGATACTAGAATGTTGTATTTAAAGAAATATTAATAGGAACAGTAAAATACAATCGCCTCAAAATCAAACATCAATGCTCTGTAATTCCATTAGCTGTTCGTGTATGTAGGTATGTATGTTTGTGAACGCACCCACGAAACAGAAGAAATTCATAAAGTGATTGAACGCCTTTTCAAAAAAAAAGAAAAAACTTTGTATTGTTTATGGAAACCGAGCAAATCATAATGAAAAATTAAAATTATGAGACATAAAGTTATATGTAAAGTCTATCGTTTGAATTTAATAACTACGAGTACATAGTTCAGTTAGACTATAACTTTGGCTCTTTCAAATAACCACTTTTTTATTTACATTTAAACTCTTTTTACTGAAACAAACAGCATCACAGAAACTAGAAAAACTCAGAATGAAGTACATATGCGCTGCTGATTTTATATCTTATCTTTAACATTATTATATCTTTAAAATCTAGTTTTTTACGAGGTAAGCTGTATGTCACGAGGTCGGAAATATTCGCTCCACACAGAGTTATGGCGAATTTCACCAATTAAACTGAACGAGATCAGCATCTCAGCTTCCGAACCTTCAGATACACATGTAAAATGTTTTGCACTTGGCTCATTCCAAAGCCTAACAAAGTACGAATTTGTTGACAAGTAATTTTTTTGCCAGTTTCAATAAGTGGTCGTACGGTATCAATATTAGTTTCTGTAACCGCAGTCGCCGGCCGACCTTCACATACCTCGTCATGGAGATGATCACGTCCACTTGCTAAATTCTCCAAACCACGAATACACAGAGCTGCGACATGGTGCTTCGTCACCGAATGCGAATTGAAGTCTCTGGCAACGCTCTTGTTGATTAAAGCCACAGCGAAAATCATAAAAAATTATTGAACGAAAATATTCACAAGTTACATTCATTTTGATGGCGACAAACAATTTTCGAAAGGACGCAACAATGAAAAAAAAATGACAGTCTCGCAAATTAAAAAGTGATATGTTTCCAAAGAGTTCCATTTTTGAACTCCATAATTGTTTGTTTTTCATTATTTTATTGTTAGTGGCCAGATCCAGAAAGTTTCAGTATGCCCCACGTATTACCTCCGCAACGTTATATCGGCCATTAGTTCATCGGTAATTAAAAGAGCTTTGCCGAGCTTTCCACCGCGAACTTGTTGGTTAGGTAAAGTATAGCCAACATTCGTTGGGTCTAGCTAGTTACCGGCGCTAAATAAATATGCAAAATAGGACTAAAAATAGTTCGAGGCAAGTTGCTAGGACGTCGGACAGACACTTCCGTCTGGAAGATGGGTGGAAACGTTTTTCTTTATTGATTCAAACGTGGTTTGTACGGTAGAGAAACAGACTGTTACAAGCGAAGACGCGTCAAGTAGGAAAACTATTGAAAGAAGTATACTTTTATTACCTACATTTAAAATTAAGCAGATAGTATGTATATCAGTTGTAACAGAGAATGATGTGAAAAGTAACAGTTAATGGCTATCAAAACAAACAGTACAAAAGAGTATTTATTATACCACATTCACGGCGTCAGATCGCTTAACTAGATTGTTGTGTAGTATGTATAATGATTGTTGACTGTGTCTGAAACGGGGGGGTTACCATGATCTGTTAGTGCAGGAATGTTTTAGGACTATTCCGACAGTGGGTGAGAGATCATCTATCATTTTCCTATTTTCGGAATAGTCCTAAAACATTCCTGCACTAACAGATCATGGTAACCGAAGTCTTATGTAAAGTCGCTGGCGATACTGCCGAAATAGTTGATAGGTACTTCTGATTGCGTTACAGCGTTGCTAGCTGATCGGAGTAGACGTGTAGTGGACGCCATTGCTTATCTTTATCTACACTTCGTTTTATTAATGTAATAAATTATTAGTAGCGAAGACGCGTTAAATAGGACAACCATTTGTATTACATCCAACATTATGCAGAGGAAATGACAGAGAATGACGTGGAAAAACATAGTAAATAGCCAATCAAAACAAACGATACAAGAAATTATTTATTTATTTATATTTATAAGGGACTCAAGCCACATGTAGGTATACCAGACAGAAAATAGACAAACTGATATTCTATAAGCAGTATTAGTTGTGGAAAAACTTTAGATTTTTGCCAAAGAGAAAAATAACAGTATTAGAGTGGCATGAACTACAGAAACGCTTGCGGCAAAACTGTACAAAGTTGTTGTAGAAATACGAAATAGGAAATGCATAGAAATGAGGCCCTAGATAGTGACGTACTATCAGCGGTAACGATGATGGAACAAGCTACCAAAAGATTTTCGAATGTCGGTGTTGAAATGTAAAACTCTTTGAAAGCAATAGCTACTCGTCTAGGCCGCGCGGTCTCTTATAATATCTGTACCAACTTTTATTAACCTACGTTTTATCTTCAGCTTTTGTTTTAATAGCTCAGCATCAAAATAAAGTTTAGACAATATATTACGCATCTATTAAGAGGAAAACGCTAGGGTAGCCCGCGAAATTCAAGTTTTCTTACGTTTTTTGCAATCTACTAATTGCAAAGTCGTCACGTCAGAGTAAGGTTGTAATTGCAAAAAACGACAGAGTAAGGTTGTATGTTGATTGAAATATGATTCGCGGCCGTGGGAAATATGGTTTTTCAGAGTAATAATCATTAAAATCATTATTACGACCCCCTAAATTTCATTTAACCCCATTGAATGACTATTTCATGAAAAAGTCATTCTATGGGATTAAATGAAAAATAATAAAACGTAAAGTATTACAAAAAGCTACACCAATACAATATTTTAAATCTGGATAGAAACGGATAAAGTCTGCGTTTGTTCGCTTTCTGCGGCTTTAGAATCCCACAACTAAAAGCAATATCATAATAATATATATGTATGTAATCTTTTTATACAAGAAAGCACTTAGCAAAAGAGTAGTGTAGTAGCCCGTTTTTCGCAGCACCCACCTGTTGAAAGGCAGGGCGTGATTCAATAGGCTAATACAACCTACAATTAAATTCTAGTGCCACCACTACGACCAAACTACCAACCGACATAAGATTGATAGAATGTTTTCAAATTGCATTTTTATTACAGGGAATGAGGCCGTATTGCGTGTGACTTCCTTAAAAAAGATAAAAACCACTGACTAGTGCGCTTTTATTTGATTAAAAGTGCTTGAATTATTATAAACATGATCCTTGTTATGAAAACTTTTTTATTGCGTATTGGGTTTCAACCGGAGTAATTATTCTGCTTGATCTAATAACTTAGGTACCTACTTAAGAATAATATAGTTCGCAAACCCTAAAACCATCAGGAATTAGGAAGGTTTTAGGGTTTGCGAACTATATATGTATATTATGTATTATAATTTAAATAACATTTAATTACACGCGCCAAAACCGACTAGAGTTTCCAATTCTCAAACAATAAATGTAGGGAATAGCTGGACGAGATAAACAGGCGATAATAATCACGATAAAGCAAGCATGTACTCATATATGAGTACCCTTCATCATGTACGTCACCAAAACGTGGCAGACAATTTCTAATTTAAACTAAAATTACATTGATTGGCTTTTTACAGGCAAAACTTCTGGAAATCGACTTCATTCCAAGCTGTACACGAATAAAAATTGAAGAAGGATAACGTGAGATGGGCTGCACGCGCCCTAACACTTGTTCCACAAGGGATTAAATAGTCACTCGAAATACTGAAGTTACGGCGTTTTGTTCATGGTGATAAGAAGTTTTGATGTGGGCGGGGTATCGATCGGCGCCAAGCGAGTGCGCGACCACAGCTCCTCGCAGTAAACAGAAAGCACGCCGTCGCCGTCCGCGGAGAGTATCATCAGTCGGACGCTGACGCGGGATGCACACGCTCATCTTTCTGTTGCTGGTCGCCGCCGCAGCGTGCGCTGTACCTCGCCATCTCGGTAAGTTTACAACTAAATGTTAACTTAAACTAATATTATTCTAATTAATCTCGAATACTTCAAGCATTATTATCTGCTGCTGATAAGCATTTCCCGTATACTTTTGTGTTAAAGCCGCGAATGATATGTGTAATTGATATTAATGTAATTATTATGCTTTTTCTGTTAAATTTTAGATACCGCCCCTGTAGACACCTGTTAGGTACATGTTGCGTCCTTCTATTTATGTTTTACTTCGATATTTTTGAGTGTTTAACCTGTTTGAAAATCAACGTGTAGTTATACCGTCGCCGTTTACTTAGTTAGAAACAATTATAAATTGGCAATATTTAGTGCGTGAATTTATTTAGTGTTTTGATTATTTATTATAAGCTAAGCTAGTCGAAAGCTTAATTGTTGCATTCAAAATGTCGGCTTCCATTGTGGAGTAGAGTTATAGCTAGCCTAGATTATGTGTTGTCTCAATCCCAAATTGATGTTGTGAATAACGTATTCAAAAGCCTCTTGGAGGTTTTTGCAAACGTTTCAAATACAGTATTAAGATTAAATATAAAATAGAGGAACATCAAATATTATTTGATCTTCGCTTATTTTCGAAAACTCAGAACTGTGGTTAGAATTATAGGGAAATTGAGATGTGCGATATCTGTTTTACAAACAGACATCGCCGTCCCCGCTTCCTGGCCGTACTCATTATTTTAGATAAATGTTACTTAGATATTTGTTGTGATTAGTTAGAAACTTGGTTACTTGTACTTTTTTTTTCTTTTGTTTGACTTTAAGATATTTTATTATCTAATGAGCGGAAAGGTAAACTTTAAAGTTTATATTATAAATAAGTAAGCACAGTGATAAATAATGTGTGAAGATGAAAACACATAAAACAAAATCTTCAGCATATCAAGAGTAGATAGATATATCAAGTTACATATTGTGTCAACTTGGAATTTAACTTTAGATGGGTACTTGTTAGTGCTAAGACTATTAAAAATATTAAGCTCATACTAGCATACATATTCTTAAAGCAGTTGCTTAAATAGGCTTGGAAAAGAAATTGAAAAAAAATCCTTGCCTGACAGAATCGGCTTTGAACAATACAACGCAATAAAAACCTGTACTGTGCTTTAAGGTATTTTGATTATTATAAAACTTTTTACCATTAATTCTTCTCCATGAGATCTATCATCCAGTCATTATGAAAACTTCGACATACAGACTTGACTTTTACAATCAGACCCGACTTTCACGTTATTTCAAGTCACCCGTCACATTTAAAATAGTGGTGAGCTTGTTTGAAACATTGTATCACTTTTAACAAACAATTCAGTGATAATTAAAATAAAATCTAAGTTCCTTTACTTACTTTTTAATAGTGAAAGGAATATAGATAACTACTAACTTAAGTAATTGCGATATTAGGAACACCTCTCGCAATCCCTTAAATGAATGGGACAAAACTTTCGATAAAGAAGCAAAAAACTAAAATAAAACTACAAATTCCGACTTATTCCCAAAAACTACGCAAATAAACAATAGTAAGATTGTAATTCTATTTTTAACTAAAAGCTGGGCTTATAGTTAAAAAGCTGATAACGTAGATTCTTTTGTAGGGCTTTAACTTTGACAATTTAAAACATTGACAAATCTTCTTCTTTATCGTGTGGTTAGTGCCTAACCTGGTGTCAGAGTTTTTATGCCGCCCATGGGCCTAACATGGGCCTTGACAAATAATAACCATAATGAATGCAAAAAAAAACACATAAGTTAAAAAGTAAATAAGAACTAAAATAATTCAAGAAATCCAAATAAAAACATATTGTGTCATGGCGATCATTTTAGAGTCAGAAATGCAATGTATGTTAGTGTATGAGTTTTAAAAGTGTGCGCTGTCCGATTGAGGCAATGCAAGGAGTGGAAGATATACAGCTACATACAAATGAAATGATAAAATGTATATATAGGCTGCAGTAGCTAAGTAGGGCGCGCTAACTTATCACGCTGATTGGCACAAACTGAACCACTTCCCCGGGATAAATTACCACTAAGTTAGATTCAATTTCAGTGAGACGCTTTACTTGCTAAACTGGTTCTAATAAAATGGTCACTAATTCCATCCCGTTAAATTAAATTATATTCCTTATCACAGCTCTGGCGGCCCTTAAACCTAGTGCCAACTACTTTTCCTACAAGGGAGAGTTTATTGAATTAAGGCGTAATTTGCTGACTGATATTGTATCCAAATATTTATCACGCCGTCAAGATATTAGACGAATAATGTGTGGTATACACAGGCGTAGGTACTACTTACCCCTGTGCGCACCTAATCAAGCACGTTCTAATATTTGCAAGGGAACATGAAAATATAAATGTACCAGTATTTTCTGTAAGATAAAGACGGACAAGCCGGACGGAAAAGCAAAATTAATATCACTGCAAGAAATGCGAAAACAATTACGTGTGGTTTATCATTTGCACAGGTTCTTTCTTAAGTACCGCCGTAAATTTGTAGGATAAAGACGGATCAGCCGGACGGGCTGGCAGATATTAATCTCACTGAAAGAAATGAGAACACAATTGTGTTGGTGGTTTATCTTTTCCACATATTCTTAAGTACCACTGTAATTGATTCTTCACGGCAAATGCAATATAGGTAATAAAAAGGGAAGTAGAGGACTCGAAGAGTCTTTAACTCATAAAGAGTCTATTCTGTGCCACGTTCCGTTAAAATATTACAGAACTTATAGAAATACTTCAAAAATAATGTTATAATTTGGAGATTTTTAGTGCAATATTTCCAAAGAGACTTGACTTGCCTCTGTTACAACAGGAGTATTATGCTAACCCTGTGAGGAAAAAGCGTGAGTGTATCTGTTTGTAAGTTTGTATCTGTGTTCACACGTATCCTTTATTCATACTTACTATCTAAGTTTTAACATAGGATTTTATTAAAAAAAATACTTACACATTTTTTTTTCTATTTGTAACACAACATAGTTTTTTTTACTGAATAACTTTTAGTATCGATATAATTAGACTTTTGTAGCTTTTTGTACCATAAATCATAAATCATTATTTCTTTGGATAAGATTTCCACTACTTTATGTAGGTATACATTTATAACGAATCAAATAAGCACGTTCATTCAAATTATTTGTAGGTATAGCAACTCATTCTATTATGCAATACATACATTCGTTTGTTTGCAACAATAATGACATAACTCGAAAAATAAGAAATACAGGACAGCTTTTTTGTAAGTTCTAAAAATATCTTCAGTATATCGCCAATATTTTTTTTGCATAGAGAAACTTTTTATCAAAAGATTAAAGTTTTATTTTACGTATTTCGTTACTTAATTTAATACTTGCTTTCCTTAATTTTATATTCAACTACAAACAACATCGAAAAATCTTAATTTTTGAGTTATGTCATCCTTCTCGCAAACCTTATATTAGTAAGTATTTGATTACAAAAACTGAATCCGGTACTCGATTACGAAAGCCTCTTTCGTCATGCAACTTTTTTTTCTTAATTGATAATGATTTATAACTACACGCCCCTTCTTTAGGAAAAAATATCAAGTTTTTTTTTTATTTATTTATTTGAGGGTTATAAAATATTTAATGTTTCGCTGCATCCGTCCAGCACTTCATGTAATGGGTACTTATAAATGGCAGCTGACGAAGTCCGATAAAAATAAGATTTGGCCAGGTCAAGCCATAAATTGATGGTGTATTTGGTACAATTGTCAACTATATGTGTATAGGTGAAACAATTTAGTTACCTCATGAGAAAAGCTTGTAAATAATAAAGAGCTCCAGTAAGTGGTAGGTTGTATAATCATCATTTTGTACTCGGTATATCAATTACGCAGACCGAAGGCCAACTAAATAATGCCGCTGAAAAACAAAAGCCAAACAAAAAAGCAACGTGCCTATTCTTAAAAACAATGAAGTGAACTTAAACTTCCCAAGTCACTTAATTTTTAAAAGGCGTCGACTCGTAATTTTCGGACTAGTTAAATTCGTGCGAATCGTCCAATATTTTTCGAGTTAAAAAACACAGAACTTCGTGATCATATATAAGACAAATCTCTGATAATAAAGATGAGTCAAAAGTCTGGACTTATTCAAATGAAAAAAATATGTAAAGTTGAAAATGTGACTATCATAAGCTAAAGGCCGCAAGTTTTTGTCGATCCTAGAAATGCGACTCGCTTGAACAGCAGACGCCTCTTCTCTGGCCCTCTACACCTAGAGGAAATCTCTAACAAATATTGAGAGTAAATGTGGTACTAAATGCCAAAACAGACCGATATGCCTACTACCTACTTAAAGCAACAGCCGGTCCAGGCGCTAGTTTTTCAATACTCTTCAAGATTAAGAAACTTTGGATTCTTACTGTAATAGACGGCAACGAAAACCAAAGTTATTAAGTAAAGATAGATATTATACAAGTTGGCTGTTAATGGATTAATAGCGGAATCAGCAAAACAGCATTATATAAAAGGCACATACATTTAAATTATAAAGTAATACCAATCTGTTATTGTGTCAATTATAAATAATAACATATCGTTCGACACGGTCACAATTGCAAATCCACAACAATGATTGATTTTTATGAGTGGTTGGGTTACATGGCTCTGTCATATACATAATGTAACATTTGTGAAATGAAGTTAAACCACAGTCGGATTTTCTGTCCATATTGTATTTTTGAATTCGACTTCAGAAACAGAATGTCTTTGACGTTTGAGTCACGAACCCTAAGGTTTCATGACAAATCAGAAGAGGACCATATTGTTAGCAAGTAAAAGTAAAGGTTTACTCGATGGGCAAAACTATTTGAGTGGCAGTAGATCCGTGACCGAACAAACAACCTGCATTTTGACAGCGTGTAGGATTATGGCCCACTCTGTCAAATAGAGGTTACCTGAATTCTAGCAAGGGGTGGTATAGTATAGACTTAAGTCAAGGTTGTAGTAAATAAAGACGGCGGTCACCAAGGGGAGTGGGAATCAGTTGTCCTTAGCACAGTATGGCACTTGGATAAGCTGAATGAAATCGTAGCAGTTCTCCCTGTCAGATCTTAAGCAGTGCATCCGAAAGAAAGCCCAGTTAGCCCAAGTATGTTGAGATAACATAAGTGGATATTCATGTATAGCGAATATTATGAGCTAATATTAGATACTGTATACTAATGTTAAGTGAGAGAATATAAGATAAATAAAATATATAAGAACGAATTGTTTATTTAACACTTGAAGTCTTAAATAAATAATTCGCACAAGAAACAGAAGCGGACTTAATGCCATATACATTTTCTACCAGTCAACTTTTGGGTGATGCAGAGACAAAGGTGTTTATGTAAAAATAATTTTACCTTAATACTAAGATATACTAAAAGGATGGAATAAGAATACTATAAATATACACCAATATATAGAAATGTAAATAAACACGCATATACTAAAATAAAAAGACAAACAATTGCCAGCTCTAGTTGTAAGAAAACCTAAACATTTGATAGATGTAGTTAATAATCCGTACCTATTCACATGACGAAGAAATCAGCACTATGCATCTGGAAGGGGTAAGCAATGAGTTAGAAACCTTAAAACAAAGACGTATCCAGGAATCTTAGGCATCATAATAAATTAAACTTTAAAAAAAGCTTTTATTACATTAGGTTTATCTCAACATTAAACGCGTATTCAAAGTTTCGTGGCCGTGCTATTATTTGTTGAGGAGTTCTCTCGTCATGAGGTCTTGGCTAGATCAAGTCATGTCGCCCATAAAAATGTATTGTCACCAGAACCAAAGTTGTGTAAAAATTTCAACTTGATCAGTTCGGGGATCTGGGGGTCTACTCTCTAAGTCCGTCAGCGAAGATACGGGCCCGTCCGAAAGTACATCGAAACTTCTAAATGAACCATGCCCTATTGTTTTCGGATTCATGAGTTTTGAAAATATATCGGGAGTAGGGACAACTGTATAATCGTGTTGACATGCGTTTTTATTTCGGGTACCTTACTAATTGTATTCATGACCGTAATTGATACAGAGTAGGAAACGCCCGTATCTTCGGCCGAAATTACGGGTTTCGTGCTTAGAGAGTAGACCTCCTGGTTTGACTAACAAGGCAAGTTAAATCTAAATATTTAAAAGAGCAAGGTCACTCACTCACTCATCACGAAATATCGAAAACCATTAGACGTATAAAGATGAAATTTGGCACGCCTCCCTGACAAATTTCTAATTCTAATCTAATCTATTCTATTCTATTCTAATTCTATTCTATTTTTTTCATTTTTTATTTTATTTTAGTTAATAGTTAGTAGACGTTTGCTCAGAACAGATTTTGCGACAGAGCCAGATTAAAGAACCTGAAATTTAGCAAATCTAGAGTTTATTAGTAGGAGACATAAGCTAAGAAAGAATTTTGTAAAAAAAAAAGAATAATAAAGATTTTTTTTTTGTTTTGTTTTGATCTTAAGTAAGATCCCAGGTTCGAATTCCAGGTCGAAAAAAGAATTATTGCGTTTTTCACACAGAAAATTGACTGTACATATCCCAAACACCGTCAAAGGCGACCACATTCTTTCGAGGGTACGGCTTCTTGCCTCCATAGCATTATTGGTAAGCAAGCATAACATAAGTATCTACTCTAAAGTTTTAGCATACTTAACTGATATTTGACCCAGAATCTGTGTGCTCTTGTAAGGTATCTCATAGTTTATTAAATATCTTACACCGAGCGTAGGTTGTTCCGTTACATAATTGGGCCACATACTTTGTTTCTTCATCCTGGTTTTGCGAGAATACTTAATTGTTGTGGAATAGCGGGGCAATATCATCTTTTCATGACATGGACATTTAAGAAATTCTGCTAGGCTTTCTGAACAACTTGTTTGAAATAGCTCTTGAGTCTTTGAGCAACGATTGGACTTAACTGAATACAGTTATACGAATACGGTAAACGAATACGTTTACAAACTAATTTAATACAAAATCATAAAAGCTTAATATCATCATACATTTGAAGTCACATCTTAGCTTGTAAATAGAATTAAGGTACGGGAGTAATGATCTACTCAAGAAATCTACTCATTGCGTTGAGTTCATAGACTTAAAGAGTCTTCTAGATACTAAGTAGAATTAGTTCTAAGTTAAGTTTAGTTAAAGCAATCATTTTTCTTAGTCCTGGTTACGTCCATGTTTGTAACAACATAGTTTTATTGTGTTGTGACGACAGGCAACTCACACACCATGTTTCCAAATTATATAACTTTGTGATTTATTTTTCCGTCGTCACTATTACACAATGAGCACATAGTTCTATAAGGCGAGGTTATTCTCTCTACTGTTGAAAGCGAACTTGCAATAAAGCGTAAACCTTGCCTTGCAAATTTTAGAATGAAATGAGTGGAATAGTTTTTTTCGTCATGTGAATAGAAATAGCTGCATTGTAGCGTCCACTTGTCAAGTCCACCTCTATCCCCGGCTTACAAGTGCCCAAAGCGCTTATCTTCGAGACTTTTAGGTCCATCAGCTGCGCCATCAATGTCGCAGTTGCCGCACCGAATGGGTCGACAGCCAAGACCATTTCGCAGCGATTATATCATGCCCCGTATGCTGATGCCGAACCCATTATATGGGTATGAAGATAGCCCCCGCGCGGTTGGGCCTACCGAACAAGACTGGCTGAGCAAGGTACGTAAGGAAATGACCAAGGTTAATAATTAAATCACACAAAACAGAGAAAATACTGTAGGTATGGAAGGGTAGGAAGCAACAACGCGGAAGCTCGGTGTTAGTCATTACACACAGCCGTTTTTATCTTTGACCGCAGTTTATCAAATGACATCACGTGAGCAATGACGATAGGCGACGTTGCGACGTTTATTTGCTACATGTAGTAGTAGCGCGCGATTCGCAAGCAATTGTTTTCAGGATACAATTACTCAACACTCCGGCGCCCATGTTCAATGCTCAATGGTCGTGCGAGTTCAGTGATGAAACTGCAGCAATGGACATGCTAGGGTTACCCCCGGTTCTCCCGACCTCCCGTCGACACTGCGTCCGGGGGTAGCGGTGGAATGTTTTATTAGCTCTTTATAAATCCACCGATTATAAACTGTTGAACAAAACTAACATGAAACATGTGGCGTGGTAGGTATTTTTTGGTACTAGAATGACTTATCTACACCGAGGTTAAGCTAGACTATAGGCAAATAAGGGTTAACATATCAAGAGTATAACTTTAATTCTTTTCTTTTTAGTTTGATTAAATGTTGGGGGTTACAAAAAAAAAACTACTAGATCTTCAATACTTTTCTAGCGAATTTTATCTGATAAAGATTAACATTACATATCCTTGAATGAAGCAATTTCAATATAATATTTATCGTATTCAAGACTTTTAGTTAGCTCAATCAGATTGTTTGAAGATCACGCCACACATAGTTCAGTATTGCCTGATTGGGAACAAATTGGATTTTCACCGCTGGCAATTCGGAACTCACCATAAAGACGATTTATCGATGGGGTGCAGGTTTTAGGCGATTTTGGACTTACAATTACCAAGGGCCAAATCAAAATTAGTAGTGCTATTAATGATAAGTTTGATAAAGGTACTAAATAACAGTTATTCAAGTAATTATTAGGCAAGATTCATTATCTAGACAAAGATTAAAAAGGAAATTAATTTGAGACATTGTAATTTGCACTAGTCTGGAGCAGCCCGTGAGTATGGTTCGAATAAAAAATACGGACTCGCTCATAGGGTGGAAATAGCTAGATTTAATTAGATTTAAAAGACAAAAAAAAATAACACGAATAGAATTGAAAACTGACGACAGATATCTAACTGGGCCAGGTCAATTCGTATTGCCGAGAAACCTCGTTATATCTTGCCAAGGTTCTGTAATAAGTATATCCTTGAAATCTAGGAATTTCTAGACTGGCAAGTCAAGCTAACTGCAATTGGATGAGTGGGGGCTAGGGGGCGGGGCATTAGAGAATGAGTGATATGGGAGGTCAGCGCGGCAAATGATATCGATTTGTCTATTTTAAAATTAAAACTTCACAACTGATAGCATTGCTATAAAACTTTAATGGTAATAGATACATAAAATGAATATGTATGCTTTAAAGTACACATATAGTAAACAAAGATACAATCTTATTGTATTGAGGGCACATTGCGAGTCTTATCACTGATAACAATATCCACTTCACAACCTTTGGAAAATATTTTCTAATTGAATCATCAAACAGGCTAGAGTCCAGCTTTTAAAGAAAATTCATACTTTTAATAGTTTAAGTCTTTTAATAGTAAGTAAAAATGTGGAAAGCTTATCAACATAACCTATTCGCACTTTACGTCACTTGTCGCAGGATACGTCTCATTTATTAATTGAATTACAACATCATGATAACACGGTTTATAAACAAGCTTTTAGTAGTAACCTTATGCTGTTAAGTCTCAGAATATTTTATGGGTTTTTATTTTACGAGTCCTTAAAATCTCGACATGACAGTGGCACCAACCCAATGCGTTCGACTGCCCTCCCCACCTCTTTCTCCCGCCTCCCATACAGGGTGCAGGCTGAGTTGCCAGATCATATAAACAATTTACAGATACGGCCGAAGGGTGCTCTCTCGGCTCACCGGCACGTAAACGCAGCGAATCACTCGACCATAGATTATGATATGAAACGTGACCAAGGGAATTCGTTAAGTCTGTCGAGAATAAACGGATACGTAAGTTTGGAGATGAATCAAAGAGATATTTTAGAGAGGTACAACATTTTAGAGCCGAAATACAAATTAAAATACAATTAGAGCAAAGTAGCTCATCAAGAGTTCTATGTCAAGGGACACTTGCTCGATAACTTACTCAATATAAGGCGTGTATAAGGTTTTATAGCCTCAGGTGTACAGTTTTTGTGAAGATATGAAACCTACCAATTACGTGAAAAAATATACGTCACAATAATTTTTAAAGTAAACATACCCAGCTATTGCATATTATTATTCATTATTTCCAAATAATGACCCAGATATAAAGTGTCCAGAATGCAGTTAGTAAGTGAAGCAAGAATAACCGTCGTAAAAATTATGGCAACACCTGAGCTGTTTACATAAAAATATAAACAAGGTTAGGTTAGGTTAGCTAATTGCACCGTGAAATAGGAAATGTGCTTATTCCAAAGTAGCGAATATAGAAAAATTGTGCTCCGTATGTTTTAGTATTTAAAACTTATTAAAATATCTGACCCAGTTACAAATTGTGTTAGCTTACTTTTAGCTTTCACGACCCTTATTGAAAAATAAGGCAATAAAAGCATAATTATGTTAAAAATCATGAAATTGTGAAACTCGTAGACCCTCTACGAGGTTCTTTACACAAAAGTTATGCAAAGGTATTTATTTATTTATTTTTCTATTTCACATATTATTTTAGCGAAATAAATTAATGAATTTAATAATCGAAAATATTAATTTCAAGCAATCCAAACGATAATAATGTTTGCAAGAAATTATCGCTACGGAAGTGTGCTACGAAAAACGAAGACTTCCATTAATTTCCGTAGTTACTGCTACGAGAGCGCTACGAAACGCGCTACGTGTGCTGTCATTTCGACATGGCTACGATGATGAATTGCATATAGCAAAGGTCACTATCACGTAATATGTTGTGTAATTGGTTATATCAAGCAAAAAGTTATGTAGAATCTAATATTTATAAGGTTCAAATGGATATGTTTTGACTTACCTAACCTCACAACGGTAAGATTGTTTTTGTTTTATATCTATTTCTTTTGATGTCGTTAGTTCCAGTATAAATCTTTTTTTTTACATAATACCACTACGGGAATATCATTTCGGGTTAGTCAATTCATTAGAGTAGGCAAAAATAGAAAGAAAGAAAAAAACAAAGATAGGAAGAACTTTGTGACACGACGCTCCATCAAAAATTCGTAGGCACTGCTATACGACAAAGCTACAAAGCATCTACAAAAGTACGAATAAAAAGTTCGTTATGACGGCCGAAAATGGATGAAACAGAAAATCACTTCACTTTGAAATGAAAAACATCCATTAATTTACCTCGTTAGGGCAGAGGGAATATTAACGAACTTTACTAACAGAAGTCTCCTTTCTAACCTGTTCCACTTATCAAAGAGATGACTTTGAAGTGTTGCTTAAATACAGGGCAACTGCTATTTATACATTTCAAGGCACCTATGTACATACGTATCGCAACCTCGAAGCTTCGGCCCACAGCCATCATTTGTCATTTATCTTGGTAGATACGAACGAAGGCTGTCATTTATTATGGAAAACTTAAGTGCATTAGCGAGGACATACTGGGAAACTGAAATAGTTCAATGATAATTCACTTAATGCTTCTGAAACCTTCGGTGACATAGCATTTATAGCTTTTCGAGGTATAATCAATTATTTCAAATTCATACGATGTTAAGGTACTGTTATGATGGCTTTTGTTTATTATATTATTATGTCATTCTAATAGTAATAAATAGTATCTAAGTGACACACATGTCAGTTAAGAACACCTGAGTTTAGCATTTCTCTGAAAACACATTTCACACGTTTGACATTGATCTAATTTACGAAGTTGATACGTTATTTTACGTTTCATTTATTTCGGCGCAGGAAATCGATCGCATTAACCAAATGGAAGACGATGAGGACATAACTCCATTCGAAGATGAATTTTCTCGTTGGATGTCTCGGGAACCTTACATGCCCCGACCATTTGGGCCAGCAAGGCCGGGGGAATCAGCTTATGTACCTGAGGCCATAACACCTGTACCAGAAGTTGTACGACCCCTGATGCCACCAAGGGAGATCATTCCACCGGAGTCCTTATTAGCACCGGAGATGGCGATTCGGCAGCGGAAGACATCTACTCCTACACCATCGGCAGCAACGAACAATGAAGAAAAGAAAAAGACATTTGCACTGACGCCGCTAGATAAGGAATATTACGAACCCGAACACAAAATTGTGACGCAAAGTAAGTTAAACTTTATTGACGCAAAATTTTATTAATTGGAGGCTGATTTAAGAGAAATGATATCTATAACATTTTTAAAACAACGTTATATATAGTACTGTTCAACAAGTTCCTGGTGGTTAGACTACCGCTGCAGCTTTTCCACCTAATAAAATTTTCTGTCACCTCTTTCGCTACGCCGCGCCGTCGCTCGACGGGAAATTGAAGAGGCGGGCTGCCATTTCCAAGTTCGAATAGATAATTATGCTACATGTATATACTTATTTCCTATTTGTAACAATTTGCAACTCCCGATAATTTTTGAACTTCATTTCCTATTGATTTTACACGTTGTTTACGAACATTCAAAAACAAAATAAGATGAGTTTTTAATGGTTAATTAACCTTTATTGAAACGTTTTATTGATTTGCATATATAGTCCAGTCGATATGTACTTTTACCTGGAAAGTATTCCAAACTTAATTGGGCGGGGGGAGACAATAACCTCATTTTTTTCTGACCTTTTTAGTTTTTCGCTTATATCTCTTGAACTAAGCACATTTTGTGTCCCACCTTGGACAATATTGTTGAGGAACGTTAATTTTTTTGAAAGTTTGTTGGTGAACCAAATTTTCAAGCCCAATCACATCCAACACACCAATTCACAGCCCATCAAAGTTTCTTAAAATGTAAAAATAGCATAACTATTTGTTACCATAATTTCTATGTGAATTATGTTGATTACTCATCATTCATTATCTTGAGGAGGAAGTGACTCGGACTGTGACGACAACGACGAGGAAGGTCCGGCAGCCCCCAAGCTCCCAAAATTTTCTCAGCCTCAAATTATCTCACGTATGTACCTTCAAGAGCTCTTGAACCTTTACAGTGTGGACTTTGGACCCCATGGACCTGTGTATCGCACTCGGTACAAATCCGAGCTCAGCTTATGTTGATGGTGTAAAGGTTTAGTAACACTTGACTGTACATAACATCTGCAATCTATATTTTAAAACACAAAAATTGTTTCTACCTTTGTCCGTGATAGACTTTGAAACCATCCAATTGATGTGCCCCAAACCGGTTTCATAAGAAAGGCAATAATGCGAAGATGATTTTAGATCACGAAAACAATGCATTAGGCACTATAGCTTAGTAGCACACGCCGGGTACCCGCTAGTCAATCTATACATATAATAAAATCGTAGACTTGCTGTGACATACGATCCAGGTTAATCAACTTTTGCGAACGTTTGGAAATCGATGGGTTATCTTAAAGATCCAGTTTTAGATTTGATATGATTTGTTTTAGTTTAAATTAACAGAAAGTCAATTTATTAGTAAATTTTTTGTAGCGGATGTTAGGGTTATACTACAAATTCACGTTCCCATGTAATGTTTCCTGACAATGCCAAAACAACACGCGTTCAAGTGTGCGAAGCCGCGGGCACAGCTAGTTATGAATAAACAAATAATTACATACTATAGTAATAGGAATTCACAATAGGGTGATGACCAGGCATGAAAATGTGGAAATAACATTACAACATCCTATCGGTCAGCGGACTCCAACAACACCACCTCCCACCCCTCCTCCGGTGACATCATATTGTGCGTACAACGATGAGGGTACTGGTGCGAGATAAGGTTCCTTACAAAACGTGTCATACATTATAATGGGAAATCATCATGTTTGAGGGGTGGGGGGGATCATAGGTTTTCCAAGACGAACATATTGATTACTGATCAACATAATTAACATAGAAATTATGGTAATAAATAGTTATGCTATATTTTACATTTTAAAAAACTTTGACTTAATTTGATCGGCTTTATCAACGAACTTTTACAAAATTTCATATTCTTCAACTTTGTCATCTAATATGGTACATAAAATTTGCTCTGTTTAAGAGATATAAGTGAAAAAAATTAAAAAGTCAGAATTTTTTTAGGTTTTGTCACCCAAAGTTAGCACAACCCTCGAAGTCGAAAACTTAGGATAGTCTTCCTAATGTACCCCCAAACAACCTGTTAAAGTTCCATTAAGTTCGGAATACTTTCCAGCTACCTTACCTTTTTCCGACATATCGACTGGATTCATAAACTTTAGTTTTCAATGCTTCATAAACATATCGAATATGTGTAATGCTATTGTTACAGAATCCGACGGGCCACATGAAGGAGGTGACTCGAAAACCCATCATAAAGCGGTTAACGTTATGGCCTTCCAACGACCTCGCCAGATTCGACAGAATCCTAACCTGGGTAGGACGAAGAACTTGGTCGCCGAAAACATGGACCGCCTCCGGACTGGACTGTAAGTATTTTATTAAGCTTTTATTTTTTTCCGAAATCAATCGTTCATAATTTTGTTACTCTCTTTAACGGCTTTTAGGGTAGAAAATTTAGCTCAGGGTGTCTTCGTGTAGGACTATAGGTTGTCACTTATCGTGGTATCTTCTAATTTTAATGACTTTGACACTTACTACATGTACCTCATATGTGAATAGAGTAGAGCAGATAATCATGCGTTTTATTATTGCACAATTTCTTAACTTTCGGTTTTTGAACACATTATAAAACACTGAATACGGTTCTATTTCTGTGTCACAATAGACACAATAACTCTTCGTCCCCGCCGGTTCCTTTGAATGGCACACAAGAAGATTAGATATTGTGGCTTTAATACTTAGTAACCTTAAGCCAAATCTCGAAGATCAACGAATATCCCCATTACAGTTATTATTTTGTATTGTAGACGTGATTGTTTTATATCCAGTCGTCCGAAAAACCTATTCCAAAAATAAAACAAAGATTCCATTATCTAGATAAGGTACATATTTTTACGGCTACAGTAAGGTTCACACCTTGCGGTGGCCGGCAAACTAATACCAAAAATAGCGGTGTAGCGTGTCAATAATTGCAAGTATGCATTTCACGAATGAAGTGCATACCAATTATTGACACGCTACACCGCTTTACTTGCCAGAACTTTCGACTCTCGCGGACGAAAACGCCCAAGGGTTTAAAACATAATTACGAAGTAAAACCTTTTTCTAACTTTGAAGAAATAAAAAGAATATGAAATACACAATGTGCTGAAATTAAAGGCTTTGTCGCTTTAAATTTCAGGGTGGCAGGGACAATTAAAAAAAAACACTGAATATGTGTTAATTGTTCGTACATCGATGTCCCTTTCTACAGGGTGGAAAAGTAATATTAAATTGGAAAGTAGTAGTGTAGCCGTGTATTATAGAGAATCTGAATTATACCTTTTGCAGCGACGTCTAATTGTTATTTAGTTTTGTTACGACGTTTCTCTTCCATGAAAATTCATATAAAAGTGGCTTAGAAATGTAATTATTGATCAAGGATTCTTTCTACCCGGCGATCATTACAATAAATTAGACTAATCGCAGACAATTGAAACTAGCAACTGTGTAGCTCCTTGAGGTTGCTTTTCACTTTCAAAGAAAAGTGCCTACATAGGTGGATATAGTCGGCATGACACGTTATAGCACTTTGACTTAGACAGCGGGAGGTAAAACACTTAAGCAACAGGAAGCAACACCGGTCAGAGCGGAATTCGTTCTATGCTGTTGACCTTCGACTTATGTATTTTATGCATATGATCTACCCTGAAGGCAAAATCTCTTTCAAAGTTCTCTTTTGCATTAAGCTTTTCGGTACCTCGGCCGTCCAAAAGCGCTTTGGGTTGACGATATCGTCAGCCACGGGAAACACTTGGGACGCACAGAACCTACAAGTGCGGTAGAAGAAAGGAGAGGCCTGTACCCAACAGTGGGTGATTCCGAGCCGAAATGATGATGATGACGTCACATTCATACAATTTAGACTTTCCTATCATCGGTATCACTGATAGTAAGGCACTTTGCCTAGGCCCTCTGCTTGCGAGACCAGCATTTATGTTCACCCTAAGATTTTTTTTGTGATTATTGATAAAGTACAGTACATGAAAACATGGAATACT
Organism: Standfussiana lucernea; assembly: GCA_964057025.1. Taxonomy (NCBI): domain Eukaryota; kingdom Metazoa; phylum Arthropoda; class Insecta; order Lepidoptera; family Noctuidae; genus Standfussiana; species Standfussiana lucernea. The sequence goes on from OZ059784.1 coordinate 11,948,235, forward strand.
AGACGCAGCTCTGTACTAGAACATGCTTTCCATTACAGCGAGATAATTAGAGGTTGATAATATTTGATAAATAAAAGATTAAAACTACAATATGCGAGCATGAAAGCTACGAATTCCCGAGACAACAGAGGTTATTACCCGTCTCCTCGCGGGGCATAGAACTCTCTGCCCTTTAGGGTCACAAGTCTACCTCTCTATCCTTAAACCTAGAATCCCTAGTCAAGCCAGAAACATTGAAAATTTGAATAGAACGTATTCAAAGGTAGCCATACTCACCAGGTGATCTTTTGTTTAGAGGAAACTTTATGAAAACATCTCTTGAATACTGAAGAAATATTCAGCGGCATTTAGTTACAAATAACAACTCGGTTTTTTAAGTCTCCGACATTTTCTAAAGAGGATATGCTCTTTCTGAGGAAATTATAGCCGAATTGTTTTACTAGATATGTCTTACGGTTTTTGTGGATTGAGTAGTGTTAACTTTAAACCAAGCTTCGTTTATATATAAATGTACTTTTTCTATGAAAAATTCAATCAGAAGCACGTCCTTAACGCTATTAACTGACCATTGGGAATTAGGGGCCAGCGTATTGATATATGGAAATATATAATTATAATATGTAAATAACTTAGAGTTACATAAGCGGAAACCCGAGATATTTAGTTCCTACTTCAATGTACTGAACACAACGAGATTTATTAATATATTATTTATAATAATTGTATATCGACGGCGAAGTGCCAATAACACCTAACTGACAAAATCAAAATTTTTCACAACCTGAAAAAACGCTTAATTTCTTGAGAAGTAAAAAATTTGTTAGTTTATTAATTTATTTTGAATAATAATTATGTGGGATTTAAATATTATGCTGAATTCGTGAATTTTATTATAGTGTAGTAGGTATTCGGCTAGATAGGAGGAAACTTGGAAACTTTGTACTTATTCTTTTTATGTGATAATGTTGCGATATTTAGAAGATTATGGATTTAACAAAACACCAATACATTTAGGAGATTTCACTGAAACGTGCGAATAACACTATTAAATTCAAAACGGTAAAAAAGGTGAATTTTTCGAAAATTGACAGTTAGGAGGTATTGGCACTTCGCCGTCGATATTTCACCGTAGTTTGAATAATTGTTAGATTCCATTCATGTCTTTCATTCTAATCAGATCTAAAGACGGCCGCGATGTTTAGAGTTCAAATTAGAAAGTAATGAGGTTAACAGTAACGATAAATTTTACAAAATCGACAATATAACGTTTTTTTAGGGCAAATAAGGACTACCGTATACCTGTCTCCTTACTGCCAACCAACCTGCGCTGGTTGAGAGTAAACCCTACTGATGCGGCGGAGACGAGGTGAAGACTAATATATTAAACACTTATAGAACCTTAGCCTCCACTCCTACCAGTCCTTAGTTGCGCATGGAAATGAAGTTCGTCCCAATGAACACTTTTGTTGAAAGCAGCCTTCACTTGTGTGCGTGTTCTCAAACAAAGCTACGAATACAAGCAATGAGTCCACTTGTGCAGACAACATTCACTGCACTTTAAACACACACACATATTAGAATCGATCATATTGTCCCAAATGTCTGAATTAGTGATATCGTTATTATGAGTGACAGCGAATCAAAAATTTTTAGGCGTTTTCAGAGACAGACGCTAACGAACAGTCCTATTAATGTCTGTGAGCCCAGTTGTTTAAACCTTATTTTGCGAGTGCCACATATCTGGCCTCGGAGAGCTTTGTTTGCCGATGCATGGCTCTGCAGCTGACGTTTATTGATAGATGGGTAATCGAATTCTTTGGCTTGGCTGGAATGATGCCGACGTTGAAATAAAACTATAAATGAACTGAACTGCAACAAAATACAGCTTTAAAAACAAACGGGCGTTAAAAGGACTTGTGACTCATGCGTCATTTAATTTTAAATAGCTAGCTATATATTTAGTTCTCTTGTTATCCAATTGGCAAATTCGGTAAATCAATGTCATTTCATAGTACGAGTAATTATCATTACCATTAGAGATTAATATTAAGATTGTCACATCAAATGTCAGGAATAATGAGCATCTCTTGTTTTTTTGCGATTCTCATAATTAAATCACTTTAGCTTTAGCAATTCTCTATTGTATGGATACCGTCTCAAATGTATGACAGTCAACAAAAAAGGTCTTACATTGGATAGATTACCAAGTATTGAAATTAAACAAATAAGAATAAATTAATTATTGCGATACGGTTCTTAGAAATCTTCGCAACAATATGAAATTAATGTAAACAATATTTTAACAGCAGCTAAAACAGCTTTTAATTCTATTATTTAAACTACTTATTTTAAAATGTCGGATAAAAATAACTGTATAAAAGAAAAAAAAAGAAAACATGTATCCAAATTACACGCTATTCATGCATTAGACCGTTTTAGATATTTAATTGCATATTAATTTAATAATTAATGGCCCAAATTTGTCATATTATAACGAGCATGACATTGGCTAACTATATTATTTGCTATCTCAAGCGAGTACTACCAGCATGTGATTCCATGTAAGCTTACTTCAGTCACCAAGCATATTACTCGTATAAAACGATTTTTTTTTTTACAAAATAATGAAACATTTAGATTTTGTGTTAGCGTAGATCTAGACTTAGCAATGCATTATGCACCTTTCACGGCTACGTAAACGGTGCCAGTCATAGCTTATGTGTGTGACGGAGAGAACGTTGTTTTAATCTGATTGCTAATGTTTAGCACTCAAGAGAACCCCGCCGGCACAGATAAACCCCGCCACATCCATGTGCTGGAGTCTACGCCCGACCCTGCAGACTCGATCTACGGTATAGCGCTCATCGCTGCAGTGGGCACGGCACTCGCCATGGCCATCATTGGATTTGCTTTCGGATGGTATACGTGAGTTACTGTTCCAACCACCAGACATTGCACTTCTCACATTCTAGTGTCATTTATCACTCGCAATCACCCCACAGGCTCAATAAAAAAGCTAAAGCCGCAGCAGACGTGGACTACCCTGCCTACGGAGTCACCGGACCTAACATAGACACTTCAGGCGACAGGAAACTGGCACATTCGGCCCACATGTACCACTACCAGCATCAAAAACAACAAATTATAGCTATGGAAAGGTAATTAATTTGAAAAAAAAATATTCAGCCGCTTTCCTTCCAACTTCGATAAAACAATTGGAAAATTGCAAATTGAAATTGCTCGCTCTTGCTTGCCTTTCATTACACTAAATAACAGAAATATGACTATTTACAAATAAGCGTCGAGTATTCAGAACAAAATTAAAAAGCTCAGTTTAGTTTGAACAGTTTGCTCCAGAAAAAAAAACAGAATGCGCTGTTTCAATAGAATGAACAACTTTATTATGATGCAGAATAATGTTTCAACTTCCGACTTTACGTTTAAATTGTTGTTGAAAACTGCACTACACACATTTGCTTTTCAATTTATGTGGGCTTTAAGGCTTCCGCTGTTACTAGAAAGTAGATTACTAATAAAATAGAAATGGCTTATTAGTACACCAATTAAATTACATACCTGGTTTAATAAAATAGCTGCGTTTTCGGTCGTAGCGCGATTCTCACAAGACAGCGTCCGCGCGGTCGGTCGGATACGATAGTATAAATGCAGTTCAAGTAAAGGAAGCAATGAATAGTCGTCCCTCACCTGGTACGCTTCATGTTTGTCAAATATTCACTGTTAGTGTCATAAGCTCGACTACCGAGGGTGGCTTTCTACGTTCGAACCAGGTTGGCAGTGATATTGAGTTTTCCCTTATGGAAATCTCGGAAGTCACTTCGGAATTCTTAGTTGGTGGTGCAAAATCTCCGTGAATCGAAAAGTACGTAAAGCCGTTGATCTCGTGTCTTATCTTTCTCAAACTAGTAGCACAGCTGCCGCATGTGAGTGGCGGAAGAGGGAGTGAACCTGTTTCCCTAGAGAGATAAATGTAGTATTACAGCCCGTTAAGACGACGTCGATTCGTTTTCTTTTTTTGACTTATTGTCTTTTTTCACGATCCGTCAATGTTTTCGACGGCGGCAATGCTTTTTAAATGCCCGTGTTCACACGCATCACGAACGATGGATACGTCTTAAATCACGTATCGTCTTTTAAAAATCACGTACGTCAAAAAACACGAATTTTGAATTTTTTTGACGGATTCGCTGATGCGCTCGCTCCTGAAAAATATCGAAACGAATGTGAACATCACGTTTTTTTTTTTTGCCGGATCGTGATAAAACACGATTTTAAACTTCTGTACTGGTTATTGCTAGCAAGATCTTAAAAAAATCATAAACACTTTTCAGGAATGGATGTGAGCACCGTAACGGCTCCGTGTCCGACCCTGAATCTGAGGAGGAGAATGAGGAAGGAGATTACACCGTGTATGAATGCCCTGGCTTCGCCACGGTACGTAACCCTAAATATTTTACATACAACTCAACCATAATTTAGGAATAGAAATATGGACACAATCAAAGCTATAAGAACTTGAAGGGCTATAGTTTAAATGGCTTAAAGTAGTCAAAAGGTTATCGAAAATTGACAGATGATATACCTTAAATGACCATAGGAACTTAAAAAGCTAAATCAACTTAAAAGGCTAAGGGAACTGAAAAGATTATAGAAACTTAAAAGGCAAATGGCACATTAAAAGGCTGTAGGGAACTCTGGGACTAATATAACTGCAAAACGAATCAAGCTCCAACGCTGGGCATTTGTTTTTGTAGTTCATTTTACTCATTGAATTATTCAGGAAATATGTGTTGGCCTATTTTTGGGTTAAAGAATCAGCATTGCCATTCAACGTGGCAATGCTGCCAGCCTTCTGAGCACTATTCCCGTTGACAGCGATGTGGACGAATTTTTTGACGCCCTTTAATGCTTTTCTTCTTTTAACTGTACATATACATACGATCTCCGTGTAGATAACGCTATGTATCATTAATGTTACAAGGACAACAAAGCATATTAACATTATTGTTTACGCTATATACCTTGAATCAAACAGTTCTGCACAACGAGTGCGAACGGAATCTGGAGGTTTCCAGCGAACTTATCAATGATTCAACATATGTACCTGTAACTTAGGCACATGCAAAATACTAAAAAACGAATATCAATGTTACATCGATTACACTATTATTAACTAGAGTTTTCTAATAATATAGGGAGTAGACAATCCGGGTCCAGTCATCGCGATACTTCCTCTAAAGGATCGTCATAGGCTGAGTAGTGCAAAGCCTTATTTAAAATAATAGTTGGTTTAATTAATGCACTTTAATGCTTTTTCTTTCTAGGAAACTTTATTTTTCATGCACGAACATTTTGTATGAATGAAATATCATGAACTTCATCCTTGTACTGAATATCGGGCTACGTATCCACAGACGGGAGAGATGGAAGTGAAGAACCCTCTGTTCTCCGAGGACCCGACCCCGTCCACCCCTGGCAAGGTTGAGATAGTGAAGCCCCAGCCCAAGGATTAAGTGACGCCCGAGCACCTCTCACCCACGTCTGGCGATCGAATACCATACTCTGCAACTTCTTGCGTCTATATTCTGTTCTCCACCCTCAAACCACGCTACGGTTACGTACTTAGTAGGATCATAACTAACACAGTACAGTCTAACTAGATGAATGTATACGTACGTATGTTTAGTATTTATGCTATCCCGTTAGTGTCACGTTATAAATTCACAACCCGGGATTAACAGTTTTTTTTCGATTGTACCTATCTAGACTATGTATGAAGGTACCTATACTACAATCTTGCCGTACCATGATAAGCAAAATAACAACAAAAAACAATAGAATTGCACCTCGAGATGTTTCTCATTTTAATTATAAGTATACCTACCACAAAGATATAGAGTATTTTTAAGTGGAACACCTAAACATACATATTATATTGTACCTAATAACTATAAACCTGACGAATTTATTTATGGCTTTCTATTATGTATTTGCATACTTGATAAAAATATAATTTAACAACAGTAGGTACTTAAAATATCGAAATAAATTGTAATAGGTACTTCCTAAAAATATTTTTAAAGGCACTCGTACATTCGAATGCCGTATCGTTGACTCTCTTTTTTCTTTGTGACGGTACGTCCAGAGAGGCAAGAATACGGCAAAGGAACTGACGTATTGTAACTTTTTAATGGCCCCTATAATAACCACGTTTAAATTGATTCGGCCTAACTATAAGTATTAAGCTTTTCTTGATTATACAAGTTATTCAAAATTATTGAAGTTTTTTAGGAAGGCACATTTAAAAGCTAACTTGTGAATGATAAATATGTAAGTTGATGCCTATATTATTGTTAACCCTAAGAAATTATTGAAACTCGGAGAGATTTTATGTGAGACATTAAATTATTTATATAATCAATGTTTCTGAAAACATCGCTAGGATTACAATCTACCTACATACAGTCATTTTTGTGATGACAAAGTCGTATGAAGTAATGATCGATGCCACACGCCTAACTATTGACGATACAGGAATAAATATATTTACATAATAGGGATTATTATAAAACCCTTTGCATTGTAAATAAGGTCGAATTGCGTTAAAATATATATATTTATATAATTCAAATTCCCAATACTTTTTAACGAGTCCCTTATTATACCGTATAGTATTAATAATTATATCATTATTTATCTACTAAATATCTATACATATGAAGAGAAATAATATTGAATGAAATTGTAATCAGAAGAATTTATTTGCGTTATATACCTGAGCAAGTTGCTTACCTACATATCTTCTACAACTTACCTAAATATACTATTTCCTAGACGTTTATTATAACGATATGTGTAATAAGTACCTATGTATTTATTAAATATTGCTAAATTAACTATGTATTATATGAAAAATAAAACATACAACACAGAAACCTCAACGTAGGAGACGACATACTGATCTCAATATAATACTGTCCTTCATCATAAGATATGATAAATATAATAATGTATCTAGATATCACTGTGTAATCTACAGTAGAAGTCTTACAGATTCGTATTCTTAAAATATTATATTTGTAGAAGGCCTGGCAAAGACTCGACATCGTGAGTCGAGACCACGAGCGGACCATTTGCCTTTTTTTGTTACACTGTGGACAAGAGTTCAATCAGGAAACGCGCTCACAAGCGTTGATAACGTTTGTACCAACTAGACAGCCGATGTTCAGCATGTACCAACAGCTCAAACCTCTATAGGAGAACGAGAGAACAATTAGATAGGAAATTGAATTCCCCCGGATTATTGTACTTTCTAAAATTCTACTGTTGTAATAGAGTATATCATATTTTCTAGTCTCATCTTAGTTGTATTTTGTTACAATTTAAAACATTTAAATTTAAAACATTTTAAAATAATTTATTTCCCGTTCTATGAAACTATATTTGATAGAATAGTTGAAATATATAAAACATTATACTTATGATATAAATGAATGTTAAATTAATTGACGTTATCATTTTAATCTCTTTACTCTTGTAGCAAGTCAGGATATTGGTGTATTTATTATAAAATTATATCGAGCAGGTAAAACCGATGTATCGAGTTATTTTTCGAATGTTTTACGTACCTAATTATTGTTCTGTCAATTGTTATTGACTGAATATCTCACCGTGCCATGCACCTAGTGTTGTCAGGATAACATAATATGCAGTATGATAAGGCATTGTGTTTTAAAAGATAATTCTTTCTAATTATGTACATTGGCTCGCAGATTAATCTATGTTTGCAAGAATCTAATTCACACAGAACAATCAGCTTTCCTCTTCAGACAGTTATAATGTACTGAGTAACGAATTAGGTAGATATAGTAATGTACTGAATGTTGTTCTCCTTAAATGTATCAATCTTTAAGAAAATCTAATATGTAATTTAATTTTAAAAAATAACTTGAGCTCTACGAAAATATTCGGACACCTGACTATCTGTAGTAGCATCGTGTTATTCACTATTTATTCAACAATTGTAGTTATATGTATTATCACAGATTATATCACTCAATATATTACTGTACCTATTTTATGTGTATTTAAATTAGTTCTGAAAATGTTATTGGTTATAAATGGATTCATGTGATATTTCAATATATATATGTATACAATGCAAGTTTTGTTATTAATTGACCCTTAATTACCTCCGTCCTCTTACAACCTTTGGTGGAATACAGAGAAACTGTGACAATATACTCAAAATCATCATCAAACCACCAGTAAATAAAAGACCTCAAATTCAAATTCATTTATTTGTCCGAATGTGGTACACAACATAAATGGTTTCATCACATTCTACCACGTGGAGCGCGCAAATATTAGGTACATTGCATAAAATTATTACAAGATAAAAACAATATTAGGTTAGTATTTAATTAATAAGTACGAATTAATATTATATTATGGGGCATGTCAGTTAAATTTTCAAAATAATATTCAATGTCAAATATCAAAAAGAGATGTCAAAGTATCATTCGAAAAGCCGTTTAAATTAAAATATATTTTTTTTACAAAGTAACTCTTTAAGTTCCTTTTCCTCCACTGGACATTGGCCCTGTCAAGCATTGCCACCCATCAACTGCCTACCCTTTTCCCAACTGTATTAGGATCGTCTTCCATTCTAACTGGATGCAGGTGAATACCAGTATTTGCAACACTGCCCCCAATCCTAAATAATTAATGTATCTTACCAGATATCCTGTATTTACTGCACGCTGCTATGCAACAAGTACTTCAATAATAAATTAACTGCAAACAGAAATATGTTGGAAATAGCAAATATAATATATAATAATATTGCTAGGGTTGGACGTAAGCCTTCATCAACAAGTTCCCTGTCTGGGGAATAACAAATGAATATTGGTGTTCATTTGATGAGTTTATTTTGTGGGCAATGAAAGTGTAAAGGAATAACAGGGGAGACGTATTGCCTTTTTGTCGTAGCCAAGTGCTACGAGCGCCTACGAAGAGGACTGCTGCTACGAGAAGCTACACGATGCTACGACTTAACAAAAAATATGTTTGGTAAAACAATATCTAAAAAAAGTAACCTAGGTGTTATTTCGTTCTTCATTTCCTATTGAACCTATATATATTGCAATTGCCCCATTGAGCCAGGTCTAGGCGTGTCAGTAAGTATCACTAAATAATAGAAGGCTTATATAATGAAGTTTTTTTGAATGAAAACTTACACTTTGGGTCTACGACGATAGGTTTAAGTTGGCTTTTTAAATTCTCAATTAAAACCCACGGTTCAGGCCTATATAGCAAGGTTTCTGACTAAAACACCTACTAATCATCAAAATACATCCATTCGCACGCCTGAATCGTATCTCTTTATGAAAAATATATATTCATAATTTCCACTACTTGTAAGTATTAAGTATGAAATAAAAAAGCGGCTAGATAACAAAATAGTAAACTGTATAATAGTGCATACGTTGCAGTTTCCAAAAACGCGACTAGATGGCGTTGGCGTCGAATTGAATTCACTATGGTTTTGTTGTACCGGCTGCAATATATTAGGTTGGTAGGTCTTTTCGCATTATAGTATGTATGAACTTGTAATAAAATCTCTTTGGCTATACTATTTGTATCTGGCTGGTTTTCGTAATTCCAAATTCAAATTAGGAAAATGTGTGATTTTCATTTGTTTTTCGTACCGTCAAGATGAGTGAATATAATGAAGAAAGAAATCGCGAAAAAAAATTGCGATGTCTATGGACCTAGTGCAGTGTCTGTGAGAGTAGCACATATTTGGTTTAAGCGTTTTCAATCCGGAAATTTTGATGTCAAAGATGCACGTCGCTCTGGTCGCCCCATTACGGATAAAATGGATGCCATTTTTGAAAAAGTGGAGCAAGATCGGCATATCAGTAGAAACGATGTAGCTGAAGGACTGGGAATTGACCACAAAACAGTTTTGGCGCATTTGAAAAAAACTGGGTACACAAAAAAGCTCGATATTTGGGTACCTCACGAGCTCACTAAAGGAAACCTAATGAACCGTGTACTCATTTGTGATTCTTTATTACGACGTAATGAAACCGAACCATTTTTGAAGAAGCTGATAACTGGTGATGAAAAGTGGATCACGTACGACAAGAAGGTGCGAAAAAGGTCATGGTCAAAGGCCGGTCAGGCTTCACAGACTGGCGAAACCCGGGTTAACTCGCAACAAGGTGATGTGCTGTGTGTGTGGTGGGATTGGAAGGGCATTATTCATTATGAGCTGTTACCACCAGGCAGGACCATCGATTCTGAACTCTACTGCGAACAACTGATGAGATTAAAGCAAGAAGTTGAGAGAAAGCGGCTGGAATTAATCAACAGAAGGGGTGTGGTTTTTCATCATGATAACGCTAGACCTCACACATCTTTAGCCACTCAGCAAAAATTAAGAGAGTTTGGCTGGGAGGTGTTAATGCATCCGCCGTATAGTCCTGACCTTGCACCTTCAGATTTCCACCTGTTTCGGTCTCTTCAGAATTCTTTAGGCAGTGTCAGGTTAACATCACGAGAGGACTGCCAAAACCACTTGTCACGGTATTTTGATCAGAAGTCCCAAAATTTATATAGCAATGGGATCATGTCCCTACCTACAAGATGGCAAAAAGTTATCGAACAAAATGGTACCTACATACTTTAGTTAAATGTAAATAAACTATATTAAAAAATGTTTGGAATTTTCTTAAAAAATGCGAAGAAACTTTTTCCCCAACCTATTATATATTAGATACCTCACAGACACTTGCAGTTTTCAGATTTTTCAACAGAGACCCCTTCTTCAACAAAAGGTACGGAGATGCTGCTTTGCAGCAACCGACAACCGTCGCTGATTTCAGCGATGCGTTGGAGAGCTCGCTCTCACCCCCGCCCACCGATAAGTGCATGCCACCTTCCTTGGCAGCGTGTGGCGTTAGTCAGTAAGAGTCTAACACACCTCTCCATTAGTCACACATTATAAAACAGTATTTTCTTGTTGTAAGTGTTATAAAATGCGCTTCACCATTTTCTTTTCATTTATCGAACCCTAGTAACAAGTTTCCTCTTTGGCCGTCCACCATATCTGTGATTCGGGAGGTGTGCGCGAATGTACTTGTATCTCCCGGGCCGCCGGCACATGGTAGTAGTAGAAGCAGTGGGTTTTTAGTCGGTTAGAGTCCGACATAACCCTCCGTTGGCCCCAGACGGAGGGCATCCATGAGTATTTTCTCACTCAAAAAAAAAATGTCTTTGTCCCCGTAGAATATTTTAAAAACTGCGCCTCGGTCATATGTCCGTAAGGATTGAGGAGCCACTTTTCGTATCTTAATGAAATTAATATACTTATTTAGTAGTAAGCTTAAAAATATTGTAGGATGAATCCTCGAATTTGTAGTATAATAGTTCAATAGTTATATGAACATAAAGGTGGCTCCTCAATCCAAATGTTTGGATTGAGGAGCCACGTGGAACACGGAAAGTATATAATGAATATTCTTGAAAAAATTGTATTATTTAGTAGTAATTGTGTACAATGCCTATTAAAAATCTGATTCCAGTACTGTTGATATTCAAGAATATACAATACTTTTAATTTGGCTCCTCAATCTATACATGAGAGCGTGAATTTCCACAAAAGTAATTGGTCAATTTAAATTCCACTCCAAAAACATTTAGTAGTAAGTGTGATTGAATTTGTAGTATATGGACAAAGTAGTAAAACTGAGTGAATTTAGTAAATAAACGCATTTTCTTTGGCTCCTCAATCCTGACGTTACTGTATTGAGAATATACTTGAGTTATCTGAGATCAAAACGGAATAAAAAAAAACAAAGACACTAACATTTAGTATAAACGTCTACTAAATATATATGCACAGCTCAACATTGTATGTATTTGATATCTGAAAAAAAAAATAACTTTTCGATATTCCTTTAGACTTCGCTATTAAGGGTGACCATGTTATATTAATGAAACCAGGATAACTAGTTTTTTATTTTTTTTTTATTTTACATATCTACAATATCGGAATACAGGTATGTACAGAGATTCTTCATATCTTTAAGGTAGGTAAGTACTTACTAATCATTTTCGACATACGTTACAGTATGAATAAAAATTGGTGATTGTTTTTGCAACTGAAATTGGAGGGGTGAAGCCGACAATAATGTAACGTCCACCAAAATAAAAATAAAATTAGTTAAAAATGGCAATCCATGCGATGCTGTACCCGTTGGCAAAAGTATTAAAGTGGATTTGAAAAACACTTGTTGCTTTGATTCAGTCATGCATTTCTCCAGTATAGCATATATATTCAAAGCAGAAATTTTCAAGAAACATTAAACATATACTGTGATGATTTAATTCCTCAATATATTAAACTCTTATCAGATTCTGTTATTGCTAATGACTGTGATATATACAAAATGAGAGCCGAAATCGGCGTTTTGTATTTTGATACAAGAGAAAGCCACTGTGAATTTGCTTGTAATGTGTCCTTCATTTTTGAACATATAGCTTTGAAGTATTGTTTTAGTGCAATTTTCAGTAAAAAGTGTAGCAATGATTCATGCCAATTTACTCCAATATCTAGGCAGTTCGCATTTTTGCCTTTAAACCTAAATATAATTTCTGTTTTCGGAATCCAAAGTTTGGAAGATGCTATTTGTATTGCAGAAGAAAAAAACATTTGTACATCTTGTAACCAACAAACAGTGTACAAATATAATTTGTCAAACATAGTATCATTTGAAGTAAATGTTTGTAAAAAGTTTCCAGTAAACGAGGTACCACAATCTATAATGATTTCAAATAGATCATATACATTAATAGGCGTTATAGAATTTATCCCTCCAATTAGTGACGTTGGCATGGGCCACTATAAATGTCACTACCCAATAAAGGACGAGATGTTTTGTTACGACGACTATGACACACTTGTAGGGATATTGCTGTTTACATTTTGACATTTTGGTATAATCTTCTTATATCGATACCTAAACCTCATTGTTGTTCCAGTTTAATTTTAATATTATAACACAAAAAAAAAAAGGTCAAATCAAATAATTATGTCTCTTGTTTCGTTATGGAATCTGCCTTAATAGTTTTTTTTTTTTTTTTTTTCTCTTCACCTATCACAGCCAGTATTTTGATTGTTGTTGTTTTGATTTCTTTTGTGTATTGTCAATGTAACTTACTTTATTCAATTGTATTTTTATTATTTTTTTTATTTTTATGAATCTGTTGTAACTTAATAATTAATGGCTTTACCACTGTTTTTTGTGCTAGCGGTGTTAACCTATAATTAATTGTTGCATCCGCAATTGTATCCTATTATAATAATAAGTTGCTAATGTGTTGGTGTAGACAGTTGTTGGTTAACCTGAATAAATAAATAAATAAATAAATGACTGTCATGGTAAAATTCGTAAAAGCACCAATTTTGATTCATACTGTAACTTATGTCGAAAATGATTAGTAAGTATCTACCTTATACCGTACCTACCTTGATAATATAGATTTGTAAAATAAAAAAAATCAAAAACTAGTTATCCTGGTTTCATTAATATAACATGGTCACCCTTAATGGCGAAGTCTTAAGGAATATCGAAAAGTTATTTTTTTTTCAGATATCAAATACATCAACAATGTTGTTACAATGTTGAGCTGTGCATATATATTTAGTAGACGTTTATACTAAATGTTAGTGTCTTTGTTTTTTTTATTCCGTTTTGATCTCAGATAACTCAAGTATCTTCTCAATACAGTAACGTCAGGATTGAGGAGTCAAAGAAAATGCGTTTATTTACTAAATTCACTCAGTTTTACTACTTTGTCCATATACTACAAATTCAATCACACTTACTACTAAATGTTTTTGGAGTGGAATTTAAATTGACCAATTACTTTTGTGGAAATTCACGCTCTCATGTATAGATTGAGGAGCCAAATTAAAAGTATTGTATATTCTTGAATATCAACAGTACTGGAATCAGATTTTTAATAGGCATTGTACACAATTACTACTAAATAATACAATTTTTTCAAGAATATTCATTATATACTTTCCGTGTTCCACGTGGCTCCTCAATCCAAACATTTGGATTGAGGAGCCACCTTTATGTTCATATAACTATTGAACTATTATACTACAAATTCGAGGATTCATCCTACAATATTTTTAAGCTTACTACTAAATAAGTATATTAATTTCATTAAGATACGAAAAGTGGCTCCTCAATCCTTACGGACATTCGCTCATCGTATCAAAGAAAGCCGTGAGCTTTTAGTATATATATAGGAGTCTGAAACAATGCATTTACCTCTCAGAATAACCTCTCGACCCACTAGAATAATTGCTACCAAAAAACTGACCCATTTTTGGGAAATTCGACAGGGTTTCCGTTGTCCAATAGTTGAATTTGGATAGGACTCTCAGGCCCTCCTAGCCTTTTTATTTAACTCATTCATCTGGTTTCTTTTATTCACAAAGGTAAATTGGGTTACTTTGTTAATAGATCCGGCGTGCACTAATCCTAATGTTCGCTTGGTGGCATTGTCGGAGTAATAAGTGTAAAGTACATAATGTGGTCAGCGCGGGTCGCTGCCTACATACATACATGTACTGACCTAGTTTTAGATAGTGTTTACTCTACTGATTATTGGGATGGTCACAATAGCTTTAGTAGTATTTTGTAACATCTACATAAGTGGAGATTAGGTACTAGGTCATTATGACATAAACCAGATTCTTTGAATGATTGCAAGTTCTAGTCGTTGAGTCGAGTCGCTGCTGTAGTAAAGTACTGGCGTTTATTAGGTCATAGTGTGAAAACTAAAATAAAATAATAGTAGCCGAAATCTTCCCCTCTTACATCTTGGAACATTTCATATTAGCAAAACCTATGGCGTATGAATTCGGTTCGGTTCTATTCCTACACTTATGACATTATTGACACTAAGGTCATGCAAATGACAACTTACTATTCTTCCGCGTATGTGTGGAAAAAGGGTTTCATACACACCGCTGGAGGGGTCGCGAACGTCATGCGTAGCAGTTCTCGCGGCCCATCCGCCAAGGCGACAGCAGGCTCACAACGGTGTGTTTAGTGGGTGCAAGCCTCACATAGCCAAACCGTCTTCCCGGACGCTGCAGTATGAGTTAAGCATTTTTCACCGTTTAAAAAAAAGGGCTTTCATACATACCCACATTTAATCAATAATGTTTAAAGGTTATAATTATATCTAATGTCATCAATATGAACATAGGCCCTAATTTAATAACTTTGCGCTAGGTCGGTAGTTGGCAACCTTGCCCGTTTGTTCTGTGGACAAGTCGTCAAGCATGACCACCATCTGGAGAGAAACCCCACAGTTGCTCATCATCTTACTCCTTAGATGAAGTCCTACTTGTGACGCTGATCAGACGGGAGCACGGCACAAGTATATCCACTCGCACATTAAGTAACTTATGTGCACAGTTGCACACCCAGGGTACTGGTTGGTGTACAATAAACTTTATCCACCACGTGGGCCCAGTGCTGGTTGATAAATGTAAAATATTTAGGATGGCACATGCCACTTTAAATTATGATGATTTGGGCCTCCTGTCTGTCCAGACCGCGTTGGCCTGTAGGATTTAAACACCTGTCGCCACTAATTGACGCCATTTTCATGTGTCATAATGATGGAAATTATTTTAATTAATGTTGGCGCGAACACAACCATTATGTAATTAAATCTACTTAATGTCACACGTGATGATCGGCTATGTATGTACCTACATAGATAGTAAACCTTATTACGGGTTTATTTTGTAATACCTAATTAATGGCATATTATACACATGATTGACGCATAACGCAATAATAGTCATTTTTTACATTGGTTCTTACGTTAAATAATTTAACTTTTCTATATTACGTTCCAAAGTTTGTAACTAAAGTTATTTTAGCAGTGTTATGATTAAACAGCCTAAGAATTATAAGCCGCCCATAAAATAAAACACAAAAAGGTGAGCTGAACATTTTAATAGTGACAAATATACGATAGAGAATCTCGATTTAAGATAAAACTATTGAACAATTGCCGTATAATGTACTTCATGTACCTCTGCAATTAATATATAACAGTTTTAATGAATAACAGTTTTATAAATTGGGATAATGAGTTTAAATACATACCAAGATATAATTAGGCACAGTAACAGGAAATGCTATATTAATAGTAGTATATGAATATTTTTTTAAACAGCGGTCATTTTATCTCGTTTAATCATCGTTAACAAAACTTAAAACTAGTACAAAAAATAAACCTCTAATATGAAAATATACAAGTTCTCTAAGTCATCATAAAACTTTCCAAATTTTGTTACAAAAACTACTAAAATAAATGCTATAACCTGTTTTATAAATACCTCGGAACTGAAAATTAATTCGAGTTGCAAACTGGAGCTAATTCGGGCAGTCCGTTGTTACCCTACACAAAAGCGTGATTTGTATTTAACATGTTCAAATACTCCCAACATTAAATTAAAGTGGAGACGTTTTAAGTGACGTTAACATTGCTAAGTTATGAATATTCATTTGAAACTGGCACATTTTGTATGTATCTCATAGAAACCTTCTAAAGATAACTTTTGTTCGCCGTGCATTAGATTTTTTTATATTTTGTTATCAATGTGTTTTATTTTTGAAGACAATTAATAACCCTATTAGATACTTTTCAGTTACGGTATCGGGTAATCTGGACAGAATAATTATCCAAACTTTCAAGTAGATAGGTACCTACGTCAAGAGAAAGTTTTCCAATATGAACTCGCAAAAATACATCGTAACATGCTAAAAAGTGCAGTTAAAACTTGTAACAAGTTTCATATCTTAGTCCGTTCTATTCATTATCACGTTTTTTTTTTCGTTGAACTTTTATTGTTCAAAGCTGCTAGATAAGCACATCAAAATCTGTCAGCGACAGGAACCTGCGTTGTCAGGTATTAATTAATGAATATCGAATCAACGCTAGACTAGTCGCCAGCACTGACAGATAGGTTTATGGTGGATTCACACAGCCCGGCGGCACTGCCGGCGGCTTGACCACAAGCAAAGCCGCCAACAAGCCGCCGGCAGACGCGGCAAGCGCGGCAAGCGCGGCTATGAATCGTACAAGTCATATTTCAGTATTGTTTTGCTTACCGTGGTAGTTGTGAATTGTAACTTTTTATACGTAGATATCGGTTGCCAACGTCACATATACATATATATATATGATGGTGGAGTTCTACGTAACACTAATTTATTTCAAATGATACAAGATGAATCTGCACACTTACCACAACTACAAACATTAGGAGGAAGAAATACGCTAGTGCCTTTTTATTTCATCGGTGATGACGCATTTCCCATCAAAGAATACGAAACGACACCACTCTCATCGAAAGCTGTGATCGGACTGTTCCTCCGCTGCCGGCGCGGCAGCAGGCCGTGGCGGCCTCGCAGGCAAAATACCGCCGGCTTTGTTGCGAATGCCGCCGGCCGCTGTGTGGATCCACCATTAGATCAACAGCTGCCAATGTCACATAACAAGCCATCTCAATAATACCTTATACATATACAGGGTGGCGCCGACAATACGACAATAAATTAAACTGCATACCTATACCGCATGACGTTCCCAGTCAGCGCACAAAAATTCATTTGAATATATCCAGTAGTTTAGTCACAGGACAATATTTTTCATATTCGCAATTTTTACATGATGTAGATTAATAGGCTAGCACTGACAGGTGTAAACACTAAATACATGTTGCCAACTCGCTATTTCAAAAACCTTTGCCAAATTCGTTCCTTAAATCTTATTTTCCAGACGCGAAATAAGAGCAAATTTTACCTTAGTTTAGTATAAAAACAGGTACTTAACAGGTTAGGGTATTTATTAATGGTGTTGTATTTCGTTAACAGTTTTATGCTATTTAGTTTGTTTGAATTTTTATTTTTATTTCGATGCTAGGATATCTTTATAGTTAAAAATATCCCTATGAACTAGTATTACCACTGTTTTCATTTATTGTAGTAATGTCGGCGCCACCCTTTATACGTATACACATCGAAAAGGTATCCGTTAATTATCTACTATAGACAAAGGCCTAATTCCTGTTTCCGAATGCCTTGAATGACATGTTATCGCTTTGCTAGATTTGTCTATAAAGTATTGTCGGTGTTGTTAATGCGTTAACAAATAGTTATTGCATGGAATTATAGAAAAAACTACGTACATTTTAATTAATTAATTATAATGAGCTTTACACTGTATTCATCGTTTTTTAACGCTTTTATACGATATCAGTTTTTTAAATCTATATTTGCCTGTCTGGGTTGCAAAATTAAATGAATATCAAAGTAGTATCATATATAATGAACGGTTTAATTCCCGATTTCTCCCATAGGTGTAAATTAACATGAACGAGCATTTTCTGCATTTACTGGCTCTCTCAACCACTTAAATATAATGAGCGCATTATATCAAAGTGACTATAATGGTTTATGTTTAAGTAGGTCTCAATTCTGCTAGACTAGAATAAAACTAATTTCTATTTTTTTTCAGGTGTGTGTGTGTTTTCATTTTTATTCTGTCTGTTCCTTAATATTTATAATAGTGTGCCTGTCGTGTGCAATTTCGTTCTTTCGTGTCAACTCTTGTGCTAGTTTAGTTAGATAGTAACATGAGGTTAGTTTAGATTATCTTAATTTCAAACTTATTTAAGACATTTCAATTAAATAAGTGACATTACAAAAGTTTATTATCCCCAACTCCTTATTTAAAAATATAGTTTAAATAATTAAATTAACTTAATTTGGCAGCAATTTTGGACGAATTGATGTAGAGTCGTATCTTTTATGAAATAACTTAATTTAGGTACACCGATGTCCGAACATAGCTCCAGTTTAAGCAGCAAGAGTTACCAAAGTCAAAATATTACAAATATTATTATTGTACAAAATATTATATAAGCCGAATCTCACACGACACCCATCGTTCGCATGGTCGGGTAAATGATGCGGCGACGATTTGTATGGCAGTGCACCGCGAGGAGTGGTGGTGCGCGCTGTTTGTCAGCGCGGTCGGGCGGCGTACCCCGTGTGTCGTGTATTAAAGCATCACCTGATTTTATACAAGCCAATGCGACGCGACGTGAGGTCCGCTTCACCGCCGACGACGCGGACGTGCGGCGTCGTCTGAGAATTGCCTAAGTATTCACGGCAGATAGTTTGTTTGCTTACTATTCATCGTAAGTATTAATTTATTTGCTATACGGTACATCCCTAAAATAAACACAGGTGAATTATAGAAATTAAATTTTTCAACATTTTTATTGATTAGGTATATCGGTTCTGAGCCATTTAAAAAATTAAGAAAAACAAAAAAGACTATATATCTCTATCAATTTCTATAAAATGCATTATTTTCATCTATTTACAAATACGCTATTGAATATATTAATATTTTTTCATAATAAAATGCGGTTTTAGATTTTTTTTTTCTAGAATTTTCATACTTTCGCTATTTCTTAAGAGATTTTTTTTTACCTTGCACTAAGACAATAATTATTACATGCCAGTTTATGACCCTAGTGCTGCCCACCTCTACCACACGATTAATTAATTTGCACATTCATTCAATCATTATTTTTAGCCACACCCTCTGAAAACGACTGTAACTATATTTTGATACAAGACATTTGACACATTCCAATATGCGTCATTCCTATTTCGCGTAGGAACGAACCCTTTTTCAATTCATTACGACCATCATTCTCCGGCCCTTATCCCAATTTATTTGGGGTCGGCGCAGCAAGTCTTCTTCCATACTTCTGTATTACCTACTCGTTATCTCAGCAGTTACCTCCTTTCTAGCATATCATCCTTCACACTGTTCGTCCATCGTTTCTTTGGTCTACCTCTTCTCTTATAGCCATCTACATTTATACTCAACATTTTCCTCATTCCTCCGTATAACATGTCCTTACCACGATAATCGATTACCACACAACTTTACAGTCACCGGCGCCTCTATCATACTTCCTCTTATATACTTATTCCTTATTTTATCCATTCGCGTTACACCACACATTCCCATTAGCATTCTCATCTTAGTCACATGCAAATGCCCTTCATTCATCCTTTTTGTGGCCCAACATTTTGATCCATACAGGACAGCAGGTCTAACCATGGTTTTATAATTCTTCCCCTTGAGTTTAAGGAGAATGCGTGAATCGCATATTGTTCCCGTGACCTGCCGCCGTTACATCCATGTCGTGTTAATACTGTGTTTAACACTCCGATCTATTTCGCCATCGCTTTGCACGAGTGAACCGATATACCGAAAGTCGGAACAGTCTGGTAGGGGCGCGCCATCTAGCACTAAGGCTCCAGAACTGGAGAGTTCGCCGAAATCTCAGAATATGCATTCAGTTTTACTTCTACTGATATCTAAGTCAACATTCTCCAGTTTTTGTTGCCAATCCTACAATCTGCTTTGGATCTCAGGTCCATCTTCACCGAAAAGAACACCAGGGTGGCTCTTTCTGTATGTCTGACGTCAAAGCGTCCATAATCAACAAGAAGAGGTAAGGACTTAAAGCCGACCCTTGATGCAGGCCTACAGCCACACTGAACTCGTCGAAGTTGCTAGCAAGAGCAAGCTGAGCGGACGTAGGTACAAGATTGACTGTACATAGCACGAATTAACTCTACATACTTCCCAGGTATACCTTTCTCATTCAAGGCCCACCACAATACTTCTCGAGGTATCCTATCATACGCTATCTCCAGATCAATGAACACCATGTGCAAGTCTGTACTTCTCGCACAATTGGCAGTGTCCATTGTTCCTCGACCTGGCATAAACCCAAACTGGTTATGGGTGATCTCAATCTCCTCCCTTATTCTTTTCTCTATCACTTTCTCCCTTACTTTCATACTATGTGACATGAGCTTTATTTGTAGCATTTTACAATTCATTATTTGCTGCCTAAACTTTACGGAGTAGGTACCTACTGTGAAATATTAATCTAGTAGGCAAAGAACTTGAAATGTAAGTAATTATTATTAAATAACAAAAAAACATCTACTTGACTATTTTATGAAGAACATTAGGTTGGGTAGTTCCAAAAGGCAAGCGTTTTGGGGGACAGTCTCATGTAATTTGACGTTTTTCCCTGAAGGGTTAACCAGAGGTGTACCTAATAGTACACGCACACTTCGCCAGTTATGTTTGAGTACCATTTAATAGGGGGCGAGCCTATTGCTATCACCGAGCACAATTCCCGACTCCCGTCTGCTACTGAGAGATTTTGATGGAAAAACCCAATACCACTTTACTATTTTTTAGATTTTCGGGCTAATTTTAAAATCAATCTTCCTTTAGATTTTGGTTTTTTTAATTAATTTATTACCTTACTGACAAACTAACAGTAAAACCTCTGGGTCTACTGGAAGCATGAAATGAACAAGATTTTTTTATAAAAGGAAGGTCGGCACTAAGAAAGATTTTTCTAAAGGCGTTCTAGTTAATCTCGTAGATGGAAGTTTGTAAATAAGTACATTTTTAAATCCCATATTTCAAGCTGGAACTAATCATACACATTCACAGAATTTCACTGAAATCAGTGGGGTGATTTCGGAGATTCGGATAGAACATTGTGACACGTGATTTTTATAAATTCAAAACATTACCTATATTCTTCATTTGCGTCGCAACTGCTTACTATTTTGTACTTAGTAATGAAAGTCTGCTTCGCTTAAATAACACTGCAGTGTGAAAACGAGGCTACCAAATAATTCATTAATATTAATGAGTATAGAGTGAGATAGCTGTTTTCATTGTTGATAACATGTTAAATATTTTCGGGTTTATTTGCTATACAGGCTGAATTTTACAAGAGGACGTGGATAGCCTATTTCGAAACTATGAGGAATAGCGAAAGTTTTCGAAGGAGTCTCGAGAACATTTTTGATGAAAATTAAATCAGTCTTTTCACTCATTTTTATTTTTAACAGATTTTCCGAAAAATACAATGATGCAGATTTAGTTTTCATCGAACTTGGGCCTTAGACTCCTCTGAGTGTTTTTCGCTATTCCTCAGTTTCGGATTTGGAAATCCAAGCCCTCCTCTTAATTACACACTGTATAACGGGTGTAAAAACACCCTTAAGAAAACCGAAAGGCACTTGTTTTTCCGTGTCATCATAGCATTGTTTGTACTGAAGCTAGAACTAGAAGGTTCCTAGGTCGATACCGAGGAGTTTCTGAGATATTGAAGGTCAAAGTTTCAGACGGTTTTTTACAAAAAATAAATTAAATGCTCTAACTACTTTACTTTAAATACCTATATGACCCTACTACTAATTAATGCATCCACCATTACAGTGTTTTGAGTGCGTCACATTGAGCGCTACCGTAAACAGTGACAGATACCAAAAAAAGACGTTTACCAGCATTTTTTTCTGTAGTGTTAATTAGTTTGATATACAGTCACACAAGCACTACTCGTAATATGTATACACGAAGTAACATTTTAAAGTGATTTTCTTCTAATGAGTATTGATTAACATTTGACACATAGTATTTTAGAAGCAATACTATTACGAAATAGCTCTTATCTTAAAACAGAAACCGTTATTTTACGAGAAAATTTAAACAAAAAAAATTACTAAAGGGGCGTATTACAAAAAAACGCGAAATCGCAAGGTTTCCTCGTTGAAGTTGTATGTTATCCGTCCGTTGTTTGAAATAACAATTATTAATTCTTCTCACTGAGCCGTTCTGAGCGCAGATGGCCGGTGCAGCGAAATATATTGTACTCTAATTTAATTCATTAAAAAATAATAGTATCGATTTAAAAAAAGAAATGCTATAGTTTAGGCAAATGTTGAAGATTGTTTTGGTATAAATGTTACGTCAAAATGATGTACAATTTCGGAGATGTCGGGGCTTGTTTCGATGTCTCTTCGGTCAATAATTGAATTAGGTACTATTTTTTTTTTCTTTACTATAATGGCATATAACGAAAATGTATTCAATCATTATTAAAGTTGGGGATATATTTTGTAAGATGACAAAAATAGTTGATGGTCTATATTCAATAGAATCTACAAATTAGAGCTCCCAAATCACGTCTCCGTGAGTTTTTGTCTAAACATGCATCGGGAGAATGATTATTACTGAATAAATTAATAGTTTATCTAAAATTCGCTTTATCATTATTGTAGTAGAGGAAACGAACTATTTTCAACAAGTAATTGTTATTTCAAACAACGAACTGATAACATACAATTTCAACGAGGAAACCTTGCAATTTCGCGTTTTTTTTTTTGTAATACGCCCCTTAATATTTACATAATTAGTGCTCGAAACTACGGAATGGTTGAATGACGGCTTTGTGACGGGTCCTTTTACGCTCTCTATAGGTATAGGAAATAGTCAAAATCTAGTTAAACTTAGTTAGGAACTGTTTGATTGTCTCGGAAGAATATTAATTATTATATTTGAATATAATACGGAAAAATAACATCACGCCCTGTTTTTCTTCCTATCAAATTTCAAAATTGTATAATAGGTATTTATAGAACCGCGCGGCCTAATTAAATTACAATCTACGTAAATTTTAAACTACATATTTGTACCCTATTATCTCTTACCCTCTCGCTCTCTCTCTCTTTCTCTATTTTCTCCTCTCTCTCTATTATAGGTTACCTATGTATTTTGTATTTATTAATTAGCTACCGTACGTTTAGCTAAGCTATGAGCAGTTAAGCTAGGCAACCTTTTGGTATTGTTGATTTGCTAAGTACCTACAGATAACTTCTGTGTAAACTGTGTGAGTTCATAGTTAATAACTGATATTATCACACAGCTCTTATACGCGGTTATGACGTATTGATCGTGTTCAGTTTTTCTTTTTGGTATAAGTATTCTACTCTTTGCCATCTTCATTCGGATTGTATGTCAAATGACGGCGAACGAACTTACGTAAAAGTGAAGTCGACGGTAATTATGCTTTTTCTTGTATTGACCGAAAATGATTAGTGCCACCCAACCCAGACTTTCCATGCTATATAGTTATATGAGCATTGAACTTAATGAAGATATTTTCCGGAGGCAGATGGCAGCACGTGTAAGGTTGCGTTTGGAATTAAACTCTTACATTTAAACTTATTTGTGACGTCGCAGATTAAAGTCTAGACTACAAGTGTTTTCTGAATCATCTTCGGATAATCACTCCAACCATTTGAAAAATGCATGCCAGAGCAGTGCCAGCCAGAGCATGTTGTAGGTATAACAAACTGAAAAAATCTGTGTGTGTAAAATATGTCTGTTAAAATGGATATATGTAGATATATTTTTGATTACACATAAACAAAAATCTTATAAACTAACAAAAAAGTACCTAATATAGGTACTGTTCGATATTCTTAAAATTAGTTACACGATCTACACCAGAAGCAAGTGAGAACTTATTTTTATGGTCTAAATAAAAGTAATCAACTACAAGAATCGAACTTTCGAAACGTTACAATTTTTACTAGTTTATACACAAAATTTAACAGGAAATGACCACATTCTTATTGCTCAACAAATGTAGCCTAGTTAGTACTCAACAATCCTTAAGCATAAACGTAATATTATAAAAGGCAGTGAAAACGGATAGACAGTAGACCATAGGTTCCCAACGGTGGCGGTACATCTCATAACTATTTAGTATAAGGGGGCGTTGGATTTTTTTTTCTTAAAAAGGGCGCGGTAGTCCATAAAAGGTTGAGAACGTATGCAGTAGACGATAAATAACAGCTAACTTTACAACCTAAAACTACTTTGAAATAAAAGAAATCAAAGATAGTCTAAGCACAGCCTTTAATTTGAGAAAATTTTAACTTTATTCGACGAGCGAGCGATAAATATTCTACTAGATATAAAATATGAAATAATGATATACATGATTCGAGTATACAAGGTGAAAGGGAAACCGACGCAAAAACGGTAACCAGTACATCATTCTGAACCCCCCCACAAAGTATTTTTTTTATCGGCAATTGAAAAAAAACAGCTATAGCATAGCATTTTGACCGTGTCCCTAAGTATTACAGTTTTGTAGGAAACAGCGTTTTTTTTTTCAGAATGATGTACTGAGTACGTGGTAAACTTTTAAGCGTCGCGCGTCGGTGTATTCCACCCTCCATAACAGAGTATTGATTATCACAACCGTGGGACAACCCCAAATAGAGAAGTTGGCAATTTTCCAGAAGCACTAGATTCTTGGACTAGACACAGTCGTCTGCAGAAACTGCGTTTTCAATGGGAACTATTTTTTTACACTCGCTCCTCGATATAATAAGTAGTTAATATATTGAATACGAATAGCATAAATGTTTTCTAAACTAATCAATAGGGTTACAATTAGTTGTTTGTAAGAGGTCATCTATGGAAGTAGGTACTAAACCGATTACAAAAAAACTTTCACAGATAGAAAGTTGCACTATCACCGAGTGCCATACCATACCAAAATATCAAAACACTTTATATAGAGGAAATAGACGACTTCCACGCAGGCAAAGCCGCAGGCAGAAGTTATTATTAACAGTATTATACTCAGAAATACGAAGATTTCAAATTAGTATTCATAAAAACTTGATCTTTTAGACAAAATACTAAAAAATTAACAACTAAAAAACTGAATAATAAAAACCGAAATAATTTACTGAACCAACAATTCTTCGAAAAAACAACACTGGCTCTGTTAGTTCCGTCCAAACCAAACAATTAAAGTTTGCCAGATCTATTTGTACGGATTAACAATATCTTCTCGTAATTGAAAGCTGTCGATTATTATTCATAATCAGTAAGTACAAGTTTGTGAAAAAAGAGGTTCATAAAAAATTTAATTATTACTGTCCATTTGTATCTTTTTTATGAATACTTACTGACAATGTTTTTGTGTTTAAATTAAGTAATATTTATTGTAACTATCTATATTCTAGATGAACATGTACCTACACAGGACAACGCTCCCTTTCAGCATAGATTTAGAAGAATACTTTCATCCGTGACTACAAAGTGTTTGACAACATGTTTGGTTTGTTCAGAATACAACATTATACCATCTAGACTTGACATACATTACATACATACACACATGATATAAAAAACGAGTAAAAGCTTGCAGATACTGTTTCATCTTATGACAAATGTTTGCGATAGAACATTACACCCACACAATGTTTAAAATAGTAGGTAAATAAAAATGTAGCACCCTATACTATATTTACATCTAATAATTAGCAAGTGACTCTCATATAATATTACTACCTACTCATTTATAACAAGTATTATTTCATGTCATAACACGCTTTAACAATGTAGAATAAATCAAACTCTACATAATGCTTAACTAGCGAATATTCATTGAGAAAATGATATGAATTTTATTGCACAGAGCTAAGTGTTTCAACTTAAACCCATTATTGTCAAATATTATTGACCACACACATTTTTTGACTGAGGGTAAATATTACACTAATTAGTCTCTCTTAATTTGACTGTACCTCTACTAATCGCTTGCAATGGTTCAAAATGCAGAATCAAGATCATGTCAAGATTAACTTACAGGAATGATCAACAGTGATTATACTCATTGTCAAGAAACATCACGACATGCTAATTTACAGCAATAACACGGCAAATTCATTTAATTTACCACAGTTTTTTTTACAAATAAGAGCTGTTTTCAACATGGTGAACAAATGTGAAGCCAGGCCAGGTATCTAAATCCATAATATTGGTTGTACCACAATACTGTGTATTTGTTTGGGTAATCAATGTTGCTTAGGATTTACATACCCGCCAGAAGGTGGACTCAGTCATCATTATCCAGGCCCAAGAGCTCCGCAGCCAATCGCCCCTTGGAGCGACAACACGCCGTCAGACATAGTATTCTAAGCGCGAGCCTGAACTGCGGGCTGAATGTCAGCAATATTACGATCTTCCAAAACGAATTCATGATGCCCATCCATACCACTCCGAAATGCAACATGGGTACCTTTATTTCCTGGTCCGTGCAATACTCGTACAGTTTAACAACCACAAAAGGAGTCCAGCTCACCCAGAAGGTACACACCATGATGAAACTCATCCAGTGGCTCGGGTTCGATAGGTTCTCGGCCAGCGCCGTCGCGTACTCCTTGTCGTGGATGGGCACGCCGCTGTTCAGCCGGCGCTTCATCGAGAAGATGTAGTAGTAGTTATACACGATGGAGATGACGCTGGGGCCCAGCACGAGGATGCCCAGGGTGGCCGTGTAAGCGTAAGTCGTGCCCCAGTCCAGCATACATATAAACGTTTCCTTATCAAAGTTGGCTTCCTTTTTGTAACCTAGTAATGGTGGACAGCAGAGCATTGCAGCTGAAATCCATGTGAAAACCATCCAACATTGGCTTCTAGTGCGCGTTTGTACCTGGTCATGAGCATTGTTATTAATAATTAGCCTAGAACAGGCGCGGCCTACACTAATCTAACATTTCTGAGATTTTAGTGGGATAGGGACGAAATCATTTTAAATACTAGGAATTTAATTTTACAAAATAATTTGTCATGCTAATGATAAAGTTCCACTAATTATGTAGATGTAAATGTTATTTATAAGGAACTATAAAAAGAGAGAAAAATTAAATCGTAATCTACTATATTTTTGCATAATTATTATCAAAAGAAGAATCGATTTCGTATGATTAGGAAAAGTGGGTTTATTAATTGTATTATATATTATCAAAGGTTTCAGAATGATCATCAATTACTAATGTGTATGCATACAAGATGCAAGCTAGCTAGCTAATAAAAAAATATTGAAAAGGATAACTACCGTCGCACTAACCGTCTCATAGCGGAGAGGCTTCCGAACTGCGAGATAACGGTCAACGGAGATCCACATGAAGGTGTAGACGGAGACGGACCAGAGCGTGACCTCTACGTAGCCAGCGAGGCGGCACATGAGGTCGCCGAACATCCAGCGGCCCGTGATGGCGGGGTAAACGGACAGCGGAACCACCAGCACGCCGATCAGCAGGTCAGCCATCGCCAGCGACAGCAGGTAGTAGTTTATCACTTCCGTCGAAAGACCTGCGTGAAAACACACGTCAAAAGTAACATATTAAGTAATAAGTAAGTAAGTGTAAGTATAAGTAAGTAGTAAGTATCATTTTCATTCATTAATGCAGTTATGGTATTGAACCAAGCAGGGATCGAAGTTCCAAATACTTTTAGTTTGGTCAATTAGCAGAGTTTCATCCCTTAATCTTAACTTGCCTCCCTGATTGAAGAAGAATGGGCGTGCCTCTAAATACGTTCCTAAAGGATGGAGGGGAGTGATAGTCAGCCCTGCTCGGTCTCCCACCGCTCCATCTGTTCATACAGCAAGAAGTGACGATGGCGGCAGTACCTACGCCTTAAAACACAACATCTCTGGGGAAAGAGAGATACACAACACACCGCGTTGGGGTTTTTACAACGGCCTGCCCATTGGAATAACCATAAATGACCGGATACCAAAACTTATATTTGATAGGAAATGCAAAATTCAACTTATCACCGTTGCGAGGAGTTAGGCCCTGTAGATCTCAAGTAGTATCCGATACAGATAGGTACGGGTACTGGTGCTGGAAATTTCTCGGATAATTTCAACATTCAAATTGCCACACCATTAAGGCCCCACAGCACAGTGTTTCAAGCAGAGCGCATAGGCATTTCTCGCGCCGCATCAGCCATCTTAGCCCGGTAAGTTTAAGACCGATCAATCCGTATACCGGGAGGTATCAGACAGCAAGGCAGTACTGCAAGCGCTAAACAGCCACAAAGTCAACTGTGGTCTAAAACACGAGTACCACCAACGCCTAAACCAGATGAAAATACTGTCGTTGATCTAATGATCACAAGCGCGACTGCTAAGCTTGGTCCGGGTTCGATTCCCAGGGCGGACAAAGTGTTACTGGCATTTTCTTTCATTCATCATCGTGTCGAATTTATTACTAGCAGCCGTGGAGTCTAGATTTGTACCCGGTTCATGACAATAATAGTTGAATACATAACATAATACATAACTGTCGAAATGTGGGTGTGCTATAGATACATCTCTGCCTAATACTTCGAGGACTAGAGACAGTCCATTGTGCAAAGCCTCCATGGCGGAAGACAAGCTATGGCCACGTGCTTTAAAACTGCCCAGAGGTTGCCTCATATGAGCAAAGAACTTTGGTAACCCAGGTACTCTCTGCGAAATCGTCAATCACATCAAGGCGGTGCTGGCCTTTCGGCAACCGGAAGATTAGGTCGAACAAATAATAAATTCTCACACCCATACGCAAAATAAGCACTTTTGACGTGCAATTGAAGACACCAGCCCGATATACAATACAATGTTCCCAAATCGATAAATTTCCAGTAATAACTGCTCTAATTATAAAAAAAAAATCCTAAGTCTTGTCCCCTCATTCAGGTGTGCGATAGTTTACCATTCAATGTGCTAATATAAGTAAACCATTTGAAAGAAACCTGACCAATTCACGAGATTATCCACTTCAGCACGGATTAAATTTTCCAAGGGATAATAGAGACTAAAAGCGATTACGAATCGGCTTTCTATTCCAGTATTTAGTACAAGGACTAACAAAAACTGCTAACGTAATATGTTTCTACACAACCTTTTGTTTATATACATAGATACAATGTATTTGTTGGTATTGATGACAGCATGATGTCAAAGAACCGGCTTCATTCAACAGTGGCCACTGGTAACGCGGATACAATCCAGAATCTTATCTTCGCCAGGTCGTCTATCAGCTTCAGGTGAGCTGATAGACGACCTCAGGTCTCAGCACAAAACTGTCAAGTGCTCCATCAAACCCATATTCAAGCCTAATGTCTCCTTCAAGCGCCGATTCAAATACACTAAGGTCGACTGGGAGTCTTTCACGTAGAACTTGCCAACCCCAGAAAACTACCACCTATTTGTTAAGATTATGTCCACTACCACTTATGAATATGAATGTTGATAGGTGGAGAGGGAGAGGGAGGCCAAAGAAAAGATGGATGGATTGTGTGAAGAATGATTTGAAATAAAAAGGAGTAAATGATGCTGTGAAGTCTGACAGTGGAGAATAAAACGTGTTGCGCCAACCCTAAGTAATATGAGATAACGGCAGAAAGATAATAATGATCACACTGTCCCTTCAACACCAATCGAGACTGTAACTAGCAGCAAAGTACTCATAATAGTAAAAAAAGCACCATTCGCAAGTTGAGAAGCGAGACCCTGCAACCCTCAGCACAAAGCCAAGGCGACACCAACCAAAGAGCTCATCATCTGCTTGCAAACGGCAAACTAATACGTCGTCCCAGCTAGGGCGTTTGTGACGACGTCGATAAACGGAGCCACCCTTTATACCACATCATACCAACGACCAGCCGTTCAGCTCTAGAATGTCGCGCTTCCTCTATGCCGACGACCTTGCCCTCACCTCCCAAGCCATAGAGGTCCGCTTGTTCAGAAGCTCTTGGTGAATTAACTACATACACAATCCGAGTACAATGAAGACTTGCATTTTCCAACACATCGAAGATAGTTTCGAGACAGGAATGGTCACAAGTGCAGCATTTGTGTACCTGTCAGCTACCTACGATACAGTTAACCTCTAACGGCTGAGTCTTGCATTATCCTCCCACGCACTAGAGAGGTCGGCCGCAAAGGGGTGGGGTGTATGTCGAACACAACTACTTTCCAAAATATCTTGGAGTTCCACGACCCGCCGGGGTCCGATAGATGCTATATCCACTGGCAGGCAAAGCGCCACCACAAGTTCGTAGAGCGGTGGTAAGTTTAAAAGATCCAAAATGGCTTCAGACACAAGACACCGTCTGTACGAGAAAACCTAATGCTGTGAAGGTTGAAAAGCCGAAAGAGCTAAAGTGTGTCACTCCACTCACTAGCGAGTGGTGTAAGGAAAGACTTAAGCTGCGGCGATGACAGTGCATCCCTACCAAACCTATTCATTCCACCTGCTGAAAATCTCCATCTGGGTATGAGTTTCCATAGCTGACCGGGAAGTCTAGTCTACTATACTACGGAAAAAGGTTAGCCTTAAAAAGAAAACCTGTTAAGGATTCATTGATGAGTCTGCCCTGGAGTGTAAATACACAAACGATGCGGCACTTATTATTATCACATCCTGCGTACCCTGTTTTTGTTCATTACAGGAAGTTATGGACGCTGCTGAAGGCGCCAAGTTATTAGCTCATTTCTAAACCGACACATAAATCGGCACGCAGAACAAGTGTCGGCATTGCATTGTTGTTGAACATTGGAAATACACAGGTCCTTAACGCGGATCAAATGTGATGGTCGCGTTTTGTACAATTGGTAAAATTCGCCCCAAAAATGTTTAGATTCATTCCATTGTCATCATTATTATTCTGTTATTTTGATGAATGTATTCTGTAAGTGTAGAAGTCATTGTCCCTTTGTTAATCTATAGACATCAACACTCTGACGGAGATCTATTCAATCTTAAATAAAATAATATTGGTTTGAAACATACATTTCCCTTTTAAGTTAAGAAAGGATGCTATAATGAGTATGTTGGAGACGACGATCGCTATCCCCATAACTGCGATGATGGCGGCCTGACTGAGTGTCTCGAAGGACGCGAGCGGGCTGTCGGCCACACTGACGTCGCCGGCCGAGGCGGCGCCGCTCCTCGCGCTCATCATCTTGGCAGGCATAGCTGTACACAAACATATATATGTACTCGTATACTTACGATAAACGGGTCGAACTTCGTCATCTACTTGCAAAAGCCAACTGATTGCTGTCGGTAAAAAGTGTGACGTGTCACAAGGTAATTCGAATTACATTTCGACGGCGAAGTGCCAATACTTCCTAACTGACATCTTTCGAGAAATTCACTTTTTAACCGACTTCAAAAAAAGGAGGAGTTTCTCAATTCGGTTGTATGTTTTTTTTTTGTGTTTGTTACCTCATATCTCCGTCATTTATGAACCGATTTAAAAAAATCTTCTTTTATCTGAATGGATTTACTTCCCGATTGGTCCCATAGAAATTTCATCAAAATCGGTTCAGCAGTTTGGTTTTGAAATCAAAATAACTGGAAAAAATGTTATCCAAGTAAAAGAAATTGCGAAATTGATACTTGACAAGGGTTTGTGTGTGATACGATAACTAAAAAGGGTAAAATAAAAACTTTTTTGCAAACAAAAAACCGACTTCCAAAAAAAACACAAAAAAACCTTTTTGCAAAAAAAAAACGACTTCCAAAAAAACACAAAAAAAGTGGAAAATAACTTTACTTTCGGAAGTCGGTGACTATTGTTTGTTTCATTGATTTTTTTGCCACCGACTTCCGAAAGTAAAGTTATTTTCCACTTTTTTTGTGTTTTTTTGGAAGTCGGTTTTTTTTTGCAAAAAAGTTTTTATTTTACCCTTTTTATTAGTTATTGTATCACACACAAATCCTTGTCAAGTATCAATTTCGCAATTTCTTTTACTTGGATGACATTTTTTTCAGCTATTTTGATTTCAAAACCAAACTGCTGAACCAATTTTGATGAAATTTCTATGGGACCAATCGGGAAGTAGATCCATTCAGATAAAAGAAGAATTTTTCAAATCGGTTCATAAATGACGGAGATATGAGGTAAAAAACACAAAAAAAAAAACATACAACCGAATTGAGAACCTCCTCCTTTTTTTGAAGTCGGTTAAAAAGTGGAAAATAACTTTACTTTCGGAAGTCGGTGGCAAAAAAGTCAATGAAACAAACAATAGTCACCGACTTCCGAAAGTAAAGTTATTTTCCACTTTTTTAGTGTTTTTTTTGGAAGTCGGTTTTTTTTTTGCAAAAAAGTTTTTATTTTTATCGTTTTGAATTTAAAGGTGTTATTCGCATGTTTTAGTGAAATCTCCTTAATGTATTGCTGTTTTGTTAAATCCATAATCATCTAAGTATCACAACATTATCACATAAAAAGAATAATTACAAAGTTAATACCTCATATCTAAGCGAATCTACACTATTACACTATCATAAAATATACGAATACTAACTACTACACTATCATAAAATATACGAATTCAGCATAATACATAAATCGCACATAATTCCTCATCTGCCTAGCCTTTTAACATCGTTAACATAGTTGGCTATGTTGGGATCGACTTCCAGTCTAACCGAAAGCAGCTGAATGCCAGTACCTATTTTACATTTTAC
Source organism: Standfussiana lucernea (assembly GCA_964057025.1). Classification (NCBI taxonomy): domain Eukaryota; kingdom Metazoa; phylum Arthropoda; class Insecta; order Lepidoptera; family Noctuidae; genus Standfussiana; species Standfussiana lucernea. The sequence continues at coordinate 11,981,609 of OZ059784.1, forward strand.
AGTTTTTTAAATACCACATAATTATTATTCAAAATAAATCAATAACCTAACAAATTTATAACTTCTCAAGAAATTAAGCGTTTTTTTTTTTTAAGTTTGTGTAAAGTTGTGACTTTTTCAGTTAGGTGTTATTGGCACTTCGCCGTCGATTTGATAAACCTCACCAAGACATGATTTTCTATGAAATTTTGCTGGACATAACACCACACATCGTCACTGTCTAACTACTCCATTCAATCGTCACTATGATTTATGTTAAGGCCCAATTTCCACAATATTGTTTATAATTATTCTTTATTTCAGCATTTAATCCTAATATAGAACACGTTCGGTGAGCATTGAGACATAATTATAAGCTATTGTCTACTAATTAGTGAAGCACTCAGGGCTAATGACGACTCAGTACAATTCAGTTAATTACACCTTATTAGAATAATATTATATGCCTAATTCATGGTAATATTAGTATGAACGTCGGTTTCCCTGAGGGGGAAAGGGACGCGCCCCGCCATCCGCGCGCCCCTGTGAGATTCGTCCTAGACTGGATTTCTCCCCACCGATATAAGAAAGTGAACTGAATTCCCAATTTGGGCTTGCCCTGTCCCCTATTTAATCGTTTTTAACCGACTTCAAAAAAAGGAGGAGGTTCTCAATTCGGTTGTATGTTTTTTTTTTTGTGTTTGTTACCTCATATCTCCGTCATTTATGAACCGATTTGAAAAATTCTTCTTTTATCTAAATGGATCTACTTCCCGATTGGTCCCATAGAAATTTCATCAAAATCGGTTAAGCAGTTTGGTTTTGAAATCAAAATAACTGGAAAAAATTTCATCCAAGTAAAAGAAATTGCGAAATTGATACTTGACAAGGATTTGTGTGTGATACCATAACTAAAAAGGGTAAAATAAAAACTTTTTTGCAAAAAAAAAACCGACTTCCAAAGAAAACACTAAAAAAGTGGAAAATAACTTTACTTTCGGAAGTCGGTGGCAAAAAAGTCAGTGAAACAAACAATAGTCACCGACTCCCGAAAGTAAAGTTATTTTCCACTTTTTTAGTGTTTTCTTTGGAAGTCGGTTTTTTTTTGCAAAAATATTTTATATTTTTATCGTGGAGTGTCGATAACTACAGGACACAATTGAATATCTTGTTAAACTATTCATAAGCGCAGCCTCGTGCAAATGTAAGATGCTGTCTATTTTTGCGGAGACCCAATTTTGAGATACAGGTCAGATTTCACTGAACTTGCTGCAGACCAGGCCAGACTAACTTTAGGAACTTGTTAAATGTATTATATTGAAAGGTTCATAACAGTTTCCTAAAGTTAGTCCGCCTGCATAATTATAATATATTTTAAACTGTTGCAACTGTGATGGTGTTTGTTTAAAGACTGCTAATCGGCGAGATCTCTTCTTGATGTTATGTTACACTACACATTTGTATTATAATTAATAATAATAATGTTTTAGCACTTACCTATTAGTGAGTCAACTTACCGCTGACGTCGATTGAAGGTCAATACTAAACTGTACCAGTCATGGTCCTTACATCAGCATCTGTTTAAAAAAATGATACAATTGACGACTGAAGGGTATCAAACAATATTCTTATTTCGCAAGCCTTAGCCTTATTTAATACGCAGGTATTCATTGCTTTATTATGAACTCCGTGGGTTCACTTTACAAAATGAAAGCCAGCATATAGCTTAAATATACAAGAGCAGTTTTATTATCAATAAATGGAAATGATTTCTGGGGATTTCGAAATAACACAGTATCAGTAAGTGATTAGAATCTATAAATGAGAGAATACTGCCAGAAATATTCTAATAAAACAAAATCTTGAGTTATAGTCAATCGCACGTCAGTGGTAACGCATTCACAAAACTCGCCCTTACTGCTGCGATATAAAGGCGCTGTCAATGACAAATTGTTACCAATGATGTGCAATTGACTGTGTAAGATGAAATCGCTCAGCGATCAAAAAGAAGAAAATCAAGGCCCTAGCACGACCGCGCGGTGTAAACGTAACGTTTTACGTTACTTTACGTCGAGTTTTGAATCGAAAATACAAAACATAAAAAAACAACATAACAAGCACAACCCATATATATTAATAAATTCAAAAATTAAGAAAATATACTCGTATGTGAAACGAGTATTTTTAAATCGACGTATTTACGTTCTGTTTACACCGCACGCTCTTGCTAGGTCGCCCGTTTCAGCGTAGCAAAGTAAAATAGGTTAGCTTAGCAATAAAATTTCTAGAGAAAGCCCATCTGATAAATTTTGTATAATCAAAGTTAAAAACATAAGTTGATAACGATTTTGATAATCGCTTGGCATTGTATTCAAAAATTATCGCAAGCGGTTGAGTTTCTCAGTAATTCATTGTCGTTGCCTAGATTATTATCACAACAGATTTTCAGACTACAACTAATAAAACGTAGGTAAATAAAGACAGTATGGTGCTAAATGATTATTTGGTGCGTGCCCTTAATTAGGTCTAACGCTTCCATCTTGTTTTTTTCCATAGACAAAACATTGTCACAAATGTTTACCAACAACCGTCAAATGTCATTATAGCGCCAAATAAACTACGTAGCACTTTATCTATATTTATTATTTCCGATTTTGCAACCTTGTATTCCGACCCAATCAATGACCAGTACCTACAATTCATAAAAAGCAGTCATTGAATGGAAAGATTCCATTCACAATACTTTAAAAAGCGTTCAAGCCTTTTAAATTCAGCTACACTATTCTATATTAAGTTGGAAGTTAGCAACATTTCTGAACTATCTGGCCTATTTCGTCGCACCGGTCATTGACTTTCTGACCTTTGGCCGGCCGTGCCTCTATTTTTGTAGCGAAACTTTCACTTCGACGATACAACTTAGTCTTAAGAATACTGAAAGGCTAACAGCAATTATTGTGTCTATTATATGGTCTATATACATTGAAATTATCGCTAAGCAATTGACATTTTCCATGGCTGTTGCCCGTTTTCTCTAAAGTCAATCAAAGCAAGACAGGAGTTAGTCAGCAAATTGAAAAGCGCAGCGCGCGTCTTGTTGACTGAATTATCAGTCGGTTCACTAGACTTTTTTATTTATTTTTTTGTTATACTAAATCTTTTTATTTAGATAATGCCTAACATAAGCAGCTTCCTAAGCAAGCAACAAGCAAGTTTCGAAATGTAAATACATAAAATAATGTCAATATAATAATGTGCATTTAATAGTGTGTGTAAATATATAAATGTGTGTGTATGTATATAAATTGTAGGCACTCGTACTTTGGTCAAAGAATAAGCAAGGAGCCTACCACTACCTCTTAAAGCAGTATCATAAGTAAACCTGGGTGGTGTGGTGGTGGTACAGTCCCAGGCCATAATTTAAATAGCAACACACACCTACCTATCTAATATAAGGTTTTTTTTTGCAATTACGTATTAGCCAAGTGACAAAAATCTCGACAAAACATAACCATACTCTTATTGTTAGAACTTTTGGACTTGTCACTAATTTAATTTAATTTTTTTAGTTGCGTTTCTTAATTTTAAGTTTTTATGTAAGTAATTTACTGTCCTGTGTGAGTCCCAACAAATACGTTTTTCTATCTTTTTCAAGGGCGTAAGTAAAAAATGCCTAAATGATTTTATATTCCGAAATAAAGCTGTTATATTAGAGGGATGTCCACATGTTGCTAACTTCCTTGATTTTTAAGCAAATTAATTTTATTCCGAACTTTGGTAATAAACAGTAATTGATATAGCTTCTAGCAGCGCCTAATCAAATCTCTTCCATGAACTAAGTTAGACAGTCTGCAAGTAGACCAAGGTCTTACTAACTGTTAGTAATAAACCTCTAAGTGGAATCGCAAGCACACCGAGCCTTAGCCTTCCATAAATGACAAAGCTATTTAAAGTTTTACCAATTATTTCATTTAACTCGACAAATATAAACGAGAGGAACAATTTAATCTTAATAAGTAAACATTACTATTAAAAATGTGAGGGTTTGGATATATGGATGTTTGTTACTCAATCACGCCAGAATGGCTGAACCGATCTTGGATACACAGAGATAGATTATTAATCAAAATTTTCACGCGAATATATTATCTCGTTTAAATTATTTGACATTTTCTCAGTACTTAATCATGCTTTTTAAACACATTTATTAATTTAAGTATGTATAGTTCATTGTTGGTAACTACATCCATTCCCGTTAAAAACTAACCGATTAATTATTTATTGTCTTAAGCTATGCTATATACACTATCGATGTCTATGCTTCGTATGCGAATATTATCGCTTGTATTCGATATCATAACATCCATACAGGAAACATTTACGGCTATTTCTAAAATTGATACTGCTTTTAACGGTAGAATTAAATAACACTGTATCCATTCCCAGAGGATTATAAAACATATTCGTTCGTGAAAAATATTCGCACAGCGTAATAGTATATCATTATATAAAATTATTATCAGAGAGAAAAATATCATGGGTCTATGTAAAAACATAATGGAAGTCATTAGTAAGAAAAAATACAACCGTGTAAGTTTTTAATAAAATTGTTAAGGGAGAACTCATTACATTCACGCAACGTATACAGCCTTCGTTGCTTTTTACCAGAGAAAGGAGACCAACCAACAGAGTCTAAGTTGGATGTCCCAAGCCGTTGAATGCATGCCTACAATGGACAATGCATCCTTTGTCATGTGTTTTGAAATGTGGGGCAAACAACGAAATACGGAATATAAGCCAAACCGCTATACAATTCCCAATGACAATCTATCATGGTTCGCACCAAAACCTTTATTAATAATACGCTATTGGAAAGTAATTTGTTCGAAACTAGTCAGCATACACATTCAGTCAAAAAAGATTGGAATGGATGATTTGTTTATGGTTCCAAATTATATTTTTTTTTTGTTAGATCTTTCACATCTGTTTTCCATTTTGGCACGGAGTTTGAGTTGCATCTGTTATTTAGATTAAATACAGTACTGATCATATCTTGTGTGAATTGAGAATAACATAATGGACAAAAACATCGAACAAAGAGTTTGTTTTAAATTTTGCATCGCCAGTGATATTTCGTGTAGGGACGTGGAGTAGGGACTCCGAAGTCCCTGAAAATGTTTCAGAAGGCTTACGATGAATCGACTTTATCAAAAACACGTGCTTATGAGTGGTACAAAGCTTGAGTGGTAAAGTGGTTGAGATGTGATGGAAGATTTGCCTCTCTCTGGTAGGCCATCAACCTCTTCAACTGAAGTTAACATCGCAAAAGTGAAAATCCTCATTCAAGTTTGAGAAAGACAGGCGCTGAATTTTCTGAGGACATGCTAGAACGAGTTAATTCCGACCCAACACTCGTGAGACGTATTGTTACTGGTGACGAGACGTGGGTTTACGAGTTTGACATGCAAACTAGTCAACAAGCTTCGAAGTGGCGCCTTCCAACTAAACCGAAACCGAAAAAAACGCACTCGGAGTTTTTGCCGGAATTTCAAACAGTTAATAAAGAATATTATCTGAGCGTTATGCGGCGTTTAAGAGAGCAAACTCGACGAAAAAGGCCAGATTTGTGGAAAGAAAATTCTTGGATTTTGCACCACGATAATACGCTTTCGCACAAGTGAACGGATTTTTGACCAAAAACTCAACAAATACCATCGAGCAACCACCTTATTCACCAACCGACTTCTTTCTTTTTCCTAAACTCAAATTACCACTTGGTGGCACCCGTTTTCATTCGGTAGAAGACATAAACGAGAATTCGCGGCGAGCACTGAACTCAATTCCGGAAAAAGCATTTAAAAAATGTTTTGATGATTGGATTATTCGTTGGCATAAGTGTATCGTTTCTAAAGGAGCATACTTTGAAGGGGATAAAATAACTTTGGATTAATAAGTAACATTTTGTGTATTATCGATCGTTTCCCGGTACTTTCTTGACTGAGTAGTATACGCTAACAAAGAACCGACATTAATTGAAATGTTAATCCCGTTTTCCAATTAAATAACTATACCTATGATTACGAATTTCAACACGCTCAAAACACATTCCGGCGCCCATCGTAATAACCAGAATATCTAACCAATGTAGCTCAACCTCACCTATGTATATGAAATACAACTTGATACAAGTGGGACAAGATATGTGGATATATATATATATGGATTTGCGATGTTAGACATTTCTGTTTATAAATAATAATAAATAGTTTATTCAGAAAAAATATACATTTTACAAGGATCAATACAACAATAGTTTATCATAGGTACCATAGTGCGGTAGGAACATGCCTTTGCCTAAACATATTTTACCATACTTTTAAAGATAGTATCGTGTAACTGGAAGCATAAGCCTATCACCACCCTCTTTTGGAAAATATATTTTATTTGTAACAAAAAAAACCTGTACCTGTGTGAAGCCTGTACTTATATTTCTTTATTGCACAAACTTGAGTCTGAAGTACATGCATCTATGCAAAATGCATGGCGTACAATGAAGCTATGCCTTGATTTAAAAAACGGTCGCTTAGTCGTAACCTATTGATGCAATTTGAATCGATCGCGGCCGACCACAGCTGTGATGTTCCCCAACATCGAATGGGTCGGATTACAGACAGCTTGGCAGCGCCTAACTAGCTCTAATGACACTTTCATTGATAGCGCCCTTGTTTGCTTGTTTTAGGTTTCAGTTTCGTTGGCCATTTTAGTCACAACGTAAATATTGTGTTTGATTTAGTAAAATTATGTTATAATTCAGTTGAAAACTCGCCTGCGATTCCGAGGGATTAGGCAGAGGTGTACTCGGACTTAATAGTACACCTAGTTTCCACATGTATTAGGGGACGAGCCTGTTGACTTATGAGTATTAATTAAAAATAAACATAGCAGCATTACCAGCATTAGATATATCAACGACCTAAGTATTTTTTGTATTGCGAGTAAGCTGTACCTACATACTGACGTTTCAGGTGGCCAACCATTACGTCTTAGCAATATTGTTTTTATCTTATTCCAGCAATACAGGATATCCAGCTGCATCTCTTTCAGTACCCCCCCCCCCCCCAGTATTCAAATCGCAACATCATTATTTATTTCATATTATTTGTGTTTTCTGTAGTAATGCTCGTCTAGTGGCAACCACTAATCTTTAAATATCTGCGGATAATGTAGTGGACTGCAACATTACCACTATGTTTTGTTAACCTTTTATGTTTTAAATCTTATTGACTTGTTCTTTTTAACTATTCATCGTGCTTAAAAGGCTGTCTTAAATAATTGGATCGATTGGAGGCTTTCTTTTTATTTAGTAATTCCTACACAGTTTGATTCAATGTACAACCAGTCTTGAGAACTTAATAATTCGTTCTGGCGCAGCATCTGGTCGGTGCCTGTCAGCTATACCGAGAGTGAATGGACTCGGCGGGTCGAGCGAGCGTACGATCCAGTAACAGAAATGGGGGCAATCACTATCAGCCCCCAAGATGTAACTCGTGCACTCCGTCCGTTGCCTAACTGGAAATCTCCAGGGCCGGATGGGCTGTACAACTTCTGGATTAAGTGCTTTGCAAGGTCGCACGCTCGTCTGGCGACCCAGTTCTAGTCAGCCTTAGAGTCAGGGTTGCTGCCCGAGTTCCTGACAACAGGTATGATCCACCTGCTCCATAAATCGGGCAGCGGAACCTTAAAATTATAGACCGATTACCTGTCTTCCAATATTCTACAAAGTTCTTACATCAATTTTGAGAGCTAAAATTAGCGAACACATTGATGAAAATTCTATCATGGTCCCGTAGTACTATGGAGCTGCTCTTCATTGGCCATTTCCATATGGCCAGTAGCCAACAGGTTCGCCGATCTGTCAACATGTTGGATAGACTATAAGAAGGCCTATGACTCGGTGCCACATACCTACATGGCTCCTGAGGGTGCTAGAGTTCTCTAAAATTGATGCAACTCTGCGCACCTTCCTGATGTCGTATATGGGGCAATGGAGGACAGTCTTTGGATATCCAGGATGTCGGCAAATCCAGAGGAATAGCGAGCCGATAAGGATAGCGCGAGGTATATTCCAAGGCGATAGTTTGAGTCCACTTTGGTTCTGCTTAGCCTTGAATCTTCTTAGCACGCTGCTGGAGGATTCAGGTCTAGGCTATCGGTTGAGGAGAGGTGGTCAGGTTATATTCTCTCCTCCTTTACATGGATGACCTGAAACTCTTTGCCTCCAACGATTTGCAACTGATGGAGCCAGTGAAGGTAACTGAAACTTTCAGTAGCGCTATCAGGATGGAATTTGGTGTGGATAAATGTGCGGGCATGCGTGTAAAGAGATACTGGAATCTGTAAGAACCCAGCTATTGGATTCCATAAATCTTATATCCCTCTCAGGAACCGAAACCTGCAAGTATTTAGGAATGTCGTAAGCGCTGGGCATAAATGTAGCTGACATGAAGCAATCGTTGAAGGAGCGCTTCTTTGGCCGCCTGAGAAAAGTATTTAATAGTCTTTTATCAGGCGGAAATAAGGTTCGGTCATGCCGGTTTTGATGTACTCTTTCGGCATACTCAAATGGACACAAACAGAACTAAACGCCCTGGATAGGAAGGTCCGTACATTTTTGACAGCATATCGAATGTATCCCAGTATGTATAGAATGTATCAGCATACCTATGATCTTCGGTTATGAGACTGTATATCCCGCGAGATCTTCGGAGAAACCGAAGGTTTTATCTGTGCAATTATGGATGAAGTTACGATGACGAATAACTACCGGAGGTTTATTGTGAAGGACGACACGATTGACATATGTCGGGCATGCCACCTTCCGGGCGAATCAATCCGTCACATTATCTCTGGGTGTTCTCGTCTAGCTAAAGGAGAGTACTTGCATAGACACAACCTTGTAGCCAGGATTATCCATCAGCAACATGCTTCAAAATACAACCTTGTGGAATCGGAAGTGCCGCATTATAACGGTATGTGCCCGACCCAGTTCTCCAAAATGGCAATTTTACACTGTATTGGGATCAATCCATCATTACTGACAGGACTATTGTGGCCAACGAGCCTGATATAGTGGTGGTGGATCGATCAGAGCGGCGCGCAATGATTTTTGACATAACGGTTCCGCATGACGAGAACCTCGTCAAAGCCGAGAAAGATAAGCAAATCAAGTATCTTGACTTGGTTCGCGAGGTTGTCGACATGTGGGATGTGAACTCAGCGATCATTGTGCCGATAGTCGTTTCAGTCAATGGCTTAATTGCTAAGAGTCTCGCCCAATACCTGAGGAGGCTCTCGTTAGGCAGCTGGATCAAGGGCTTGATTCAGAAAGCGGTTCTCTTGGACACAGATCGTATTGTTAGGAGGTTCCTCTCTCTGGAGCCCTGACCGCCGCTAGCTTAGCTTAACCTAGCTTGGACCCTGTTCCCAATACCGGTGGGGTACTATTCTTTTGAAATGTTTTTTTTTTTATATAGGTGAATATAAATAAGTAAGAAAAATAAACAAAGGAAATACTAATTCCAATAAAAAACCGGCCTAGTGCGAGTCGGACTCACACACACAAGGTTCCGAAGCACCAAACTATATACAAACAATATTTGTAACGCTCATTCATATGTAAATTTACAGTCAACAGCAAAGCTAATTTGTTTTTCATAGTCTGTTAATGAAAAACAAAGTTACTTCTGCTGTTTGACAAAAAGTCCCATATCTCAAAACTAAATATAAAATCTTAAAAGTAAATCTTATCAAACCAATTTTCGTTGAAACATCTTTTTACGTTCTAAAAACCCGATTTTTTTTCAGAATTTTCCTCTTACTATAGAAATTAGTGGGGGGACACAAATTTTATGACTTTAGATTCAAATATATCATCAACCATTGACTTAAGAAACAAAATATTTGAGCATCCTCGATATCATTTTTCAAGACCTATCGATAGACACCCCACACCGTTATATACGTAGATATAATTTCAATCCTCAGTTACATGGCCGGCTATTTTTATTGTTTTATAATTTCACATCAATCTCTTCAATCATCATCTTTGAAAAAAAATGGGTCCCATTTTTTGTCATTTGGCAACGGAACCCTAAAAACCAAAACGATTTCTTGTTTCTGAGAAATACGTGGACAAAAATACTGTTTACAAAAATACATTACATACATACGGAAAACTTCTTTCGAATTTAAAAATCCACATAGACCTACAAAAACGAATATTGTGGAATTCCAACAATACTTCATACATACGGATCAAATAGACAACCTCCTTTTCTTTCAAGACAGTTAAAAAAACATAGCTTGATTATAACTAGCACACGCCTCAGTCATTATAAAAGCGTTATGCGCGGAGTTAACACACCACAAACAACCCACGCACAATTCAATAACACCCGGGACACCTTTTCGGGAAGAGATAGCGGTTAGGTATATACCACACCCTTTTCAATATGCGATCTACGCATGTTACGCAGTGAAAACGAAACCGTCGACGCGCGACGGAGCAACTGGTGACGCTAAATCTCTAATAAACTTACGGCGACGCATCGTAGCGCATAGCTTTCGTAGCCAGAGCAAGCATGCGTCGTGAAAATGCTACGCCGCAAGCTACGTAGCACCTCCACGATCGCACCGTAGCGCTACACGAGAACAATTCGCAAACTTGACTGCATTCGTAGCCGCAACAATTCTTGACCCACGATCTCAAAGCCGGCAGAAATGGTTAGAAATGTGAGAGAAATACGATAGCACAAGATCACGGGCACTAATTCAAATGACGTCGCTACGGCGTAACCGAGCCAATTAACTGCACCGCACCACACCAATAGTCAGCAACGATACAGTTATCGACATGAAAGCTACACGTTGTCTCTAAACATTTTCGTATCGCGATACGTGGGACGTTATTTCATTCTAACTGTGTTTTTACGTTAGGAGACACGAATCACAATTTCTATTGGCTTCATGCCAAAATCGTTACTATTGTAGTTGCCGAAATACTTACACCGAATTGTAGTATTTATTCGCGTATAAAACAGGTTTTTGTTATTACGCAATCGTTATTAGTAAACACAGACACTGACATGGACGAAATGTTATGAGCTATAATTAAAACATTTTGGAAGCCTAGGCACGCACCATTTATAGAGTACAACGTCACTCCGCGACGCAACGCAATGACCAAGTAGTCTGGGCGGCTGGGCGCCGGGGTGCAAGGTCAAGCACACTCACGAGATGGATAAACGACTGATGTAACATTATGCACTTACGTAATCGAGTAAACACGATGAGATGTGAGATCACGGATTGGCAAAAAAATCTGTGCAGACTTTATCGCGACAACACACCGAAATTCGTGAATTTTGCGGAAAAACTATCGTTTTAACCAGCAAGTATCGCGGAAAAGTGACGCACCGCCACGGAGCGGCGACTAGGGGCGGTATTATTGTTCGGGAGGCGTGAGGCGCACGCGGCAATATGAAGTCAAGGTCGCCTCGTGGGAGCTCCTCTGGCAGCTGGGCGCTCCAAGGTCGTGGTTTCGTCCCACACCCCCCGCCTCCAACCCAATCGATATTAAACTATAACGAAATGCCTGTAACGTCGCAGAGCATTCACTCGAAGTAAAGACACGTACGGTGTCATTGATAACAATCATTACATAGTACTACAATTTTGTTACTACCACATTTGCAATGAATCCCACATTGCAACGCGCTTCTTTGTCTAATCACGCTTCGCCATTACCTACCTACAACGAAATTAGCCGTCTTAGAATAATTTCAATGTATTATTAGAATGAATAGTTTTGCAGATCATTTCTATTTTTTTAATTGGTTTATCTGCTGTTTAAAAATCTGAGCTGTTATTGTTTATGTCACGAAAACAGATTTACGCTCGGTAGGTATGGCCATTTAATAGTTTAATATTATAAAATCGACACTTAAATATTGTACGTGGAAAACGTAGGTCGAGTATTATTCCACAAAAAAACTCTCCTTTTAAACTTATTTATGAAATAAATTATTCTCTTTATTCATTTTTTCTTCTCATTGTTACATTTTTAAATATTTCTTACAAAAAAAAAAAAAACATTTAAAAATATAAAAATAGTAGCCCACCGGTATCGGGAACAGGGTCCAAGCTACTAATAAATTATTATTATTAGTATTTATGAAACGTTGTATTTCTCTGACAACCAATGTTATTTTCTAGGCAACGGTTCCACGGTTCCCGGTACCTAAGTGCCGCAGATATTTTACAATTTGATCGGTTTTATTTAGCTTGCCCTGAGCCGCTAGCACGACGCGCGGTATAAACGTAACCTAAATACGTCGATTTTAACATTTAAAATACTCGTTTTACATATAATATTTTACAATTTTAAGAATTTATTCATGTCTACGGATGATACTGAATGTGATTGTAGCGAACAGTTGACATTGTAATTTCGATTCAAAATCTACATATTAAATACAACGCGCCAAAGACTATGTATAAAACCACTTCACTGTGCATTGTAGTGTTTCCCTGCATGAAAGCTTCAATGCTATGAACTTTGAATGACAAGTCATTCTCAAAGCATTATTCTGTTTAATTTCGGTATTTCTCATGTTACTTTGCTTTGTTCTCTTCTCATGGTGTCATAAGAGCGTTTACGCCGTTCATGCGCTGTTTGACTCCAAAACAGTACTTTTCAAACCCTTTAATACCATCAACCCTTTATTTTACAAAAATGATAATTACTAATAACTTTAGGAAATTTGGCTGTCTCAATAGTTGTAGAAAAACAAAATTCAATGAGTATTGGTAAATTCTATCAAGATAACTCAACAGAGGTTTTCTTGATTTCCCTTTCATCGTCAGTTTCGAAGCTCTTATTATAGGAAACCACTGGCAAACACTGGCGCATACAGTGCCCCGATGCTCGAAAACTATTAGTGTTTTGTCGCCTACATGTAGGCTACGGTTTTACGGCCATTTTAGTTGTGACCAAGTATTAGACCTGTGTGCACGCTAAATTATTCCAATTTTTAAACTTTTTATGCAATTATAATGCATCAAAATGCCTTCATGCGCGTTGAAGTAGTGTGGGAAACATTCCAAAACATCTAGTTACAAAAAGGATGGCATGCCTTTTCACCGGTAAGTAAACAGTAAGAAAATTATTTTTGATTTAATCAGATCATGAGCGCCCGTAGAGGTCTCGTTAAAATGGTGGTTGGGTGAAAGAGCACACGTTTTGATTTCCGCGTTGATGTCTTTTGGAAATGTCTCGTTCTTTCATTAGACAATTCTAATTCTTTTATCCCTTCCTTTCCCTTTGTGTGTTTATAGTAGAAACCTGTGCTGTTACTTTTACTATCCGAAATTGATATCGACAATAATAAAATTTAAATTAATAAAAATGTTATTCAATTCAAATACTGCAATAAAATACCTATCTACTCTTAACCGACTTAAAAAAAGGTGCAATTTATACGTTCAGGACCCTAAAACTTGAATTCGAAAAACATTTACCAAATTAATTCATTTTAAAAATCAATAATAACAGGATACATGTTTTTTGTAATCGATTGTTTTTGATTAAATATCATTATTTTTATACGATTTTAATTGAGTATTTTTCATAATGTTAAAATCCATTTTATCGATATCGACTGTTTTCCCCTAATAAAATAGATCAGCCCTAACGATATGCATACCTATGCAAGTTGACCTTGAACTGACCAATTGCAGGCGCGCGTTCTTCCTCGTCCCCCGGCCCGCCGTAGTGAGTCGTGTACTTAGAAGAAGTCGGCCTATAAGCTCTGTAGTGGTTATATACTCTATGGCCGTATGTATATTTTATGAGTTTGGTGAAAATGAGACGGAAAATGGAACGGCTGCCCGATTTTAGCTTCTCTCATGTTATTTAGTGTTAGGGTTTCCAGTTTAAGGTAAACTGCAATAGTGTGTACCTACCTATCATGAGATTAAATTGCATGTCTAGGTTCGATACCCACCTGAAGCATTGTTCAGTAGTGCCCGAGTTGGTGGCAATAGCTTATGGTACCTGTTAGATAATTAAAAAAGAAAAGCAAAAAGGCAGCAGGTATTTAAAAAGAACTGTCAAAAAGTAGATTTATATAACGCACCTCACCATGCGTAGGTATCTACTTATCCCTTCGGGAAAATAGACGCGGTGTTACTTTATCATGGCCGCCATTTTGCAATTCGTTTTGACCGAATTTTCAGAATCATTGCCACTGAAACAAGAGTTCAAGGAGCTTCACCACAGTTCTTGCACCATTAAATTCTCTGAATAAACGCACACGTTGCGCGACCTTACGTGCATTTTCACAGCCTTCTGCAGCAGTATTTTAGTTTACGGGAGAACTACTGGCGATGTGTAGATATAGGTAGGTACCGCCACTTCCATAACATTTATCCCTGTACAAACTACTACTACTAGAGAGTATTTAGGCTTCATTCGGTTGATATAACTACCTGAACCTCTATCGTGTTGATAGGTATACCGAGTTTATAATCGCATTACCTCTATAAACCATAATTCCCATTTTCCAGTGAATTTAAACCTCAATAAGGTTGAAACCTTGTCGTTTTAGAACGCGCAAATAACGTTCAACCTTAGGGTGGCAAAACAATTACTAGGCCAGCTATACTTTACCACCGCGATATTTTCTACCCGGTTGTACTAATTTCCCCATTGTCTGCTTCTACTATTTAGGACCGTAAAAATGCATGTTCTTTAACGACAGGCACCGTAGGTACACTTTCTTGAATGATTGCGCCTTGATGACACCGTGAATACATCCGTCCCTTTCTGTGCCGAATTATGGATCATGGTGCGTAACTGCGTAAGGAGCCAAACCGATGGCGTAAAGACTTGCGTAAGAAACGTGACTTCACCGTGTCTAATTTGAACTATTAAGGACGGAGGAGTACCTATGATAGTTTTGGACCTAGGCCTGGTCCTGGCTACCTGAATTAAATCAACTCGTAGGATCTGCTTACTTATACTACTTACTATCAGTAGTACATATTTAAATGCTATACCTGTGTATTCCTATCCATTAAATAATTTCAATTAACTTTTGTGTTAAGACACAAACAATTTAGGATTATTTGAGATTAATTTCCCATTTTTTTTTTAAACTAAATAATGTTTAAATAATATATTCTGACGAAAGAAGCTCTAATATTGGATCAATAGAATGGTAACCCTCGCAGGACAAAAATAAGAAGGCAAGCCCTGCCCAAAGCGAACAAAACACGCAAGCGTATATTCACCCAATTTTAGTGACCAAGCCGAATTTTTCATCGATTGAAGTCAACCCCGACACCGCGGAATGTATACATAGAATTAATTAACCTTATGGTCGGCATACCTTATGCAGACAGGGAATATTAACCATATTTTTTAAGCAAGGGCAAGTCAAGAACTTTAATTAAACAATAACATCACTTTGACAAGAGTTTGAATCACTCGCGGCGTAAAAGTAACGATAGCAGTTCGTTTAATTTTTTAAACTTTAAACTAACCATCGAAGTATTAAAAACTTACTTTTTACGTATCTCGCATAGTGTGCTCGATGTGTTCCGTAGACCGCTGTGTGTTAAAGTTGGTTTTCGCGCGCACCCGGCTCCCTCGAAGATCGTTTACAGTAACTTAGAGTCGCTTCACTCGCTTGTGGCAAGCGCGGCAACTGTCACACGACTGTAGAGGCTCGTACAATGCTGAGCGCAGTGCGCGCGCATCACCCCTCGCGCTCCTACATAATGCCTCAAGCAAAAATAGGCCGATTTTTATCACCAATTTTTTTAACTCGTTTCAATACATAGAAATCAAAGTCGCTATGTATGCTTAGATCTTTAAAACTACGCAATGGATTTTGATGCGGTTTTTTCATAAATATGTAGAGTGATTCAAGAGGAAGGTTTATATGTAAAACATTAGTATCTACATTGCACCCGTGCGAAGCCGGGGCAGGTCGCTAGTTTCCAATATAGGTGACTTGCTAATAAATTGATAGCAAGCCTTTGAACAGGGCAATACCGCGTGGTGGCATCGCCGCAATGCAGGAGCGAACACACCATGTCTCACTAGTTAGTACACAGCATTATTTGTATGCGTCACGGACGCGTTGCCAACGCTCATGCATTAACGATTAGATGTTCAGTGTGGAAGTATTACATACAGTTAACCAGATAATATTTGATACATCAGATACATTATTCAGCTGGTGTATTGTGTGATTTAACTAACTAATTTTTGCGAATGTGCATTAATTCGATTCGAATTCTTTGAAAATAATGCTAAAGATTTAGTGAACATTCCCATAGAATTGTGCAAGTTGGAATCAGATTTTGTGAAAGTCAAACAAGCGAGTTATGACTGTGACTGTAAAGTTGGCCCCTCAGTTCTCACATAGAGGATTGAGGCCCCACCTGTACCGGATAAACTATGGACACTACAAAAAAAGCCTTTACGCCAAAAACTAAGCTAATGCCAAACAAAATTTCTGAAAACAAGATATTATCGCAAAACGCTGTCCTGCTTTGTACATCTTCATTCAAAATGGGCCCTCAGTTCTCATACACGTAAAACTTTCTCACTCAAATAAAATGAAACCATTAACTTACAGGTACTGCTTGAAATGCGATATGCTACTAAATAAATTGTGAAAATTTGTGAAAGAAAGAAAATTAATACCTATACGAACCATACAGCCTTGGCCAAAAGTATTGAGCACCTTACAAATTTCGCTCGTTCACGGTAACTATGGGAGAAAACCAAATCTACTGTTGAAGTATTCTTTTGTCGGTCATCTACAAAGATTTAAAAACAAAGACCCACGCCGCAGCTATCAATAAAAAAGCTGGGTGCAATAAAATGTGCGTTTTACAATTTCTTGTATTTATTTATCAGTTCGCTACCATCGCTCGTTGTGAACACATCCAGTGATCTAGTGCGCCTTTGGTATTTTATTTCAAAGATTTAAGTGTTATCGTTGCAATATGCCAAAACGAAACGAACTTTCTTTAGAAAATGTGCAGATACAGCTTCTGCATGAGCAAGGGAAATCACAAGTAGAGATTTCCAAAACTGTGAAATGTTCGCGCCGATCCGTGCAATATGCTATTAAGCGATTCTCTGCTACCGGATCACATCAAAATAGACCGAGAACCGGGCGCAAACGCATCACCACAGACCGTCAGGATCGTCAGTTACTGAGAGTCGTTAAGAAATAGGAAAAAAACATCTTCAGAGCTCGCTGCTGAGTTGTCAGAACAAATTAAGAAATCAATTTCTGCTCGAACTACTTGTATAAGACTTCAGGAAGCTGGTCTGATAGGCTGTAAAGCTAGGAAGAAGCTATGGCTCTTCGATAATAACAAAACAGCTCGGTATAAATGGGCCTTAAAACACCGAACTTTCACCGCTGAAGAGTGGTCAAATGTTGTGTGGTCAGACGAATCAAACTTTGAGGTAAGCCAATTTAATGCCCTAATAAAATGACCTCAATATTTTTCTCTTTATTGCAGATTTTTGGTACACCTAGTAGGCATAATGGTCTGGGGTTGCATGACCGATTCTGGAGTTGGCGAATTGTTCGTGTGTGAGGACATGGACTCTACTAAGTACATAAATGTACTAGAAACTGCGTTGCTGCCTTCATTCACGAAACTTTTTGGCGACACGAACGCCACAAATCTGCCCACACTATGACATGGTTTCGGGAAAATAACACAAGCTTCTTGACTGGCCTGCCTAGTCGCCAGATCTGAACCCCATAGAACATTTATGGGGTTTATTAAAGCGTAGAGTTAGGCGCCACACAATTAACAACAGAGAACATTTGAATGGAACGCGATTACTGCTGAAGACTAAAAATCTTGTTAGCTCTTTACCAAAAAGAATTTCTGCCGTAATTAAGGCAAAGGGTGGAACCACAAAATATTAATTTTCAATTAATAAATAGTAAAATAAACCTATATAAAACGTTTTGTGTTATTTCTATTTGATACTCGGCATAAAACTGAAAGATGTCATGGGTGCTCAATAATTTTGGCCAAGGCTGTATGTATACGAACGCAATAGAAAAAATATCTCTTAAATTAGATGAACGAATCAAAAACATTGACTTACTAACATTAATAGAAAAGATGATAAAAAGAGTGAACTAAATCAAAATCCATCTTTTCAAATTCATCAATCATTCATCATAATTTTCTACCGACGGCGAAAGTAGCGAATTAGGGAAAGTGACGAGTTGAAGCAACTGTCGAATTCACACAAGTGTCCAATCAGCGAAAGTGACGAATCAACGATACTGTCGAATTAACTAAAGTGACGAGTGAGGGAAAGTGACCAGTGTTACACGGACTCATTTTAATAAAATTTCCTTTAAGCTGGACTGTAGCGCTGTGATAACTGTTCAAGAATACCTATTAGATTTATGCTAGTGATCGTCGAGTGGCCGAAATTCGACAATAATTCATTTAACTTCTATGTTGAAATGGTTCTATTGTTAAAGACTATAAAACCTCTTTAATCGATGTTTACCTTTAGCATGGCAGTCGACATTTGACATTCAGACTGTTTCAAACGGTCAAACGTATATGAGAGTGTAGAAGTATATTACACATATTACTAGAAATATTTTTTCTCTTGCAAACTTTTCGATCTAGCTCTTGGACTATACCTTAATTAAATTAACTCATTATATCTTCTAAACTAAGACCCGACTAAATCTGTGGTTTGGCGACAAATTCCGACAAATTGCCGACTAAATCTGGGAGAAAACAGATCTTCGCTAGGTGCCCTACTTTTTGAGATATAAATGTGGCCAAGCTGGGGAGAGCCTCTACAGATCGGCCACCTATAAACCCTTATAACTTTTGAACCAGTGACCGACTAAATCTGTGGCTGGGCGACAAATTTCGACAAATTGCCGACTAAATCTGAGAGAAAGCAGATCTACGCTAGATGCCCTAGTTTTTGAGATATAAATGTGGCCAAGCTGGGGACAGTCTCTACAGATCGGCCACCTATAAACCATTATAACTTTTGAACCAGTGACCGCGACCGACTAAATCTGTGGCTTGGCAAACAATTCCGACAAATTGCCGACTAAATCTAGGAGAAAACAGATCTACGCTACATGCCCTAGTTTTTGAGATATAAATGTGGCCAAGCTGAGGACAGTCTCTACAGATCGGCCACCTATAAACCCTTATAACTTTTGAACCAGTGACCGACAAATTCTGATATTGGGCGACAAATTTCGACTAATTACCGACAAATTATTTGTGTTATCAAAATTAAAATCCCTGATGGTGGCCAAGCCAGTGTCAGTCACACGCCATTTTATGAATGAGTTGGTCCACCTATGAAAAAACAAGGAAGTGGGAATAGCATCAGAATCCTTGGCCAAACAAGTTTGCCGCCTTGAAGGAGAATTGCGCACATGCCTGCGCAATAGTGACAAATTTCAGGTGTGCGTACTCACTTTAATGTCCCTGACATTAAAGTGAGTCATCGCGCTGTCGGCACATAACAGTAAATATGTTCGCTATCCCATCGCATAGAGTGCTTTTTTCGAGATCCGATCGACCTGCGCACCCTGTCACTTGGCGCTAGCGTCAGACCAGTGCCAGGCGCCCCCGACCTAGGCAGATCTCTTATTCTTTTACAAACATTAGTACTGTTGGAGAAGGTAAAACAAAATTTAAATTTCATAGGAATTTTATTGAACACAAGAGCACACAAGTGCTAGTAAATACACTTAAGAGTAATGTCGTACAAAGCTTAATTACAATGATATTCGTTCCTCAAGTAGAAAAAGCAAAAATAAAAGAGATTGTCATACAGATATGATAACAATCGTGAATATAATGCAAGATATGCAATTTATAAACAAATTACAGTAGCAGTTCTAGAAAAAAACACCTTCATAGATATTGTAGGTAAAACAAAAAAAGTCAGAAAAACATGGTACACACTTTCAGTTTCAGTCAAATATCATAGCCTCACTATAACTATATTTAAACTACAATACAAAAGATAGATTTACGTAGCTTTGGTAATAAAAAGAAAACCATTTTGCATTTCGATACAAAATATTGATTAACGTTGTGCATTAATATTCAAAAAAAGTTAGTGCTCGATCCTTACTATGCCGTAGATATTTTATGTCCGTATGGATTGAGGAGCCACTTCAGATTTTAAAAAGAAACTCACACGCACTCACTCCCTTATTTTGTAGGAAAGCAAATAATTTTGTAGGCCAAATTCTGAAATTTGTAGTAAAATATATCCAAAGTTGTATCAATGTAAAAGTGACTCGTCAATCTAAACAGGAGCCACCTGGAACACGGAAAGTATTAAATGAATATTTTGTATAATTTAGTAGTGATTTTGTATAGTGCCTACGAAGTACTGTTGATATTCACGTATATACAGTACTTTTAATGTGGCTCCTCAATCTAATACATAAGAGCGTGAATATCCATGAAAGTAATTGGTCAACTTACGTTCTACTAAAAAGCATTAATTTAGTAGTAAGTGTGTTCGAATTTGTAGCATATGGACAAAATAGTAAAACTGATTGAATTTAGTAAATAAACGCAATTCATTTGGCTCCTCAATTGAGCCACTTCAATTACCTGAGATCAAAACGGAATCAAAAACCAGAGACACTAACATTTAGTATAAATGTCTACTAATACATATGTACAAATCAACATTGTATATATTCGGTATCTAAAAAATAAATTACTTTTCAATATTCCTTGAGAATTTGCTATTAAGGGTGACCATGTTTTATGTGAATGAAACCAGGATGACTGGCTTTTGAAATTTAATTTTTAACAAACGATTTTTGGTTTGGCCTGATTTGCCACAGATAACATTAAACAACTGTTCTATAGTCGGAGGTGATTGCTTTTTTTTCACAGCTAAGAGGCACATGTTTTTAAGGCCTTCATATGTAATGAAAAATTAAATCATTTAATATAAAAAAAGCAAATCATTTAATATCTTAATAGTTCATGACAAAAATACTTTTAGTTCTATTATTAACCGACTTCAAAAAAAGGAGGAGGTTCTCAATTCGGTATATCATCTATCGGAATATTGTATTTCTTCGGAAGTGTATTGGAAACCGTCGTTTGTACACGTGGGTATTTGTTACCGCCGTTCTCAGTTCCATAACACCTACGCCTGCGCGTGTGTGAATTCCGCCTCGGCCGCAATAACAAAGATTCCCCACTTATATCAAAATGTACTATTACATAATTTATTCATGGACACCCTTCAAAACGATTTGTTAGGAAATTAAGTGATAGCTAATAACTTCGTAGATACATATTTACTTTTTTATAATTCTACATACAATTAGTATAAATTTATACAAAATAAGATGTATTCATGTTTCAAATTTCGTCACAAGTATAGTAGATTAGTGGCAAATCTATTTACCGAAGCATCTAAATTGAGGAGCCAGTTAAAATGTGCCATATCTCCCAATTCACTCAATTTTAATTACCGACTCTTGTCCTACAAATCTAATATACTTACTACTAAATGATGAAGAAATTGCCCATTAATTGAACTACATCTTCTTAGAAAAATAACGACTCGTATGTATGGTCTGAGGAGCCACATATAATGTTTAGTATTTATTTTTTTAATTTGAATACTACCGAGCTCAGATTTTGTCCACTAACTACTAATACTAAAAAAACCATACCAAATTATGATAAATATTATTCCATGATGTTCCTAGTTCTGACGTGACTCTTCAATCCAAGCATTTAGATTAAGGAGCCACCTTTATGTTCATATAACTTTTGAAGACTTTTGATTGACAAAATCGTGGATCGAGCCTACAAAATTTTTAAACTTACTACTAAATAAGTATATTAATTTCATTAAGATACGAAAGTGGCTCCTCAATCCTTACGGGCATGATATTTCAACACGTATGTAATTTGAAACTAAGTAGGAATAAATTAATGACTTACATACATAGTATACACTTACAACATTTGAGTAAGTCTGGTAGCGTTAGTCGGGTCACATGAAAGGCCTAGCATGCAGGGTATTATGGGCCACCGCGCGATTGTAACCCAGCGGCTACTATATCGTCACAAAACCACTAAATAGAAAGATACAGAAGTTCGGCTCCATATAACGAGCGAAAACGCACGCACTCATAGACAGGCGCGTGTTCACTCGAAGCAAATGCAAGCACGTCTGCGGCTGAATCTAGTTTAGACGAATGCTAGTCGCAAATGTGCTTGCATTTGCTTCGCATGAAAACGCGTCAGTTAGTGTGTTAGCTTTATTTGATCGACGGATACTGGGCGATAAACAATTGATCGATCGCTGATCGACGCCATCGACCGACGTTGATCGATTGGTGTGGTAGCTTTGGCTGATCGACGGATACTGTCTGGCTATATTCCATCAGTATCTTCCAAAATGTATTCAGAAGAGGGAGTGTTGTTGTTGGCCAGTACGATGTTGTTACTCGTACCTACTATTTAGGAGACGGAAACACAGAAGACTTTGGATGCGACCGTTTTTTAGAGCTAGAGATCGCTTATTTGATTCAAAAGCATTTTAAATTGCGCTTTGGATGCTTTTCGAATGAGTTACAGTATTGGAAATCTCTTCAGCATCAACATCTTTCAATTGCTAAATTGGATAAGTACTAATTACAGACAATCAATTTTACCTAAAATTTATCACAAAAAAAAAGGGAGCACTCATGCTATACAGACACTGACAGCGGAATGACGTTCTCAAAATGGTGGTTGTAGTTCCAATTTTGTCCACATGAACAGCTAACTTGGTGGCACTTATAGCTCGATCAACGTTGACTAATCCATTCTACTATCGATCGATGTCCTCGATCGATGCTCGATAAATTGGAGTATTAGAAATTATCGATCGACGTCGACTAATCCATTCTACCATCGATCGATGGCCTCGATCGACGATCGATCAATTGGTGTAGGTGTTACCCTTAGTTCATAATAAATATTAGTTGAAGTGTTTAAAAGAGATCCCGTAACCGCCACATTAGCTATTATGAAAAGTTGGTCGTAGTTGACTTTGGCAGATAACAAAGGTGTACTCAATAGCTGCTAAGCCTGGATGCTGACTAGCAGTGGAGGAGGAGAATTAGTATGACGATTCACCTTCTCCACTGCCAGACACTGTGTGGTGGCAACCCCACGACAGATTTTAACATTTAAAGAATGCTAAGTTGTTGTATATCTATTCTTAAATAACTAATATATCATATTGAAATTTAATTAATTTGGTATAACCTTACCTGAAATAAATGAATTTTATTTATAAGTTCTATAATAACAATATAAAATTACAATGAACATAGTAGGAGATCATTATTAAAAGTCACATATTGGTGCTTGTGACTTTACGTAGGAGTCAGTTTGCATATGAGTTCGCATAGTATGAGTTCGCTCGTTGTATGGGCCTTCTGTAAACACAGCGTACATAGCGGCATAAGCGCCACGCCGCGTTGTTTCCAGAGAGGCGGCGACCTATTTCCACAAAACCATTAAACACAAAGCGTTGCCATTGCGCGCTATACAAAAACGCGAACTGCTACTTGCAAAGAGAAAACAACAAAATTCACGTAGACATCACAAAATTATTTATACGCTTTAACAAGTACGCATAATGACAAAGTACAGGTTGTATTTATAGAATTGTTTTTTTTTTATCTACATATTAAAGACATATTGCGTAGGTACAAAACGGAGTGTTAACATAGAGTATAACAACATTCTAATACATTGATCACTATTGTAACAGTTATGCTAGAATTTAATTATTGCTTATTGTTTTCGCGTTCTAGGCACCAAAGACTAAATTCACTAATATAGAACAAGGTTCACCAACTCCCGAAAGTGAGTGAAAGTAAAAGAGGAACATAAAAGAGTTTTATTACGAGATTCAATGATATGGATTTATTCACTCATGTATTAATAATTGTCTTTTCGAATCTGGATCTTGTTATAAATACGAGTAAACAAGGCGTTGATCTGCATCCTCGCCATATTTGTAGCAAAAGTGTTGTTTTTTTTTGGAAAAAATTACTTATGAATCACCCGTGAATAATTTAACCCATTTTTAACTCTACGTCTCAGGAGAGAAAAGAAGAGGATGCCCTCGGCATAAGCGGTCTTTTATATGTAAACTAGAGACCAGCCGCGCGGTGCCATCTTTCGGTTCCAAAACTATCCAGTCTTTCAAGCTGGAACCAACCTTTCTTATTCACAAAATGCCATTGAAATTGAGATTAGTATGTACGTACATTTTTATATTTGGATGATACTGTGAGGGTACAGATCAATAAGCTGCATATTCTGAACCAATTTTTAGTAATCAAGCTTAAACACGACTCAGACAATCTCTGCAAATGGGGTTCAGACCTCAACTGCGTATGCGGCGTCTCCCCAGACACAGACAATAGCACACCTTCCATCTTGCACCGCATGCCCTATCACCTGCGCACTTGAGAGTACGTAAGTAAGGCAAATGAGTTATCACACAGAGTACATAACTAGAAATAAACTAATTAATATCAGTAATGTAGGATTTAGATTTCAGTGTTTATAACATATTTATATGCTTAGATTGGAGTGAGAATGTTACAGCTGCTAACGGTTGATGACTAGGTTTCGGTAGGCCGGAGTTTTAATTATAGTTTTGTAGTACAGACGAAACAGTTCGCGCAGATTGTGATACCGAATTTAATAAACTAGAAAAATTACAAAGGCAGAGTACATTTCTGTATAATGAAAGTAGTGAAATATTTTTAGGTAGAATACCTCATTCTGCCTATAATATATATCTACTTGGGGTGAATAACAAGAATTCTAATTCAGTTGTCTATTGTACCATAATATGTCAAGAGCGAGCGACAGTTCAGAAACAAAAGCTAGCGTGCCACAGACAATCAAGAGAGAAGTTTATAACTCAATGAGGTGACAACGTAACATTACGTCGACACGCGGATAATATCCACACGGTGATAATATGAAAATATAAGAATCTTCTGTGCAATACAAGACAGAATTTGTCCTTGTGAATGATACGTACAATGTTCATAGAATAAGTTTTTGACTGTGAATAGTTTTATATTTACTTGAAAAAGTGTATCAGACTTAAAATTTGTCTGAAACACTTTGTGTTTAGAAACTTTAAAACGTTTTATATTTGATAATAATGGCACAATATCTATTTACCTATATTAACTTCTATTAAACTAATTACTTGTTTATATTTTCATCGTAAAATATTTACTTTTGTTATGGTTAACTCAATAATTTTGTACGTAACTATGTGCTTATGTGAAAATCTATACAAAGAAAGCGTTTTATTTTAAAGTTTTACTAAAATTTGCACATTAATATAACACTACAATATTAGGTACTTGATAATGATTGTCAAAATGTACCTAAAATTACGGGTTCATTAACAACGTCTACAGTCGGGGATAGTCATCGTTACGAACTAATCTCTACCTTAAAGCACCAAGCTAAAAATAAGTTTGAGTGAACGCGATAAAAAGACGTTAGCACTTTAATAACATTTACGTGTACGATATTTGTACAATAACCGACATATATGTGATCGACTGTACGTAGATACATGTTATCTAACAAGTTTCGTAACACTCCTAAATCCTATCTCCCTTCACCAATAAAGTCGATGTCACTTATGTGGCCGGCTGTATCTAAAGGCTGCTTCCGCTTGAACGCGAACAATCATTTGAGCAACACGTATTAGTGAGCACAAGAAACTAATGTTTGGTATATTTTAAAAGCAATGCTACAATATTTTAGCCTTTCGTTGAAAGTCTGATGTTTCAACAGATTTATACTTTTTTCAGCATTCAACATTACTGCCAAGTAAAAATCGTATAACTTTCACAAGCACGGATGGAAGAATTTTCGCAAACGGACTAACTTGCTCCGTTACTTTTCAGTTTTGTTTCTGTGTATTCTGTGAAAGCTCCGAACGATTGAGCGACGATTCGAAAAGTTACAAAATTGAGCGCCCGTACCTGGCAAGAAATTCTTATTTATAATAAATTTGTAAGGATAAGCTAATTGGCAAGTAAATAGCCTCAAGCAATATCATACTTATTTGTTCATGTAATAAAGTTTTTCGCAACATAACTTATTATCTTTAGAGTATAACATATCCTTATATGTGTTAGTATCATATCTTAATAAAAACCATTTACAAAATGTGGGAAAAGCTATCTAGCTACCTAAAACATCATCGTATTTTTTCAATTCATAAATAAACGAAACATTTTACACAAATAAACACTTTTAAAGTTATCCAAAGAAATATTGTAAGTATCATAAAATTATATGATATGTTTCTTTGTTAAACGAGTCCCATAATAGTTTTAAAATTGCTAGTACAATAACAGCATTTCTTGAACTGAATCGAATCGAATTACCCGATTGTAAAAAATAACAATAATTTGGCTGCCCGATAAACTTCATATTTATATCTGTACAAATCTCCTAAACTCGTAACATATAAAATGTTCAAACAAGTACAAAAGCAACAGTAACTTGGTACGGTTGTTTTTCTTTATTTATAAATGGTGAATATAAAGCTGTCTACACACCGGGGCTGCCGCTGCTGGGCAAGGCCGGCGCGCGGCGGCCGTATTTTGAAACGATCTTGCCCGGCGGCTTGCGCCCGCGCGTATTACCCGGCGGCGCGCCTCTCCGCTCATTCAGTTGGGGCGCCTTTGCTTTTCTGTAATGTGTCTTGTTTAGTGTTGTCTATTCTGTGTCCAACGATATTCAGTAAATATTCAAAGTCAGAACTGGTTAATGGCATTAATGTTTTAAAAGAAATGGGTTTCTGTATAACCATGTCGTCTCGACTGTCGTGCCGCCGGCAAAATTGTCCAACTCGCCACTTCTAAAGCCGTCGGGTCCACCCGCCGGATTAGTGCCGGCGGGCCGGCGGCCCCGGTGTGTAGACATCTTAAAACGCACTTGCATCGTAAATATGTAAAGCATTACATTATAATTCGGCAGAAATAGTACAAAAGCTTTTAAACCACATTTCGATTGAAAACGTCATCACTGTAAAGTTCCGTATATTTAATAATTTTCAAAATTAAATTATTGTAAGTTTAATCGCTGTGCAATTAAAGCAGTTTGTAACCAATATTCCATTTATTTTAACTGCTATTTTAATTGATCACATAGACCATCCAATCAAACCTTTGCTCCAAAATATTGGAATAAAGGAAAGTTCAAAGCTCTTGATTACTTTCAGTTTTGAAGCCTTTTGGAAAGTAGTCAATTGCATCATGG
Organism: Standfussiana lucernea; assembly: GCA_964057025.1. Taxonomy (NCBI): domain Eukaryota; kingdom Metazoa; phylum Arthropoda; class Insecta; order Lepidoptera; family Noctuidae; genus Standfussiana; species Standfussiana lucernea. The sequence continues at coordinate 12,009,041 of OZ059784.1, forward strand.
AACTGAAACTGAGCTCACTCCGGACGGACATAAGTTGGACGCGTCGTAACTAGCTACGAAAGTACGGAACTCTAGAATGCCTGACAAACATCAATAGAATTATGATTACACTAAATTGCGTCATATTCGGATGAGTACAAAAAATATCATCGATAGCTCTTAATAATCATGCACACATTAGCTTTAACAACTAAATTATAACTTGTTCATAAAAGGCGTAGTTGCTTACGTAGTAGGTACAATAATACGTTTGATGTTGATGGCGAGGTATAATCACCAAATAGCTTGCGAGTAGATACATCACTTATTCGAAGGACATGAGATTGGCCGGTAAAGGCTTTTTAGTTGTGACGTCTTCTATCACCCTCACCCACATCTTCGCAGCGGACTCTGAAGCGGCCCTAGAACAAAAAGGTTATATTAAAGACTTCAATATTTTTATTCGTTTTACTAATAAATACTTGGATGACCGAGTTCTGCTAGGGTGAAAATAGAGAAAACGAATTTTCCCAGATAGCCTAAACCTAGCAAGATCGATATTTCGCTCCCGTAAACCCTTCATCGAAATTGTTAGAGCCGTTTTCGAGAACGTGATTACAATGTATATAATGTGAATACAGCCTTGGCCAAAAGTATTGAGCACCTTACAAATTTCGCTAGTTCACGGTAAGTATGGGAGAAAACCAAATCTACTGTTGAAGTATTCTTTTGTCGGTCATCTACAAAGATTTAAAAACAATGACCCACGCCGCAGCTAGCAATAAAACACCCGGGTGCAATAAAATGTGCGTTTTACAATTTCTTGTATTTATTTATCAGTTCGCTACCATCGCTCGTTGTGAACACATCCAGTGATCTAGTGCGCCTTTGGTATTTTATTTCAAAGATTTAAGTGTTATCGTTGCAATATGCCAAAACGAAACGAACTTTCTTTAGAAAAACGTGTGCAGATACAGCTTCTGCATGAGCAAGGGAAATCACAAGTAGAGATTTCCAAAACTGTGATATGTTCGCGCCGATCCGTGCAATATGCTATTAAGCGATTCTCTGCTACCGGATCACATCAAAATAGACCGAGAACCGGGCGCAAACGCATCACCACAGACCGTCAGGATCGTCAGTTACTTGAGAGAGTCGTTAAGAAATAGGAAAAAACATCTTCAGAGCTCGCTGCTGAGTTGTCAGAACAAATTAAGAAATTCAATTTCTGCTCAAACTACTCGTAGAAGACTTCAGGAAGCTGGTCTGAAAGGCTGTAAAGCTAGGAAGAAGCCATGGCTCTTCGATAATAACAAAAAAGCTCGGTATAAATGGGCCTTAAAACACCGAACTTTCACCGCTGAAGAGTGGTCAAATGTTGTGTGGTCAGTCCCAACCGTAAAACACGGCGGCGGCAGCATAATGGTCTGGGGTTGCATGACCGTTTCTGGAGTTGGCGAATTGTTCTTGTGTGAGGGCCGCATGGACTCATCTAAGTACATAAATGTACTAGAAACTGTGTTGCTGCTTTCATTCACGAAACTTTTTGGCGACACGAACATGGATGGTGTTAAATTCCAGCAGGATAACGCGACATGTCACAAATCTGCCTGCACTATGACATGGTTTCGGGAAAATAACACAGAGCTTCTTGACTGGCCTGCCCAGTCGCCAGATCTGAACCCCATAGAACATTTATGGGGTTTATTAAAGCGTAGAGTTAGGCACCACACAATTAACAACAGAGAAAATTTGAAACGCTACCTGCGCCTAGAATGGAACGCGATTACTGCTGAAGACTGTAAAAATCTTGTTAGCACTTTAACAAAAAGAATTTCTGCCGTAATTAAGGCAAAGGGTGGACCCACAAAATATTAATTTCCAATTAATAAATAGTAAAATAAACCTATATAAAACGTTTTGTGTTATTTCTATTTGATACTCGGCATAAAACTGAAAGATGTCATGGGTGCTCAATACTTTTGGCCAAGGCTGTACGTATACAAATATTTCTCATTTAATAGTATGGAATTAGACCACGGAAAATATCCAACGGGTACTAGCAAGATAAACGTATCCTATGTTGTAATCCAGTTCACGGTCATGGCAGGCCTCCTTCAGTCGTTCGAAGTCATGCACTACAAGTAGCAGTCGGTTGCCACGCGCCCGCTCGAGTGTACCTACATTCAAAATAACACTACCAACAAATGTTTATCTTTTTTTAATTACCTTAAAACATTAACATTAAAGTAGCAAGCCAGGAAGCATGCCAAAGGAAGTGAAATTTACACATTTATGTACATGTTTTCCTAAGGAGTATTTTTTAAAGTTAGATGTTAGAATTTTTGCGATGATTAGATTTAATAATCGAATTTTACGGAAGGGTTATATTTAACATTTATGTTCATTAACCATTATATTAAAGTGAGGCATTTGTGATTTTCAATAAATTAAATAAAAATATTATTTTAAATGTAAAAAAAACTGTTTTTAGTCACTCATTCTTTTGTGTGGTAATTTCTTAGTATAGACAGCCCTAGCGTTGCGCTCAATGACGCACGTGATCGCCCGACACCACGGCAGACGACGTAGAAGATACTCTCGGGCGGACGCGTAAGGTACATTTTAGTGCGCACGAAGGCCTATAGTATTTTTGTAGGTAATTATAGCGTTAGGTGTCTATCTTTTCCTGGGTCTGCTCTATAAGCACGAAACCCGTACTTGCGGCCGAAGTTAAGGGCGTTTCCCTCCGTAGCACCTACGGACATAAGATTAGTTCGGGGCCCGAACTAAGAATGAACGACAACTCGATTTGACAGTTGTCCCTACTCCATTAGTACTTTTGCCCGTTCGTAAAGTTGAATTTGACACTTATTTCGACGGATCGTTATGTCATTTCAAACGACATCAAAAGAGTTATCGTGTTGTCGACGAAAGTTAAGTTTTTTGAGAAAATCGATACTATGGCTGCTTTTTAATGCTCGAAGAAGCTCTACAGGAAGATCGAAGGCGACGCCGATTGTACTTGCGCCAAAACTTTCGGCTGGCGAGTATTCCCGATGTTGAGTTCTAATTCTATTGGCTCACACGGGAATTATTCGAAGATTTATGTGAGGATCTATTACCTCCAAAAATGAAGGTGGGTTATGATTTGATCCAAGAATTAAGTACATATTAAGGCTAAGCTTTTGAAGATTCTGTAAATTATTGAGTTGTATTAATCTGTCCCACCCATTTACTGTTTTTGTTTACTTTAAGGTCCTTGCTACTATCAACTCAATTTTCATCAAGCTCTTCAGCGAAAGCAAAGAGCGAGAGAAAGATTAGTGCAATTGCTGGACAGAAATAGGTACCTATTACTATGCGATCTTGTAAGAAAACTGCTCTTCTTATAATACAACAAAACAAGAAAATGCGGATGCAGTGGGCTCTTGCCCATCGAGATTGGACTGAAGAAGATTTTAAAAAAGTTCTTTGGACCGATGAATCCAAGTTTGAACTATTCGGTTCAAAACGAAGAATTTACGTGAGACGCAATGTTCAAGAAAAGATGGTGCCGGACTGTGTAGTCCCAACAGTCAAGCATGGCGGTGGCTCAATTATGGTCTGGGGTTGCTTCTCTAGCCAAGGAACTGGCGATTTGGTCAAAATTGAAGGAATTATGAAAAAGGAACAGTACAAAAACATTTAAGAACAAAATGCCGTTCCTTCCGGGTTGCGATTAATTGGAGACGCATTCATATTCCAACAAGATAATGATCCAAAGCATAGCTCCAAATTATGCAGAGGGTGTTAAAAACATGGTTTGGCCTCCTCAGAGCCCGGATCTCAATCCAATTGAACTTTTGTGGGAAGAGCTTGACAGGAACGTCCGTAATCGTGGCCCATCCTCGCAAGAAGAAATGTGGAATGCTTTAGGCGAAAGTTGGAGCAATATATCACAAGACACCATCAACAAATTGATTGCTCGTATGCCGAGACTTGTGAAAAAAGTCATACAATGTAAAGGAGGATTTTTTGATGAAACATCAGTTTAGTTAACTATAGCCTTTTTTCGTGTGGACTGTTAATATTTCCTTATTTTTTAAAATTACAATTTGTCAATAAACACTAATTAGTGACTAATTGATTAGATAGTTAAACTGGTTAATTAAACATTTAATATTTTATTGGTGTTTTACTTTATTTTCCTACTTCAATTAAGGTGGTCTTAAACTTTTGGCCTGCAGTGTATATAGATTATGGTACAATAAATATTTTACCAACTGTTTATTTTGCTTTCAGGACATAATAGGTGTTGGGACCGGTGGAAGATTCTGATATAAGTAAAATAATGATATCCACAATAAAAGCATTGTTTTTTTATGAACAGAATGTTTTTATTTTGCACCAATCAAATTGAAAAAGAAAATACAATCCACAATAAACTATTACAATCAAACATATTTCCTTTTATTTATCTTTTGTGGTCTTAAATTATTGCTAGGTATGACTATGGAATACCTTGCCTGTGTCAGTAAAGTCCTGTCTCAAGGCGAACACGATCTTGCTCCATAAATACTCCACGACCTTCTCTGACGTCGTGGTGTGATGTAGTCGGGACACGTACAGCTGCTGCGTCGATGGAATAGCAAGAAGTAGAAACATGTGTGGACCTGTCAATGCGGTACTGCACTGACTGCGAGTAGGGTTCTTTTACTTCTTCTTTTCCACATGAATGAAGCCTTCTGCATCCTCGGTTTGCTGGCGGTGGCAACAAGCTTCGAACATGCTTGGTTGCCGCTGATGTTTTGCTGGAGTGGCAAAAACGGCAGCCACGTAAGTACGTCCCGGTGTTGATGTGCTCACATTCGTCGGAAATAATAATTCCAATTCAATTAATCATTTAATTTATTATGGAAAGTTTCCGCGTCGTATTAATAATGCAAATTAAATTTATTGTAAATAAAAAACTGACATTTCATTAGTCAACTGTCGTCAAAAGAAGAAGGCAAAGGTATTAACAGGATAAAGCCACAATCCGGACAAAAATGCTAAAAATAGTTCAATTCTATACATAAAGACTTAATAAATAGTATATTGTTAAATATAACAATAATATTTTTTGTTTAAAAGCTTGAAAATTACCAAATAAGTAAACCAGTAATCGATCGATTATATAGCGCACAACAATTTTTCGTGTATGATTCTGTCCGCAACTCATGAATCCGTAATCATTACGGAGCAGGGTTTAGTCCGTAGTTACGAATTAACTTTGGTCGGGCCCGTTGCTTCGTTGACGGACTTAGACAGTAGACGCCCTGTTCCGTAAGGAACTATTAATTAATCCGTGGTCATGGTCTAGACAACTTTGTGCTACACGAAATCCTTGAACCCGTTAAGACGTGAAAGGCAAACAAAGTTACTATCGCATTATGCTTACATTTTACATTCAGGTATGGATTAAAGTCCATTTAAAAAAAGACCACATACAATTTTATTGTAACCGATTCAATTGGACAACAAATACTCAATAATGGAACGAAGTTCGTAGAGGTTGGATTTTATGGGACTTTTTTCTCGAGTTCCTAGGTGTGGGGAAGAAAGTCAAAAAAATATTGTTGTAGGCACCTATTTTTTATTTTCTTTTGAATATTTTTTTTCGTTTATTATTAACTTGAAATTCGACAAATTTGTATAGTGGCGTAATAGTGTGACCTGTGTACGTCCATTAACCGCAATTTGATCTGTTTATTTGTACATTGTTGTCGATGAAATTCATATCTCAAGATTTTACATAAATTTCCTATTTTCTTCAATTATTCCTGAAATTTTGAATCTTAAGACTTAAGATTTCTTTTGTCACTGGTAACTGATACTTTTTCATAGATTACTGGGTATTAAAATGTTCAAAAAACCACATTTATGAGTGAACTGACTAAAAATCGCAAATATCAGGAAATCGTTTGTCTATGTGGAAGTTAAAAGGACATATTTCTCAAAAATATAATTTTTGAGAAAAATTACCTTTCATTCATATTTCTATTTTGCGTTTTCTTTTTTTTTTCTTCACACCTCTAGACACTGTATACTTTCAAATTCCATCTAAGAAATATTTGAACGCATAGTAAACTGTAGTCAACGTAATATAGGTCAAGATTTGAATCTAGGATTTCGAGTCGTATAGAGCGTTCGAAGATGCATCTATTTTAAGTCAGCGAGGTTTAAGTATATTATATGTATGTTTTCCAATACTATTAAAGACAAGCTAATACCTGGGCGGCCCTAGAAGTACCCATAAAGCAGTTGTTGTTTGAAAAATAATGTTTTTGGTAAAAAGTACCAATCTTATAAGACTAAAAATTTAAAATTTGAAGAACCCCCGAGACATAATAATAAATCTGTAGACGTGGAGTTTCTGTACATTGAAAATATTTAGAACAAAAATAGTAGGGGTGTTAAAGGATTACAAACAGAACCCATTTCTACTATTTTTAGAATTTTCGTCTGTGTGTCTGCAGTCTGTGAGTCTTCGGGTATGTTTGTTTGTTTAAGTATCACGTAAAAATTACAAAACACAAGTTTCAATGCACAAGAATTGTGCGTAACTTAGAGAAGGTATTAGTTTTTCTTTCATTGCAATCCGTGCTCTTAATGAAAAGATATATGAAATTTAAAGTATTCAAGAAGTAATCATCATCTTTACCTAAGATACATGCAACGACAGCTATTAAACCAAAATGGTACTAATGAATAAATGTGCTCACAAGATCACTTTTAAATCGACTACCCGAGTTTTTCAAAAAAATATGATAGCAAAAGGTACCTTATGTATATGGCGCTGCTTTGAAAATCTACATAATATAGAGTGACTGTTCGATCGCTTGCCATGCATTATATTTTAGCAGTTTAACTCCGTGCTCGATAGATGGCGTTGTGCATTTGACGCCAGTTTCTGAATCGCTGTGTTAAGATTTTCCATGAATGAACTACGCTCGCGAAAGTATGTGATCGTAAATTTTGATTGATTAATCTCCTGAATCTATACATAAACAATATTAAAATTGTATAAATTGAAAACGATGTTCCGAAATTCCGAAATGGCGCAACAACTACTGCCACACATGCAGTAGTTGCATGCACTACTGTTCACATTATGCACAAATATTCCTTTCTTAAAACTTTATTTTTACAAATATTTCGTTTTAGGCTACCATTTGAAGGCTTCTTTAGATAGTGGCCTATATACACTATTTTGCAAAAAAAAACGGGCACCTAAGGAAATTTATGTTCTAAGGCCGATTTAAGTTAAATAAATGAAATTTTTTTTTGACGTAGTCTGTATACTTATAATCGTGTAAATTAATGCGCGTGAAGTGAATTCGGGCAATTAAAAGAAAAAAAACGATGGATCCTTTAAAACCGATGTACACGCCAAAACAATAAGAAGTGGTCGGCAATAAAGACAAGATTTTTTTTTACTTTTTTAAATTAAATAAAGTTACAAATGTAAAAACCTAATAACGAGTGTGACCTCCTCTTGCCAAAATCACAGCTTGAATCCTTCTGGGCATGCTTTCCACGATGTTTTTAATAACGTTTTGAGGAATACGTTCCCACTCTTCTGCAATGACTCTTTTTAGCTCCCTGATGTTTTGTGGAACAGGTTGCACTGATCTTACCCGTCGCTTTAGAACATCCTAGACATGCTCAATTGGATTGAGGTCAGGACTTCGAGCTGGCCAATCTAAACGACGGATCCCAACTTTTTGCATGTACGCTTCCACGTCGCCAGAACCGTGCGGGCGAGCATTGTCGTCCATAAAAATGGAATCTTCCCCAAGTGCAGTCAAAGTGGGTTGTGCATATGGAATTAGGACTTCCATTATGTACCGGTGTGCATTTAATGTTCCATTTTCTATGAAAACTAACTCCGTACGCTCCGTCGAATTAATTGCTACCCAAAACATAACGGAGCCTCCGCCATAAGGAGTGATTTCTTCGAAACACACTTCCGCATAGCGTTCCCGTGGTCTTCGCAGCACTCGCCGGCGTCGGTCCTCTCCACACAAAGAGATTCTAGCTTCATCAGAAAACAATACTTTATTCCAGTCCTCCAGAGTCCATGAAGTACAGTTCCGAGCAAACTGAAGTCGAGCAACACGGTGCTCATGGAGTAATTTAGGGCCCCGAGCTGGGCGGTAACTCCTGATATTGGCAGCCAAAAGGCTCCTCCTGACCGTCCACAAGCTAACTTCTACTCCTCTTACTTCTTCAAGGCTCTTTTTCAGGTCCACACTTGACGCCTTACGATTCCGCAACGCCTGACTCACCAAAAAGCGGTCATCGCTTGGTTCTGTGCATCGTTTTCTTCCCGAACCGGGTCTTCTTTTGACCGAACCGGTCTCTTGATACCGTTGCCAAGTCCTCTGGACAGTTGAACGACTCACATTTAGCCACTGAGACACGTAAGTTTGCGAACAGCCTTCTTCAAGTAGGGCTATAATTTTACCGGCCCTTATCGCTTTATCACTCATATCAAAAAGTGGTATTTAATGTAAAAAGAAAGATTAAATTGTTTAATTTGCAGAAAATATCCAAAAAGTTTTAAAATATCGTAATCAGTTAAAAATCGTTTCAGCAATTCGCGCCATTAGTAAAGCAATTTTAGAATAATCCACAATAATCATTATTTTTCTTTTATCAATTTCAATTTTTAAATTTGGAACGTAAAGAATCATGCCAGGATGCTTCAAATACCATGCCAATACATCATCAAATTAATTAAATCTATTTCTTTGAAGTAGAGAAAAAAATCTAAAGTTCCCGTTTTTTTTTGCAAAAGAGTTAATTATCACGCTATGTGCTTGAGGAGGTTCATTATGCCCGTATTCTTTAATTGTTTGTCATTTCAGTCATGACAAGCATGAGAACGGCTATTCATATTATATTCTTAGATATTCCCTAATCCAACCTACATGGTCCGAGTAGAAAAAAAAGACATGGCGCGATGTGACAGCTTTTTGAACGGGCGGATTGTCAAAGAATAGAATACTGATGGCTTGGCTTGGTTTTCAGATGCAACGGATTCGGTATTCTAAGGACGTTATAATGTTGATTAGGATCGTGTTATATAATTCTGATGTACTTATTAATTACCTATGTGCTTGTTGCTGATTAAAAACAATTTGTAAGAAATATAACTTTCTAGGTTGTTTAGTGATTTGTTCTTTAATAGTTTTCGCTTCTGGTCTCTAAGATCAGAAGTGGGATTACCACGCGTTCTAGGCCGTTTGCTATCTATTTAAATACTCAGTACGGTGTTAAAGTAGTGTTGTGATTATTGTGTGCAAATTTCTCAACCGTAAGTACCTATGGAAGTTTTGTTTCTTACAAAATGTCACGACGCGACGTTCGTCTCGGTCTAAAAGACGTAGAAACTCTCGTGACCGACAATCTAGTGGCAGCTCTCGCAAAAATGGTTGCGATAATTCGGATGATCGTGATACACCGCCGACTGTCACACGCCACTGTCGGAACAGTCCAATGGACCGTAGAGATAGGTCATCTGGACATCGTAGTGTTCGCATAGCCCACATATTCGCCCTCGTGGTTGTAGATATCGCGAAGATTCGTATGATCGCCGCGAAAACTCGCGCGATGTAGCCCTTGATCGAATTCTTACGAGATTAGAAGTAATTGAGCGTAGATTGCCAACAGCATCTAGCAGTGATAGTCCGTTGCATCCAACCAGCGAGAGACGGTTATTGTCCTCCCTTCTGGTCGTACCAAACCCTGATAGTAAGCTAGGTTCGGGCGTTACCGAGACAATAACTGACGAGGTATAGGATAACTTGCGTGCGACAGATGTGCATAGCGGAGATACTCGTACAGACGTAGCGAACAGTATTATTGGTGCCTTAAGTGCGTTTTTAAAAACAGTTTCATAACTTTTACATATCACTGTTTGATCCAAGTGTCCAACGCTAAGCTAGCATGTTAAGATCTTGTAAAATTTTCATCAGTATATGTGAAACCCAAACATGACAATAATACTGCTCGTGATCGTGCCTCCTCTAAAAACTCGTCTAACCAACGTAAACGTGAGGCACCTACACAAGTCAGACATTCAGTCAACTGTGCAACTTGTGAACACTGTGGATGATGAGTGTATCAAAACTCCCTTAGTGGGTGACGATAGAGATCGGTTACTGGAAATCATCAAAGAGTTCTCTGATTTGTTTATTTCCGGTACAGCAACCTCCACAGTGAACACAGTCTACCATTCTAACGTCTAACACTTCGAAAACCCATTGTTCTTATAAGCTTTCGGTGGATGAAAAAAATAGGGTTCGCAATATAGCGATCTGCTCAGCAAGGGAATAATTCGTGAATCACAATCTTATTACGCGAGTCTTATTATTCTCGTCAAAAAGAAAGACGGTAGTGATAGGATGTGCATCGACTATCGAGCACTTAATGCTATTCCCCTTCCCGCTAAGAGAGATTTCCCTTGCCGCTAATCGATGACCATATTGATAGACTTGGTAGCTTCAACATTTTCACTAGCCTTGATATGGCCACTGGTTTTCACCATGTGCCTGTGAAGGATGATGACTCCATAAGCAAAACTGCTTTCGTAACGCCGGAAGGGCAGTATGAGTATTTAAAAATGCCATATGGTCTAGCTAATGCTCCAATCGTCTATCAGAGGATTATGTCTAAAACATTAAAACCTCTCATTGACACCGGTCGGGTTCTAACCTATATCGATGACGTGCTGATCTTGCCAAACTCGGTAGATGTAGGTCTTAAAACGTTAAGAGACGTTCTACAGATACTCTTACAGCCGCTGCATTTTCCATAAACTTAAAAATTGTATTTTTCTAGACATTGAGATTGAGTACCTAGAGTGACTGATTGGACATGGTCAGGTACGGCCGAGTCCAGGTAAAGTAGATGTTCTTGTACGTTCTCCAAAATCTACAAATGTGAAAGTAGTTTGTCAGTTTCTGGGGCTCGCTGGGTATTTTCGCCGTTATATTGCTGGCTATGCATCTAAGACAGCAAGCATAGCAGGGCTGCTGAGGAAGGGTGAACGTTTTTCGTGGGGCTCTGAGCAGGACGCTGCTCGGGATTTGTTTACCTAATGAACCGGTTTTAACGATATTTGACCCCCAGTTTGTTACAGAGCTTCTCACAGCCAATCAGCATTTATCAGGATGCTTATGTAAATGAAGATCGAAAGCAGTCACATATGTACGTTAGCTGTTGGTGACTTCGTGTTTTTTTTAAACAAAGTTGCTCAGACTACTGGAAGACTCCGGCATGCGCGGCCCGCAAAGGATTGGCCGAGCGCTGCCACACCACCTTTTATGGCAAAAAGACTCAAGCTGCTGCCGAACATATGATATTATGGCGTGTCGAGTGGATGCCGGATATGTGCTCAGCTCTCTTTGAGAGTGGTGAGATTTGCTATGAGCATGCTAACGGTTGGGCCTCTGCTCTGTTCCGCGGTCATAGTGGAGACATGCAGAACTTTTGGGCCTCTGTCTCAATGACGCGATGTATCACAAATTCATAGCATGCTAACGTTTGGGCCTCTGCTTTGTTCTGCGGTCATACTGGAGACATGCAGAACTTTTGGGCCTCTGTCTCAATGACGCGATGTGTCACAAATTCATAGCAAGCATAACCTTTGGGCCTCTACTATGTATTCGTGAAAACGACAAGCGAACGTTTGGGCCTCTGTCGATAACAATGTATGGCAAGTGATGGAAATCCGGATTCTGTCATTAGCGATGCATTGAATCTTTTGGGTTTGAAGCTGTTTCAACTTTAAATTCAGTATTAGTGGTCTTTGTTGCTGGCGCTTGAGTGCACGCTTGCGCCTGTAACACTGGTCAAATTCGTGAACTCTAACTTACAAAACTACTTCAGGTTGAATGCGCTTCAAACCATTGTGGTCATGTTATTTAATTACTCATGTACTCTTATGTATTTTCAGTTAATGATGATGATCAAAATAATCATGATGGCCAGGTTGCAAGATGTGGATCAGATGCGAATGATGGGAATGAAGTTGCGGTCGAGGACGCCACGCTATCAGGAACGGCCGTCTTAGATATTCCCTAATCCAACCTACATGGTCCGAGTAGAAAAAAAAGACATGGCGCGATGTGACAGCTTTTTGAACGGGCGGATTGTCAAAGAATAGAATACTGATGGCTTGGCTTGGTTTTCAGATGCAACGGATTCGGTATTCTAAGGACGTTATAATGTTGATTAGGATCGTGTTATATAATTCTGATGTACTTATTAATTACCTATGTGCTTGTTGCTGATTAAAAACAATTTGTAAGAAATATAACTTTCTAGGTTATTTAGTGATTTGTTCTTTAATAGTTTTCGCTTCTGGTCTCTAAGAATATTATATCAACGGAATAAACGACCTATAATAATCCTCATGATAGATCGGTTTTAGCAGAATTTTTATTTGAAAGTTTGATTTGAAAGTCGTCTGTCCAACTAATATCAAATACGTAATAGGTTCTATTGTGTGGGAGGCCGAGTTTAAATGAGGCTAAGATGAACATCATAGTGGTCGACCCAATGAGTAACTACACTAGAAAAGGTAAAAATATAAAAAATATACACTACCCTTTATAGGGCAGGCAACCTCTTCGATAAAATTGGTTCCAAATAGCCCTAGATAGAGAGAATTGAAAGAGGAATAGAGAAAATATAAATTAAAGTGAATGTTTCATTGACAAGATTTTGTCCTAATTGTGTATGAGGAGAACTTGTTTGCACCACCTACAGGAGCAGAGGAGCGTAATGCAATGGTGAGCATAACATAACATAACACCACGCCTTGTAATCCCCGAAGGGTTAGGCAGAGGTGTACCTAACAAGTATACCCACATTTCGCCAGTTGTAGTTTGCACTGGTGAGGTCTGTAGAATCAGGAGTATATCATTTGAGAATTAATTCATATAATAAATAGTATAATAAATTGCAGTATTGCCAATTTCTAATTAGCAGCCCGGAGTCGAGATCTGATCCCGGTTAGTGGCAATAGGCTCGCCCCTATTACATTGGAGTTAACAAAACTGGCGAAATCTGAGTGTATTATCGGTCACCACCACCCTTCGGGAATAATAGGCGTGATGTTATGTTATGTCTAATTTGGTTTTAATAATTACTTACTTGAACTTGTAGAGCGTGCCGGATTGGTGGTTGATCAGCTGGAACGCGTCGGTGCTGTCTCCATCTGCCATCTTGGCGAACCAGCCGGCCAAACACAGCACCTTGCACTTCTCTTCCCGGAAATCACTCCTGGTTGTCCTGTGGGCAGACAGCCAGTGCTTATAGGCCAACGAAATGAAGACACAATCATAAAAAAAATCTGTATAACTTCTTCGAAGGTTTTGAGAGGATTTATTATCTCCGGTTTGAAAGCGCTCTCTCATTATATACAGCCTTGGCCAAAAGTATTGAGCACCCATGACATCTTTCAGTTTTATGCCGAGTATCAAATAGAAATAACACAAAACGTTTTATATAGGTTTATTTTACTATTTATTCATTAGAAATTAATATTTTGTGGGTCCACCCTTTGCCTTAATTACGGCAGAAATTCTTTTTGGTAAAGAGCTAACAAGATTTTTACAGTCTTCAGCAGTAATCGCGTTCCATTCTAGGCGCAGGTAGCGTTTCAAATCTTCTCTGTTGTTAATTGTGTGGCGCCTAACCCTACGCTTTAATAAACCCCATAAATGATCTATGGGGTTCAGATCTGGCGACTGAGCAGGCCAGTCAAGAAGCTCTGTGTTATTTTCCCGAAACCATGTCATAGTGCAGGCAGATTTGTGACATGGCGCGTTATCCTGCTGGAATTTAACACCATCCATGTTCGTGTCGCCAAAAAGTTTCGTGAATGAAGGCAGCAACGCAGTTTCTAGTACATTTATGTACTTAGTAGAGTCCATGGCCCTCACACACGAACAATTCGCCAACTCCAGAATCGGTCATGCAACCCCAGACCATTATGCCTACCAGGTGTACCAAAAATCTGCAATAAAGAGAAAAATATTGAGTTCCGGGAAAAAAAATAACTTCATCTATGCGTTTGGTTTTTAAACCATTTTATATAATTTTATTAGGGCATTAAATTGACTTACTCACCTCAAAGTTTGATTCGTCTGATCACACATTTGACCACTCTTCAGCGGTGAAAGTTCGGTGTTTTAAGGCCCATTTATACCGAGCTTTTTTGTTATTATCGGAGAGCCATGGCTTCTTCCTAGCTTTACAGCCTTTCAGACAACCTTCCTGAAGTCTTCTACGAGTAGTTCGAGCAGAAATTGATTTCTTAATTTGTTCTGACAACTCAGCAGCGAGCTCTGAAGATGTTTTTTTCCTATTTCTTAACGACTCTCTCAGTAACTGACGACCCTGACGGTCTGTGGTGATGCGTTTGCGCCCGGTTCTCGGTCTATTTTGATGTGATCCGGTAGCAGAGAATCGCTTAATAGCATATTGCACGGATCGGCGCGAACATATCACAGTTTTGGAAATCTCTACTTGTGATTTCCCTTGCTCATGCAGAAGCTGTATCTGCACATTTTCTAAAGAAAGTTCGTTTCGTTTTGGCATATTGCAACGATAACACTTAAATCTTTGAAATAAAATACCAAAGGCGCACTAGATCACTGGATGTGTTCACAACGAGCGATGGTAGCGAACTGATAAATAAATACAAGAAATTGTAAAACGCACATTTTATTGCACCCAGCTTTTTTATTGCTAGCTGCGGCGTGGGTCTTTGTTTTTAAATCTTTGTAGATGACCGACAAAATAATACTTCAACAGTAGATTTGGTTTTCGCCACGGAGTAAATACAAAGAGGAGATGGTCTATTAAGATTTCCTTAGGAAACAACGCGTGACACTTTGCGGGGTGAGGGGGAAAGAAGTGGGCGGGATCTAGCACGATCCCGCCCACTTCTCTATTTTCCATCTACCGGTCAATAGCAAAACTATTCGCTCGTTCTGTCGATTTTGTTTTGTAGTTACGTAACTATCTCACACTAGATGTCACTAAGTGCAGGATGCAACAGGGTCGTACTCAGAATTTTCGTACCGGGGAGTACTGTTTTATTTTAAATTAATTTTGCGAACCATCTTGATGCGTATTTTTTAAATTTAAATTGTGATTTTATTGTGAAAAAAAAAGGTTTCTGATGAATGACGAATGAAGATTATTAGATTTTCTCTTATACAACATTATTTTTTGTTTACACTAAACCCGAAAAGGGGACATTGTAGTCATCATTTTGAACAACTTTTTCTATGGGACCAACCTTGAAATCGCGAAAAAAAATCAGCTGTTCCCTACATTTTGACGAGTTATGCGAACATAAATGTAGGGAACAGCTGATTTTTTTTTTCGAGAAAAAGATGAGTACAATGGCCCCTTTTCAGGTTTAGTGTAAATCAAGAATAATGTTGTATATTTAAATGACTTATTTTGTTAAAAAGACTTATCAAGATGGTTTACAAAGCCAGTATGTTTGTAATCCATTGCTGTCTTAGATTATCTTCGGATGGAAATCTAAAACCTATATCATTTAAAATTTAACTAACTTAATTTTAATTTCAGTAAAATAATTGATTTCTAATTACGGCCCTGTCTTTTTGTTGTTTATGTTTGTTGTTCATAGTTGACGATAGATGGCGGCTTGTTTACAAAATGATATGAAAACTACAAAAATAACATTTTGGCCATTAAAGGGTCTTTAGGAATGAATGTTGAAAAAATTTCAGCATTAATGTTATTAAAATATGTTAGTTCTGAGCTCTACATACCTAACTATTTTTAGTTTCCATGACACCAAGTGTCGCCATCTAGTGTCGGGTAGAATTATGTTTGTAAACGCCGACGCTAGGAGATTTTTCTAGAACTATTTTAATAAATTACGCATAAAATTACTTACAAATGAAATGTGATGCCATCCATAGCATCAGAACGTCTATCCGAGTCATTTTTACAAGACAAAACACAACACTTCATTCTTTTTTTCGTCTAGCGCGAACAATGCTGTAAAATGGGAACGTTCACAAAGTTGTGCACAGGACGAACGCCAACAATACACTGACTAAGGCCACGCCCACATGATAACGTCAGGACCTAGTTGAGAATCACAGTGCACAGTTGCTTAGGCCATCTCCTCTTTGTATTTACTCCGTGGTTTTCGCCCATACTTACCGTGAACGAGCGAAATTTGTAAGGTGCTCTTTCATCGGTGCTGGTTCTTCTTTTGGCCAAGGCTGTAATTTCGATTCATTTTTGCCGCTTTGCAAAATTTTTGTGTATCGGTTTGAAAGCTATGGGTCACACACATACCTACAGACGTATGAGAAATTTCAACTTTATATGTTAGGGTTAAGAAAGCACCTCATTGCAGGTGGGTTCGTCTAGTATTGTGGATAAGTAATGTGTTTTTCTTCTAAAGCCATTTCTTATATTTACAACCCGATCGACGGAAACCATTTTCGATTTCGTGATCTTATGTAATCCAACTATCACGAAGGAAATGACTCAGACTTTCATTTATAATACAACTGACTCACACGAGTTGAAGTTTCTTTAATTTCGAAAGTTCGCTTCCGCAGCTGCAAACTATGCAACCAAGTTTCAGTTCGGTAATGTTTATCTAACGTTGAGCATAAGTTAGACACAAAACCTGTATAACTTGTATTTTTAATAATTTAGTCCTGAACTGATTTCAAAAAATTATATTGAGTTATAACTTCGTCTTATTTGTGTGTCCGTTTATGCTTTTATGTAAACAAAGTTTTTGTGTTTTTTGTAAGCTTTGGTAAACAAATTTACCTGTTTGGTTTGTTATTTGTCATGTATCTAATTGTTAAAATGATCCTATAATTTAAACATAAAGGTTTTCGTCTAATGGTTACGTCGGCGCTCGATATACAATAGCAATATGAACAGTAAAATGTCATCGAGTGTTCATGTCATGCACGTATTTGTCTATAACAGCGCTTTGAAAATCGTTAGAATGCTAACGAGATTTCAAAGCGCTGTCCACCCGACAGACGCGTGTTGGCCACACACGATGCCTGCTGTATTTGACACAAATTTACGTAAATGTTGCGGAAGTTTACAAGCCTTAAGGCGTTTATTGGGTAATACAGTGACGCATTATTACTTTCTTTGTCTCAAATGTGAAATTAAGGTCTCAACTATCTAATATTTTAAACATCTAAAAGATAAATAACGCCTCAAAGATCTCACTTTACATTAACACTTACCCTTTGAAAGATTTCGACGCATAGAACACGAGGATATTGCCAGAAAGCTGAAGCCAGTACCGCTGCCACGAAGATAATGAAATTTTTCTGCCTTCTTTTAATATTGTCTTCCTCCTCACAAAGCCTTGAAAATCACATTGAATGACGTCTGCCTTCGATATATCACTAAAACAAACATAGTCTGTGTCAAAGCTTTAATATTATTTTGTAGAAATATACAGGGTGGCAGGTACAGCGACGCTAAGCCGATTACCACGTGTTTAGTACATCATTCTGAACCCCCACATATTGAATTTTTCGTCGGTTATTACAAAAAAAAACTGCTGTTTACTACAAAGCTGCAATACCTACACGTCAAAATGTACTGAACAACTGATTTTTTTTTTAATAACCGACGATAAATTTCTGTTCGGTGGGTCCAGTTGGTGTACTGAACACGTGGCAACCGGTTTATCGTCGCTGTCCCTTACACCCTGTATTTCAAGATTACACTTAACACGAATAAAAGCGGGGTCAGCGTAGATATCGTACACTAGAATAATCTTTAAAAAGAAATAGTTTCATAAAAATGCTGAACTGGCAATATGAGAATACTTTACGAGATGAGAAAAAAGGCAATACAATACCAATATGAAAGGATGATAAGCTGCTTTTAAGGTTGCTTCCTTGAACCACTGCAGGGCAAATCGTAATATATAATCGTAATCGATCGAAGCGTTTTGCGAAAAGATTTTTTTTTTGGTCAGACAACAGATATTGCTTTATCGTGGCCAACAATCAAGAGGCCACTGAAAAGTCTACTGGGATCAAAGTTCCCAGTAATCTTACTAGTAAGTCTATTGGGAAGGAAACTTCCAGTAGTACTATTGGTAAGACTACTCGGTAAAACTACTGGGAACAGGGGGATATTCACGCTACTTTCAAGTTCGTAGTTTTTCAATATTGATGTAAAAAGCTTCTACAAATTATAACCATACTTCATTTTAAATCGAACGTCCAAGCTTTTATTTATATGGTAGCGCAACTTTTCAGGTGTCGTTTGTAACTTCTTGTTCGGATAAATAAATCAAATTCACGAGAAGCCTGCATCGCGTTTCTAAAAGCGTTTTCTTGAAGTTTAAGTGGATTCTAGAAAAACATTTACTTTGATATAGCATGGAACTTTGAAACCTATATTTATACTAATATTATAAAGCTAAAAAGTTTGTTTGGTTGAACGCGCTAATCTCAGGAACTACTGGTTCGAATTGAAAAATTATTTTAGTGTCGGATAACCCATTTATCGAGAAAGTCTATAGGCTATAAAACATCACGCTGCGACCAATAGGAACGGAGCATTAATCAAATATGTTACTCAGACGAAGTTGCGCCAGTCAGCTAGTAAGTTATATTATGATGGTTCATAAAAGTTAGACTTGACTTAATTTCATCAGGTCAGCCATTCGCAATATCGAAGTTGAAGTTCTAACACCACGTAAGTCTAAAATAGCAACTTTACAGGAGAGTGAAAAAACTGCATAATTATACCTCGGTACAGTACCATTTTACAAACTGTGTTCACTTCAAATTAGATAGAGACGTTACTTGTTTCTGTTTGACTGAGACAACGCGTCTCCCGATTCTCTCTCAAACGACATCAAAAATCTAAATGTCAAAACCCCAACAATTTACTTACGTGGTGTTAGTACTTCAACGACGATATGTTTATTCTTGTATTAAGATTGCTAAATAATACTTTTCATTCAGTAAACAGATGAGTGAAGTTCAGCCGTAGGCGGGATCTTTAGATTAACTACACTGGGCTATCACCATCTCTAAACAGACGTAACATGGCGTGATGTTTTGTTATATTTAAAAGAAAACTTTACTTGAAGAAAAGAAGATCTTGAACAAAGAAAGATCTCAGCCACAGTCCGACAATAAGCAGCTTTATAAAAGTCACTCAACACTGGAGCCCTTATTAGTAACAAAGCAGTATTATAAAATGAACTCGAGGCTACCAACGAGTATCTGCACGAGACTTGTTGTTTTGTCCTCACCATCACAATTTAATTGGACCGTGAGCTTTATGTAGGCTTATTATTTGTAAGTCCCAAGAGAGTTCCCGCAAATAAATGATACTACTACAGCATTTTAATTTTCGCACAATTTTCTTAAGACCTTTCTTCATTTTAATAACAATGTTGAAGAAAATGCGGAGAAATCTATATTAATGAGCCTGGAAGATTTTACAGGAAATTCTTAATCATCTTTTAGAACTTGTGGCACTATCTCACTCCAACTATCCCTGTTTCAGAAAATCTACAGTGAAGCCGGTTTCCACTTTTCTGGTACTGTTAAACATTTGACTTCATTTTGTTAGTGCTGACTAAACATGAGATACAGGATACCCACAAGACATTCTACGAATATATTTCAAGATATATAATGTGACAAGGCAAAATGTAACATATTATTACCTGTGCGGCAGCGACTGTGACATTTTCCCGCCGGATACGGAACTCGGGGACTCCAGCAAAGTGTCATCGAGCAAGTTTACCGATCCTGCAGGCGTCTTGTTCTCCATTTTGTCGTCTGTATGACTTTTTCCAAATATGCTGAAAGGTAAGCGTCAACTTAATACATGCTCAGATAATGCAAGCACAAACTAAGGGCTCAAAGATAAAAAGCATAGTTTTATGCAAATTATTTTCAAGCACTGTTGTTATTTCAAGAGGAAACGCGGCGACGCGCTTGCGGTTATCAAGAGGGCATTGTGCTTTCCTTGTTAGTGTGCAAAAAAAGATAAAACATCTGCTGGTACATTTTGCTCTTTAACAAATTATTTATTGGGAACTTTTATTGGCAGTCCTGTGGAACAACTAGGAGTTAAAGATCTTAAAGGAAGAGGCATTTTTATGAGAATTTAGTGACATGCCGATTTCTATTGCATGTTAGAAATAGTTCACCGTTAAAATCTAAGTCTAAGGAAAAGTAGAGGAATGTTGTTTGTAACAGCGCCGACCGTATTTCCTCTTACAATAATAGAAAGCTCGATTTCCAACACGCGAGCGTTAAGCCTCACGCAAACGACAGACTTTCCGATTACGAAATATTTCGACCATCACTCGATGCCTCTACGGATTGATGAGTTTTTGTGTTTTACCAAAAGTTTGTCGTCTGTGTTACCCCTAAAGTCATTACGGCATTATACATATTTTTGCTAATATTAAGACTATTTTGTAAGTTTGAAGATAGGATACTGCTCTTATGCGGAAATAAATTACGGCGTGGAAAAAGGGTCTGTTCGCTAGAAACTATGAGTAATACGGGGCAAGAGTTACGAAGCACGAATTTTTTGTAAATAAAAAAATGGCAAATTCATAAAATGAGAATTCACCAAAATAATAAATTCTAATTATACTCGCATGGAATCAGTTCATAGCAGTTTATTTAAACGTTTCTGGGATTACTGCGGTTTCACTATGTCGGATATGCACTATCTGGTACATACATTTTAAAAGGGTTTAAAACTGTGTGCTTTTTAAAGAAACCGGAAATCATACGGAGATAGTGAAACAAGCCACAAGTGAACTACAAAGTGCCGGGAATAGGATTGATCTTAACACGAAGCATCACGAATTCAGTAAGCACAATCAAAAACATCACAACATTGATTAACAACTACAAACACAAAAAGGCACAGTGTAAACGGAAATGTTAGATACAGAATAGCGGTGACATGCAAGCTTAAAAATAATTACATAGTTCTTTACGCCGGCGTCCAATAGACATAATCATCTTTAAAATTGTATTTAATTAAAGTTTATATAGGTACAGCCAGCGCAACATAACATGAGCTTTGAAAGCGCCGGGACCAGAGAAACAACCACTGAAAGGCAACGATAGAGGATCAAGCCTTACACAGATCGCAATCCTACAACCGGTATAAACAAAGTACGCAAACTCATATTAACGTCAAACTTATGCCTTGCTATGCGGACTGTACCTTCTATTTTTTTTTTACGTTCCCCATTTCTGAACGAGAAACTAATGTAGTCATCAAAATATACTATAATGTTGCCTCCATTTATGTTGGAAACTACACGTAAAACGAACGAAATGGGTGACCGTGTCAGTTAAGTAGGTATACGAGTATGTATGTTATGTCGAATCCATTTTTGTGCTATATAAAACTATCGTATTCTATTTAATCTCTTGTTAAAATTTCAGTTTTATAACGTAACATATATCTGCATGAATTATTTTTTAAATAAAAGCAATTTTTAAAACACCCACTGCGTGTGTGTTTTATAACTTGACCTACTCCATGATGCAATACATGAACTTAATTCATTTTTCACACCACTTGCTCGTTAATGTCAAATTATATGTCATGCAAACCTAAAGTAAAGCAAGCCATTAATGCCCTAGGCTCTACCCGGGCAGGAATATTGTACTGAATTTCATTACTGCCCGCTGGGCAATAATGTGATTTGAATTTGGGACCTTAAATAACAAACTGCATGAAAACTTTTACCAAAGATCTTTCACTGCGCACGTTTTAGTTGCCGTCGATGAACAAAATAATTAAATTAAGCAACTTATTAGTTATGTGAAATAATAAGAAAAAATAATGTAAATTAATTAAATAAATTAAACAAAAATAGTTACAACATTAAAAACATTTTTTTTTTCAAATGGTCAAGTCCAAAATGATTAAATAATTGACTCGCCCTAATTTATTTTTTATCTGTAGCGGTATTGGCGGCAAGTCATCACAACAGCTGATCAAAGGCTGTGGTGCGCACTCCAGGGTTGTTAGATTGAGATTTTGAATTTTCCGTATATTGAATCTATGCAACTTTTTTCCCCATTTCAAACAGGAAATGAAACAGATACTTATAAAACTTTTACTTTTATTTTCATTCACAAAAATTACCACTTAGTATCGAATTTTGTTTCAGTGTATGTATTGCCTGATCCCGTTCACGCATGATACCCTGCAATTGGCTTATTAAACGCAAGGTACTGTTACAAGTTACTAATTCGGCTGTAAAATGTCTCATGAATTCTTAAATTTTACTTAGTTTTAGTGTTGTAATTTTCTCCAAGAATTTAATTTTCCCCTAGAACGATTTGTTTCCCTGAAAAAGGGAAATATATGCTTAATCTCCCAACACTGGCGCACCCACGCGGTAGAATATTGGTGTGCAACGCCATATTTCGAAAAATCGAATTGGTTTTTATTTCCTTTCAGGGATAAAGGTGTCTTCGTCTTGGGCTAGCTTAAATGCCTCATTTCTCTCAGGATTCTAGTCTTAACTCCCTCGCTTTGCTCAGGAGTTAACTCGAAGCTCCCTCGCTCCGCTCGGGAGCCCTATTCCTCCTTGGTTTCGGTATTCAAAATAGTGCCCGTGACGTAAGACACTGCTTTATCCCCTTGTTGCATAATCTACTATAGCATCATAGAGAACACGATTACGAATTCAACACATATACAAGGCAATTATGCAATCATGTAGTTACGTAAATATGTATGTACATTGCCTCGTCCCATAGGCGGCAATCTCCATTTGATTGAGTTATGTCCACTGCCTGAATATTATAAGGAATTTGCAGGTTTATTTAAACAAATCCTTTACATAATTTCAAGGGGAATGACACCTACTTTGATTACCAATTTACATGTTTCGTTTATCAAGTACGACGATATTTTTTTCCAGTTTCATAAAAAAATTACCTTGAACAAGAAGGAGAGCAACAGAGTTCACCCTCCCTTCTAACTAACTCGTTGGCAACGCTATGAACTAATTGCATTTCACATTGAAGCGCAAACTAAAACAAAAGAAAAAGTTTTCCAAAACACTTTACAATATTGCAAATAATTTCTTTGTAGAGCAAACCATTTTTGAAATGAAGAATGTCTTCTTCATTCATTGAAATCTACGAGTAAAAATGTTAATTCAGAAAAGTAGTATGCAGGCTTGGTTTCTTGCTACTAAAAAAATTAATAGAGAAAAGTTGTGTTGCTATTTTATTTATTCTGTTCATCCATTTGCAAACCAATAAGCAATGAAGTATTCCAAGATGCCTTCTTATGAAAATGCTAGACACAAAGATCGAAACTACGAATTGAAAGGAAAACAAAAATGAAATCGGCACATATGAATGTGAAACGTTGATGGTGAAAGGCTGTGGTAGCTTCGTACAAGTCCAAAAGCTTGGCCTGGATTGCCCTTGTTACCTGTTTGTTACTCCTTTTAATTTTAAAGGCTGCTGGACAGTCTGACCACCACTCCACTGTTCAGGAATTATAAGCAAAATCATTTAGGTTGAACCAGCGTTGTTGTATTAGGTATTTATTCAGGATTTCCGGCCACCGTAGGCGCGGGCTTGCGGACGGCGAGCAATGGGTAGTTCGCCGTCCGGTAAGGACCAGGCCCGGGTCGATGGCGCGTTGTGTTCCACGCGCGCCTCAAAGAGATGTCAGCACAAACTGACAGGATCCACTAGGACCAATGCCTACCAGGGTTGCGGGTTTGTTCGAAAGAGTTACTGGGGCCCTTGGCACAGGCAACTGAAGGAACACGGGTGGATTTTAGTCACTAAGAGTCTGACACGCCCTCCCGCTCCGCCCAGAGCGGGAGAGGTCATTTGATGATATCCCAACCCAAAAAAAAGAAAAAAAAAGGTATTTATTCATGTTTAGTGGTATAAACAATACTATTTACATACAATATGCTTACTTCAACTTAATGAGCACCCGAATGGTTAACAGGCCTATAACAATTTGAGGATAACGATGAAATGCTTTGATATCCGGTCTGCAGGTTTGAGTCCCTGGGGCTTAGATTTTGGTGTGAAACTCGGTTTGTTACTTTATTAATAGTACGGGTGTTTTAGAGACAAAAAAACCGGTCAAGTGCGAGTTGGACTCGCGCACCGAGGGTTCCGTACAAACCTGTGGGTATATAACTTTTTTTTATATGACGAAACTAAAAATTTACGGTTTTCGTAATTTTTCCTATATCTGTACTATAAGACGTGACTTCGTACAAAATTTCAAGATTCTAAGTTCACGGGAAGTACCCTGTAGGTTTTGATTCCCGTGCGAGTTTCGAAAATTTGCGGAAATTTGCGGCCTAAGTGGCTGTATCTTTTGATTGCGTTGACTTAGAAGGTTGATTTTTCTACAGCTTCCAGGGACAGTAGAACTAAGTATCATATAGAAATTTCAGTTTGATACCTCCACGCGTTCCTGAGAAAAACGGTCTTGACAGACGGACGGACGGACGGACAACAAAGTGATCTTATAAGGGTTCCGTTTTTTCCTTTTGAGGTACGGAACCCTAAAAAGGGCCGAACCTTTCTTTTTTGACACAAGTATGAAACTTGGCAGTCGTCCCTTGAGTCAACATAAGCCGATTAAGATCGGTAGCCCTAGAGACCCCCCTCCCTCTGGCGCCGGAGTGTGGGGGGGGGTCAAAATAACGCTCCTCCCGGCTTCATTCAAAAAACTTTAACTATCCATTAAGTCACCGTAAATATTAAACTGGTGTTTTTTTATTTTCAAATAAAAAATATGCTAAAACCGCAGTTTGAAAAAATATAACATTAAAGTACCTTTTCTATCAATAAATAGTAAAAAAAAAAATTAAAACGTCGAGCGCCGTCAATTTCATGCGTTCTGAAGACCGACTGACTGTCCTATTAACAATTGTTGTCAATCATAATAATGAAGAAATGTTTATTACCCGACTGCCAAAATAGGTAGGTTTGAGTGCCTATGTTGAGTTAATTATGTTTTGCTACAAAACCTTAAAATTGAATTTAAAGTTCCGTTAAAATGCATGGGTCAAACCAGACGCTATCAATCGCGTTTTGTTCACTTCAGTAGCCCAAATAAAAAACTGTTTTTTTTTTTTAAATAATGAGATTTCTTCAACACCAAAATTATAAAATAAACATATAAGTTAAGTTTTCTGCATCAAAGTATATATACTCGTATGTTATATTATGTGTAATATGCACAGGTTTTCACTCTAATCCTAAACATGATCGATTGTAATAACGAAACGCAAGGAGGGTCGAACATGTGTTCATGGAGGGCTTCGGTAAGTTGGTTACCAACAACCGTTCGTAACAGGTAGATGACTCAAAAACTTATAGGAACGCCTATTACCATCCGTTACTCATAACCCAAAAACGAATGGTATCTTTTGTACAGTAACGAATCGTTGTTTATAGGAACCGGGCATTAATCGGCTTGTTTTGACTCAAGGAACGACTGTGCCAAGTTTCATACTTGTGTCAAAAAAAGAAAGGTGTTTGCCCTAAACACCCGTACAATAAGCCTATAAGCGTGTAATAACAAAAATCTGTATTTTTAAGGTAATCGATTAATCAGGAATCACAACTGTAAAGATAATTGTATAAAATTTAAGATAGTATATTCATCATTTGAGACAGCGCATAAAAATATTACAGTACGTTTATATGGTCGCCGAAATTTACTAAATGGTGTCTGAATAGGTATCGTATCCATCGTATCACTCAATACTAACTGGGTTGTAACAGATAGGCAGTCACTCTATGTAAAATACTGGTATTCAGCTGTATCCTGTTAGAACGGAAGCCGACCCCAAAATTATTGGGAAAAGGCTACGCAGATGATGATGATGATGGTGTTTGAATAGGTACCAATTTAGCTAAACCTGATGCAGATTTTTACTTGAAACTAATAACAAATTGTGGCCAATATAGTCCTTAATATGTCTAGTTTATTATTACAAATCTAAACTAATAACTTTTTCATTTATGAAGTAGATAAAGAACGCACCAATTTCTTCATACTGTTTTCTAAGGAAAAATGAGAGAGCGAATCATTCTGCGCTCCGACGCTCTCGTGAGCGCACTCGAGTCGCGCATTTTGGTAAAAATATAAATACAATAAAGCCAATAAACAAGTGACTGAGGAGTTGCATACTGTGGTTGGAAAAAGTTGATTCGTTTTCGAAACGAAATAAAAGTAGTAAGTACGAATCACAGTCTGGGTGGGCTGAGTCTCATACCCAGGGGGTACCCGAAAACACCCCATGTATGTTCCGCGATTCTTGATAGTTTTTAAGTTATAATTTAATTTAGTGAAAATCGTATGGGAACCGCTTTAAAGAAAATCTATCGTTGTTTTTACAGGTATTTTCTAATCTCACTAGCATCAATAGTAAAATAAAGCCGGGAAAAAATAAAGGTAGAATTTGTTTTTGAGAGTTGAGCAAGCAAAATCTTATGGAACGCCAGTGACAGCCGTAATTGCAGATGGATGTTGAAGGTAAACGTTCACGTAATGCGAAGAGACGAGGAACATACAGTGAAGAAAGCATTGCAACTACTTGAACATAAGAGGACGACCGGCTACGTGGTGGACTAGACCACCCCAGAAGAACTGCCAGACCTGACAACCCAGGACATATTGTTCTAGCGGAAAAAAATTTGGAGAGCCGTCTTCACTTAAAGTGGGATAGAGCTAGGAGTAACAGAAAAGAGTTGGAGTAAACGTACATACGGCACAAATTACGATGCTTCTTCTAGCGCTGAGGCAATTATACTCTCTCCTTGTCCGAGACGGTTTAACGTGTAGTAAGCTGTTTGTACCAGCGCCAAGTCACAACTTTAAAGCTATAAAAAAAAAAGTTAGTTTCCTCGTGTCACATCCCTATTTACTTGTCATTACGGTTTTTTGTGCACAGCGCGGTCACTCATTCCTCGTGATAAAAATGTTATTTTTATTGTTTTTGTACGTCATTAATAGCATAAAACAATATTATATCAGTGTTATTATGAAGTGGTACATGGTATTGTGTTTTTACAAAAAACTACAGTGTTTGCTGGTAAATAAACAACAAAATGATGAGCGTCTCACTCAAGGTCAAGGTTTGTTGTGTAAACATTACACTAAATTCTTGTTGGATTCAGCGTTACAGGTACGTTTTGAAAAATTACTACTATACCCTTGGGGATTAGAGATATTACTTAAGTAAGATAAAGTAAGTAATCGACGTCTAACCTAAAAAATAAGCTAACGTTTATTCTAGAACAATGCATATATCCGCTTCCGGATACGGGTTATAGTACAGATTATCTATTAGACGACCATAAATTTCATTTTTTCAAGTTCCGTTTACATCCAAACGAATGAATGAACGAATTTACAAATTTCTTAACGGTTCTTTTCTTTTACTTTTCTGCTTTCTTGTAAGTTTTGAACTCAAACTTTTTGCGTTTGCAATTTGAGTACAGTGATTATTACTGAAATAGTTGAAATGGGGAAAAGGAAAAATAAAGATGCCAAATATCTCAGAAAAAAGATAAGAAAGCTCGAAGACAAATTGAGGAAACTGCCTCAAAATTCAGATGAAGATAGCAATGAAGACGAATCACCATGCCGTACATCTTCTCAGCAGTATACGCCGCCGCCGCCGGCAATTCAAACGATGGTTGTCGAGGAACCCCCATCAATCAATGACAATGAAGCAGAACCTAATAATTATACAGGTGTGTTGTAAATTTCTCTAAAAATGTGTACCTAATTGATTAATAGAAACTTCAAACGCCTGGGCCGTATACCTATGTATGAACATATATTTTGACATCAAGCACTATCACTAGTGGATAGACAGTGTCTTACCATCTAACAAACCTAAAACAAAGAGCAGGCGCTATCACCTTGCGGTTAGACAATGCTCCAACAATAATCCTGTGTAACATCAGTTATTGAAGTGCTATCACTGAGCGGATAGACATTTGTGTAACATTTATCAATTATTGAAGCGCTATCACTGAGCGGATAGACATTTGTGTAACATATCAATTATTGAACCGCTATCACAGAGCGGATAGACATTTGTGTAACATATCAATTATTGAAGCGCTATCACTGAGCGGATAGACATTTGTGTAACATATCAATTATTGAAGCGCTATCACAGAGCGGGTAGACATTTCACTCTTTTTCTAAATTAAAGTAATCCTTTTCAGAAAATGACCAACTGCCAGAAGAGTTTCTACTGGCACTGGGAAAAGAGGGAGAGGAGAAAGAGGAGTTTGGAGGTCCAATCCGACCTGAATTGGCCCTTCGCTGGACAAAAATCATGGCAGAAGGGCTGGGTAAGGATGCCCGAGACAATTTAATCGAGAAGTACCCTACTCCATCTAACTTCCCTAATGCAGTTGCACCTATAATGAATGCAGAATTATTGGCTACTCTCTCAGAACCATCTATTAAGAGAGACAAAAGGATAATTAATAGACAGAATCTTACTGGAAAGTTAATGATATGTTTGGGTCTATCCCTAACAAACATACTAAAGGGCGACATAAATAGCAAAAAGCTTATTGAGGAGATCAATGATGCTGCTAAAATAGCATCCGAAATTCATCATCAAGACTCTTCTTCCAGAAAATTTTTTGCCCTGTCTGGAGCTAATAAAGTGATCCAGGAAGCTGTCAAAAACACTAAAATCGATACATTTCTATTTGGTGCAGACTGTGCAGATAAAATTAAAGCTGCACAGTCTATACAAAGAAATATACATACCTGATATGATAAAAACGTCCAGAAGAGGTAGCATACAACCAATGTTCCACTTAAAAGCTTTCATCCAGAAAAAAGAAATTTGCCCTGTCAACACCATTAAATCTTATATAAATCAGTCAAGTCCTATAAGAAAAAGCACTAGACATGCGTCAACGTCTGCTGCGAACAGATCCGGCGTCAGTATTGACATAATAAGAAAAGCTGCAGGATGGTCTCAAAATTCTGCCATCTTTGCCAGGCATTACAATAGACCTATTAGTGAAGATCCAACCCAGTTTAGTAGTGCAATATGTAATACTGTTGCTAACACATAAATTTGTTGATTATCTTCTTTGCATTGTTACCAATCAATGTAACCTAAGGTTATAATTTTATTGTTGATTATTGATTATTATAATTACCATACAGATCTCATTTAATACATAATTATTTTTTATTACCAAATCTGGTTTTTCACAACCTAACTTCAAACATCTACACGTTAAACCGTCTCGGACAAGGAGAGAGTATAATTTTAAGATTAAACGAACTTACCTTAAGTGAAGTTCTATCTTAATTATACGAAGCTCCTTGTCCGAGACGGCAGTCCCAAAAACCCTCCCACTAATACTTACCAAGTATTATCCCAATATTAGGGTTGTGAAAAAACCTGTCTTTAAACGTAATGACAAGTAAATAGGGATGTGACACGAGGAAACTAACTTTTTTTTTATAGCTTTAAAGTTGTGACTTGGCGCTGGTACAAACAGCTTACTACACGTTAAACCGTCTCGGACAAGGAGCTTCGTATAATTAAGATAGAACTTCACTTAAGGTAAGTTCGTTTAATCTTAAAATTCTTGGCTATCACAGTAAAAAATCCTATACTGTGGGTTAAAAAATAAATATTGTGTGATATGTTCCCGATCCGCGATCAAGGGACTTGAGTAACCAGATCATACGTGTTTTAAAAACTTCAGCGGTCCTTCGACTGCGATGTAGACTCCCCATCCAGTAGGATTTTGGGCCAGAATCGATGGCTATTGGGGTTTTAAAAAAATTACAGATCTGTCACTTACTTTCCTTTTTCCAGACAGTTTTAATGCAAGAGCTGCAAAATATATAGGATGCCAAAGAGTCAATTACGCTCTAAAACAGGGATTCCCAAAGTGGTCGATATCGACCCCTTGGGGTTCGGTCATAAACCTTTTTACCTTTCATACACCAATTGGAGATAGTCAATACGCAGAAGTTTTCATCAAAGAAATAAGGCAGAAGTTACACACACCTAATATTTTATTCGACTACGTGGAAAGGAAACGTTTAAACCAGGGATTCCCAAAGGGGTCGATATCGGTTTCCTAGGGGTCGACATAAACGAAAACTGATTTTGGGGGTCGACGAAGTCTAAAAATCGACCCCTATTAAATTAACACAAGTTCTTATTTAAAACTTTCAAGATACCTATCTTAGGTAGGTACTGTATTGTTTATGTTGTGTTACGTGTACTAAGAATAATTAATATTTTTGCAGGAAATAGCATTGTTGTAGTAATGTAAAGCCTCAAGTTCGTACCAGATGAAAAACTCGGCAAGTCAGTGTGGACAAGTTTGTGCAAGATAATGAGTTCGAGCGTACGTCTTTCAGGCGCGTTTTGACTTGCTCTCTATTTGACGCTTACGCGACTTAACACGAACGAATTCATGATAAATTTGCAAGTCCTGTTCCTGATATTTTACTATTTAACGAGCTTGCACTTAGGTTGAAAGTTCATTTGCGTTTTGAAATTCGTTGGAGCTTGACCGATAATAACTCATATAAGTACTCATTTATTTCAAGAGATTACAAAGTTATTACATATGTAGCTAAATTAAGTGAAGTAAAGTGACTGAAAACAGAATTTACAAAATGCTGAGCTCCCTACGCGAGTTAATAACGTAACCATACAAGATCTGCAGTTTATGAAAAATTAACAGGGTAAGTACCAAACAGTTTTTATCCGGCACAGCGCATCAGCCTTGCCATACAGTGGGGCAATGCAGCCAGCGTCTTGGGGACGCTGTCTGCATTGCCCCACTGTGTGATAGAGATCAGTTGAGCTATCTGTAGATTGTTTGCAACAGTTTGCAGTTGCCTCAGTTGTTTCAATTGTAAAACAGTTTATTATTGTTTTTTATTAAAGTAGTTTCTTATTTTTTTATTTGCAGGATTACTGAGAGTTTTATGATGGCGGACACGAAAAAAAAATGCAGACAATACAGTTTGGACTACTTGAAGTTCGGATTTATTGCATCTCCATCAAATCAACACTTGCCGATGTGTCTCATATGCGAAAAAGTATTCAGTAACGATGCCATGAAGCCTTCAAAAATGGATGACCACTTATCAAGAGTACATGCTGACAAAAAAAGTAAGCCCTTGTCATTTTTTCAAGCACTTAAAGAAAAACTAGACAAAAGGCATAAGATCGATGTTTGCGTCATCATCTATTAAAGACTATGACGGTTTACGAGCGTCCTATAATATATATCTTTACTAATAGCGAAGTCTGGGAAACCCCACACAATTGGAGAGCAGCTTATCTTACCAGCCATTGCGGAGGTCCTTAACAATGTATTGCACAAACCCGCACATGATATTTTAAAGAGAATACCTTTGAGTAATAACACCTTTCAGAGACGCATAGACGAGATGGAACGTGATATGGAAAACATTTTATGAAATTTCTTACAGACCAACAGTTGGACGCGTCCACATTACCCGGCAATGAAGCTCTCGTCTTTACAACATGTACACTGCATGCCAAAAGTTTAAAACCACCAGTTTTAATTAATCAGTTTAACTATCTAATCAATTAGTCACTAATTAGTGTTTATTGACAAATTGTAATTAAAAAAAATAAGGAAATATTAACAGTCCACGCGAAAAAAGGCTATAGTTTACTAAACTGATGTTTCATCAAAAAATCCTCCTTTACATTGTATGACTTTTTTCACAAGTCTCGGCATACGAGCAATCAATTTGTTGATGGTGTCTTGTGATATATTGCTCCCACTTTCGCAAAAAGCATTCCACATTTCTTCTTGCGAGGATGGGCCACGATTACGGACGTTCCTGTCAAGCTCTTCCCACAAAAGTTCAATTGGATTGAGATCCGGGCTCTGAGGAGGCCAAACCATGTTTTTTAACACCCCTTGCGCCTCTTTCTCTTCTAAATATCCTCTGCATAATTTGGAGCTATGCTTTGGATCATTATCTTGTTGGAATATGAATGCGTCTCCAATTAATCGCAACCCGGAAGGAACGGCATTTTGTTCTAGAATGTTTTTGTACTGTTCCTTTATCATAATTCCTTCAATTTTGACCAAATCGCCAGTTTCTTGGCTAGAGAAGCAACCCCAGACCATAATTGAGCCACCGCCATGCTTGACTGATGGGACTACACAGTCCGGCACCATCTTTTCTTGAGCATTGCGTCTCACGTAAATTCTTCGTTTTGAACCGAATAGTTACTTGGATTCATCGGTCCAAAGAACTTCTTTAAAATCTTCTTCAGTCTAATCTCGATGGGCAAGAGCCCACTGCATCCGCTTTTTCTTGTTTTGTGGACTTAGCAGAGGTTTTCGGACGGCGACGCGACCATACAACTTTGCATCTCTCAGTCGCCGTTTTACTGTAGTCAATGATAACGGTTTAACTCGGGTTTTGTTTACTTCAACGCGGATTTCTGGTGCTGTTAAGCGTCCATTTCGCTTGCTGGTAACAACAATGAAATTATCTTCACTAGACGTGGTAGCTCTCGGCCTTCCCGAGCGTGGACGATCTTAAAAACTGCCTGTCTCCCTGTATCGAGTTATTGTGCTATGAACACAAGTCTTCGATAACTTCAGTTGTGAAGCAATCTCACGTTCGGATTTGCCTTCATTATGCAAAACAACGATGGCAGAACGCACTTCACTGCTAATTTCGCGTGCGGAAAAGCACGCATTTTAAGACGTCTTCACTGTAGAAACCACAAGTTTAGACTAACTGAGATTGTTTGTGAACAACCCAAGTAAACTCAGGTAAGAATAAATTGAAACTACGTGTTTTCAGAAGCTAAATAATCCTTAATATTGACCAATGCCAAACAAAAGCAAAGTAATAAGTAATGAGCACACAATAAACATATTATTAGGGCTCGACTACCTGGCTCTAGCGCAGCGTTTGTCGGTGATTGAAAACAATGGATGTTTATTGTCCAATAACTTGAAAGTAGACTAAAGAATGACTTCTTTAAATATTCTACATTAACAATAGAATATGCAGGTGTGCATTTCTTTTATTTATCTTATGGGACTTTATTACAATTGATAGATAATTATACTGTTTAAGTGCGGTCTTAAACTTTTGGCTTGCAGTGTAATACTCGTAAATGCTATCAACAAGATTCGAAGCAATTCTTTGAACTCACGGTTATTTGCTCAGCTATGGGAGGAAAACGACGAAGTCTTTACTCGATTACTTCTGCACACTGAAGTTCGCTGGCTATCAAGAGGCTCTTACTTAGAAAGATTTTCAGCCATTTTTGAATCTGTGTTGGAGTTTTTACAAGAAAAAGATCTGAATTTGAAAGAAAATCTGAACAATTGTAAAACAGATATTTATTACTTGACTGATATCTTTGGAATGTTCAACAAAGTTAATTTGCAGCTGCAGGGTGACGATCTTAACTTGATTAAAACAAAATCAATAATATCGGCCTTCGTGGGTAAACTAATCCATTATAAACAAAATTTAGGCAGAAAAGAATATTCACAGTTTCTGCATTTGTCAAAATTACCAGAAATTATGACATTTTATTATATGTCACTTCACTTGGACGCATTACACAAGGATTTTACGGAGAGGTTTGAGGATCTTTTAAATTTACAAATTCCTCAATGGATAATAAATCCGTACAATACCACAGCCATAAAAGAAGCCAATGTGATAATGCAAGAAGAGTTGATTACCATCAGCACAGACGAAGAGCTTAAGCAGAAGTTCAACCAAGGCTATCAGAAGTTCTGGTTGCAACGCAAAATTGAAACAAAGTATCCTACATTGTGGCACATTGCTGAAAAATATCTTATCGCTTTTCCATCATTATACCTAGTTGAAAAAAGGTTCAGTGTGGTAACAAACATTTTGACGAAACAAAAAAACCGTTTGAAAATCAACGAACGTGGAGATTTAAGGCTGCAACTCACCAATATTGAACAATTATGTAGCTAGATTGGTAGCTAGTCACCAGGTTCATCCATCACACTGAATATTTTATTTTCTCTTTGCGAATTAATACTTTTTTAAATATAATTTCCTACCCACTTAAGATTCTTTAAGTACCTAATTTGTAATAATCATTATAAATTAAACTTGATATTTACTGAATTGTATGTCTTTTTATTTTGATGAGAAAATGAAGTCAACTTTACTCACTTAACCAAGTGCAAAGTTTTCCAATAATTGGTACCTTGTACCTAGGTATTTTGTATCAATAGGAAAAAACTAAAGACAGGCCCCCTTATTCATAATAGTCGGCTAACTTTCACTCACGCATTGCTAATTCTCACTCTGTCTTCTTCTATTGACCTAAGTCAGAATGAAAAATAACACACTGTAGCAGCTGTTTTAAGTTAGCGGACCATTATGAATAAGGGGATTGATCTTAAAAGTAGGTAATTTGGCCATGGGGGTCTGAGGTAACAGTAAATTTTAGAAAAGGGGTCACCTGTCCATAATAGTTTGGGGATCCCTGCTCTAAAAAGATCTTATAGCGGTGAATGCGCAGAGGCTGTTGCATCCTTCAATGCATTGCAATCATATGTGCACAAATTTATTTTTTTCACTGATGCTAATCCCGAAATATATCGGCTAGAACATAGACATAAAGAACAAAGGAGAATGCCATAAAGTTGTGCGTTGCGTCTTTTGCATTATTATTCAAAAATCTTCCTTTGAATTATCACTTCACATATATTTATTTTAGTCGGGGTTTAGAAGATAATAATCCCATTCAATGATTATTTCATGAAAAATTTCATTCAATGGGATTAAATGAACTTAGAGGGTTGTATTCATGATTTTAATTATTATAACTCTGTCAAGCCATATTTAGTCACAAATTATATTTTAATCAACCTGACCCTGACCCGCAAATTGCAAAAACACTAAGAAAATTTGAATTTCGCGGGCTATCCTAGCGCTTATCAGTACATAAAAAGAAGGGTAAGCCGGTTTACCACCTCTTGTTTTAACATCTATTATTTGCTATAATTCCTAGTTGTGCCACGACCACAACACAATACGTTTTGATTTATCGTCACGTTTCGAACTTTGTGTCAGGCAAACACAAGAGAGTACGAAAATAAAACATGCTTAAAATTAATTATTATTTCTACAATCGTTTGAATAAAAATATACATATCATATACAATCGTAGTCTACATAACATTACAACGCAAGCCTCCGTGTCCATAACTAGGAAAAGACTCACCCAATACCAAAATTGACCTTGTGAAAATTTCTTGGCAAGCTCGCGCTACGAAACCTAGGTGCCAATCGCAAGAGGAAAAATACACTGTATATTTATAATGTTACTCCATAAATAAAACATGATTACGTCTCAGGGTTGGATTTTCAAAACGTCTTAAAATTTTGATTTCATTAGATAATTCTGTACCAAATGTTGTGTTCCGAGATATTTCGTCCAAAATATCGAAATCAAAAACAAGGAGTGGAGTGTGAGGGTAGTAAAATTAGACAAATATTGAAAAAATAAAACAGGATACTGAAAAATTAATACATTTTATAAATCACATTATATCTCGGCATTATAATTACCACCAATGCTCGAATATCGATTGATAACAGTTTATAAATGTTTGGGAAAAAGATAAGAATAGTGCCTACTAAATGTTTCCTCCAGATTTACAACCCCCATTCGTAATACATCGTAGGGTCATGTTAGCCTGCTATAATTTATTGTACTATAATATAAATGATAGAACAAACTGTCTCATTTCAGATACGCTCGTTCAGCCTAACTTCGAGTTGATATCCATGAAATTGTAACGACTGAACAGACAGCAGCATTATTTGATTTCAGCACTATGGAGTGACACGAATTAAATTGGAACTATACTTCACTACTCTTTTTGCATTGATTGAATGAAACACTGTAGCATAGCGTACCTACCTACTTCAGGTAATATTTTCGTTTCGTATTCTCGTATATTATTTTCCCGTACAAGAACTAACACGAAATTGTCTCCTTTAATATCTCATCTTTAAAAATTTGGCTTTAAATTTTTATAACTAACGACCTATTCCTCAACCTTCTGATTATTGTCAGATAATGTTAAATTTAATTACTTAATAAAACAAGATAATTACTTGTAAACTCTAGCAGACTTTATTTCTTTGTTTTTCTTGTATCAACTGAAGTTACTGTATTTTCAGTTACTAGGCAGGCAGTTTTAATAATAGATTTTGTAAGAAAGCTACACAATACGCTTCTGAAGTCTGATATTACCTTTCATCTTGGCAGTCACAATGGGGCGAAGTAAACAAAGCTTCTTCGCAACTCGTAAAGCGAGATCTTACTAAAAAATGACGAGAAAATACGTCCAAGCTTCGAAAGAATAAAGCGAACATTTAGGTCAAATGCTTCTGCAAAATAGATCGTGCTACTGATCGATGCAGGTATAAAAGAAGCAAGTTGTCTACTTTTAAATAATCGGTGCTAGCCCGTACCAAAACTAATATCATGGTATCGAACGCGGCTGTACCTGTTCCCATATTTCAAATATGCGAACAGGTACCGCCGCGTTTGATACCATTCGATTTTTTATTAAACCCCCTATAACCTAACCCAACTACAGATGTAACAGATAGTCAAGACTTTGTTCTACGTCATAATAAGAACCCAGGCGGATATGTCTCAGTCAGCCCTAATCCTGTTAGCCTAGCCTACACAGCATACAGCATCTCTTTGTTGCAAGAAATGCAGTAATTTAACAATCAATCTCAATTGCAGCGGTTCAGAATCACAATATGCCTGATTGACGACAGGATGCGATTATGTCTTCAGATATGTATTAGGTATGTATACAACCGTTGTTTGCACAGTGATTCAATGTTGAGTTAGTCGAAGCAAATGATATTTTATACTGCTATAAATCCATATTCGAGCTTTTTGGTAACATTGACTACCAAGAGACCCGGACTGGGTGTTTAATGACACTGACTTTCTAAATATTACACAATACAATAAATGAAATCTACTAAATGTAAAAACCTTTTTTTTTTTGAGGCATAATATAAATCCGGGCCCTATCTTATATTATTAAATGAGCAATATTTGTAATCACGCTGCTTAGTTTAATAACAGTAGTTTAGTACTTGGGCGACCAAGCTCTGCTTGAGTGAACATAGAGAAAACGAATTTTCGAGAACGTGATTACAAATATTGCTCATATAATATTATAGGATATAGGAAGTAATCAATCGTATAGTAACACATAAAACAATATATAGCAACATCAAATATACGAAATAAACTACACAAATACTGCTATAAAACTAACATTTAACAAGGAAAAGTAGATTAAGATTAGAGACAAATTATTACCTATTGAAATGGATAGGTAGATTGAATTGAAGCATATATTTAATACTTAACGCGTCTGACCGATGTATAGAGGCAAATTAGTAAGCCGAGCTAATAGGCTGGCTTAACGATGCCTGGCCTGGCTCAAATGGAGCTTGAATTATGCTATTAGTCATGCTAGGAGTATCAATCGAGCAACATAAAATAAAGTTACGCCTCTATTCTCCAGATAGGATAGGTAGAGATAACTCGATTACTTATATAAAGTCAAAAACTGAAATAAATACTGTATCCATAGACTTAGTATTTTTTTTTTTTAAATAAAAAACAACGATAGGTCGGTAGGTCATCTTTCCAGACGATAAAATGGCTGTATCGTCTGGAAAGATTACTTACAGACCGATTTTAAAACACTCTGGAAAAGGTTTCATTTTGTTCCAGTTTCCAGTGACACTCAAAAATTAGGTTAGCTTAATATATAACCTTGAAGACCCCGCCGACTGAGAAAACCATACTAGTATTATAAATGCGACACAGTACTGTCTGTTACCTTTTCACGCCTTAACGGGTGAACGGATTTCGATAAAATTGCACACAGGTACACCATGACACTGGGTTATGAGATCGGATCCTTTTGATACCGGTAGATCGTTCCCGTGGGATAATTTCCACGCGGACAAATGCCAGTCTCAAATAAAGGTATTAAAGTTCGTATCAATACAAAATATCAATCCTGATGTAAATTTTAAAAATAAACATGACTCCATAATTATTTTCAAGCTCAACATGGTGTGTTAACGATATGATATTAGCGTGATGGTTGCAATAGGCTTGCGATTTACCGGCCAAATGTTAATGACATGTTTCATAGTTCTAAGCAAATAAGAGGCAGATTCGTTTTAATTGACACGCCTTATATTAGCTTTGATTTAGGATGAAATGAGGCAAATGTTCAAACAAAATTCTTGATTGTAATAGTATAATTATTTTGAAATGTTATAATAAAGCAAAATTATAATTTATACATAGATACTTATTTCCCCCAATACCGAATATAATGTTTATTTTTCAAAAATAAAACATTTCATTAGAAATTAATTTTTCAGCATAATATCCAACATAAAACAGGACTCTCTCTACAAGGTAGCAGTGAGTGTTAATTGGAAATGAAATATTAGACACAAAATTGCTTTAACTATTTAAATAAGTTTAAACGTACTTGGAACCGAGGGATCGGCACTTCCGATGTGTGGGGATGAACTTGCCCTGGTGAGTGGTGCCTTGTAGACGGAGCGAGCCGGAGCCCAGCTTGTGAGATGGTGATATGTTGGTCGCGTTCGACGCTTTCGGTGCTATAACTTCTTTCACGGACTCCTTGGAACCAGCGCAGCTGCCCACGGGTGATGGAGGCTCCAACTTTTGCGATAGTCTGTAATTAAATATTTTGTTAGTATATCGTTTTGGCTAATATCTATCTGGCCTCGTACAAGCTCATTTAAAACAGTTATAAATATGATGGTTAGCTGAAAGCCCTTAGGGGTTGCCATACATTCCTATAGCAAGTCAATTTTATACAAAATTGCAAGCCACTTCGTCAACTACTGTCTGTCACCTGACCTGTACACCTGCAGGTCAGGACAAGGTCACGGACAGAAAGTAGACGAAGACGGAACCCTACCATAATTAATTGCAAGTGTGATGAGCAAGTTTCCATAGTTGGTTATATTCATTACAATATTGATTAAGGTAGGGTCTTTTAATTACAAGAGAATCCGACTGGGGATTTCCTAACAGAAGGCTGGCAATCATTCAACAAATAAGAAAACAAACGAATCACAAATAATGCGCATAGGAAAATGTCGTAGCACGCAAAAAGCAGGATGATTTTTTCGCAATTATTTTGAATTCGCAGTTGCTTTAATTTCTATTAAAACGTTAGTGATGCAGAGGGATAAGAAGCATGTGATAAAAAAGAGTAACGAAACGAATTTTGAAATAAAGACCAACAGTAATTAGAGATGTAGAACAGAAGACATTCTACGCCAAACAAATAAATTAAGTTATGTTATGCATCCTTACCCTTCGAAACCCGTCTTAACTGTCCCAGGATCAAACAGTAAATGGTCGCAGGGATTGAGACTGTGATTACAGATGAAGTGAGTTAACACAATTACATTCAATACTAGAAGATGGAGATTGACGGATGCATTGTACCGTCGCAATGGTCATTGGCCAACGAGGCCTGATTTTGCGGAACATGCCACTTATTAGTTATATGCATTCTCATGATGTATATGCATGTGCGGACTGGCACTTTCTGATAGTGGCGCCGGTGACTGAAAATTTGTGAGGTAATCGGTTGTCTTCGTATGGGCCATGTGATGAGGAGAAATGAGGATAACGTCGTGAGGATAGTTTTAGGTCTGAATCTTGATGGCTACAAGAGTAGAGGAAGACCAAAGAAACGAGGGATGGACTGTGCGTAGGATGATATGGCTAGAAAAGAGGTGACTGATGAGGTGACAAGTGATAGAGAAGTATGGAAGAATACATGCTACGCCGACCCCAATTAAATTGGGATAAGGGCAGGAGAATTAAGTCTCTTTTTTCTTGCACTCGTATGGTAAGTATATGTATTAAATCTGTAATGGGTCAGCAAATTTACAGCATTAAATGTGAAACTAATGTACATTTTAAATTAATTATTGGTTGCTGGCTAGCAATACATTTATCCCTTCACTAAATAATATCTAAACTTTAGAAGCTTTTATGATTGGTTACGTTAACAACTTTTAATGTGGTTAAAGTATCCAAGTACGTGACGAATTGAACTCGCACCTAGAGGATTTCAATGGAATTCTGAATAAAGTTAACACCAAACTTGCTTTGTCTTAAGCAATCATGGCGCCAATGCGAGATTGTCGCGATCATTAATCACTAATTTGTTTGGAATAATTTTCGTGCCATTTTTCCTTTTCTTGTGTAAATACAAAATACAAGGTGTCCAAAAAGAGTATCGGGTATATGTTAGTTCAATAAAACAAAAACTACTAGTAATCTAGTTTTTTTTTTTGTTGATTATACAAAATGGAAAATTATTTCGAAAAGAAAACGTATACAAATGGCGACCGTTACGCTGCTGGCACTCTTCTAATCTGGAATGAAGATTGGTGATAACACGCTGACACATATTTCTCGATATTACTACCCTGATGTTTTGTTTCAATTGCGTTAGGTTTGTCGGATTATTCTCGTAAAGCTTACTTTTAAGGTATCCCCATACGAAACAGTCGAGTGGGCTAACGTCGGGGCTTCTGGGAGGCCAGTTGTTGTTACCTCTACGTGAAATGACCTCAGTAGGGAATAATTCGCTAACAGCTTCAATTGTTTGATTTGATGTATGGCAAGTGGCCTCGTCTTGATGGAACCACGTTCTTGAGTTGAAACCTTGAAGCTCCTGCAACTCTGGGCCCAAAAAGATTCGCAGCATATCGCAATAACGGTCACTTTTCAGTTTGAGCGGTCGGCCTCGACGATCTTCAAGAAAATAAGGAAAGATTACGACCTTTGGGCTGGGCAGGGGTCGTTCATGCTTTTGTCTCGGATTCTCCTCTGCCCAGTATCGACAATTCTGCTTATTAACATGACCATTCAAGTGAAAGTTGGCTTCGTCACTGAACCGTTACGATAATACGCTCGTACGCAATAATCGAGATGCGTCCCCCGGTTACTGCTACATTGCGACTAAAACTCCACAAAATGGCGGACTCCACGACCCCCTTCCCGCGCCCCTCCGCAACTCAGAAACAACTTCAGCGCTAAAAAAAAACCGATACTCTTTTTGGACACCCTGTATAAAGAGATCCGCCCCCTGTCAGCGCGACAACGCGTTCAGGTTTACCGAACAAAATGAAAGCGATGATCGCGTATGTTAGGGCAAAGCATGAAGTCATAATCAAACTACAGCTACAGTTCCTTATCTTACAGGTGTCAGGGCACACAGGACATAATGTGACCTCTTGCCTCGTAAACTATGAACATCTGTGTTTATTGCGAGTTTTTATCACTGACAAACCCTACTCGATCGCATTAAATTAAACTTCAATATGTACAGAATAATAATTGTGTTTTCCACCCAAATAATTGTGTATCGCCTAAAAAGCAGCCAAGTTGAAGTGAGATTGAGCCGAACAACACATTTCTCCTATTCCAAACGAATCATAAATCTTCTACAATGTGAATCCCGGAAAACTTCCAGCGACATCGTGCCAGACCCAGGCGAAGATGGCAGGACACGTTTGACGCTTGGGGGGATGTGAGGTCCATCGTGTAAAGTTCCTCATACTCCGTTGAAAAGAAGGATCCACCGACCAGACTGGTGATGTGTCTGGTGAGCTACTGTACGACAGTTATTGTCGGGTTCTTATATGCGTAACTCGCGGATAATTTTGATTGCGCGATGCAGGATTTTTAGTTCTCATTGTGTGTCATAGATGTCACTGCTCACCTTTTTTTTGTGTATGTCGCTACAATGGCTAGAATGCAATGAATAGGTTTTAAAATTGCATGCACCTGCACTAAGCACACAAGCACTATACGCAATACTTACTTATACTGATCGTCTTCCAAGAACTTCTGCAGTTCTTCAATATAACGTACACTGTTCAGATAGTTGGAGACGTGCGGCAACGGAGCGATGTCATACTCAGATGTTTGGTATTTTTCGAGCGCTTTCAGAACCACTGCCATCTTTGCGACGCGGTGGGGCGAGTCCGGGGGGTGTGCGATGTCGATGTAAACAAGATCCGTCAAGAATATACCTGTAGAATACATAAATATGATTAGTACAACAAATATACGAAAATAACAATAAAAAAGAGTTCTTTAATTCATTTTGTTCTTGTAGTTTTGTGGTTTCGAAAAGGTCATATTATTCTCTCTCTGTTCAAAAAAGTAAGTATTTAAAATAGTTTTGTTCTTTATAGCTTCCGCTCGTAAATGAAATGCATAGTGAATAAGTGAATTAGAGCGGCAATCAGGTAAGTCGTTCTGCGGTTTTAGGCGTAGGTACTATTGATCAGGAAGCAAAAGGTGTTGCATTTTATAAATGAACGTAAGGTAAAAGCATAAACTTAACTTATGTGATCAAATATTCCAAATTCGTTTTGGAAGACATTAAAGTAACTGTTCAAAGAACGAAAACAAGCAGTCTTATAAAATATCTGAAGCTAAATAAAAGCTTGACAATTTAAATCTAGTAATGTTTGCTACCAACCACTTCATCTATGCTTGAAACAATACAGCACATTTATGTACTCAACTCAATATGACCATAAATACGGTAAGTACCATATTGTTACAATAAGGAAGTTATAACAACAAAAAAACTTCAGCAAACACTAGTGATTTGTTCCTGTTGCTGTACATTTCATAAATTAAATTTGCATTTCGTGGGGCACTGACGCTGCTAGTTATAAATTAATAATACATTTAGTAGCTATTTTAAACGAGTAACCAATTGTTTGGTCAAGTGGTTACAATCGCTACTGCTGAGTATGAAGTACTGGGTTCGATTCCTGGGTCGGGCAAATTGTTATTGGGTTTTTCCATCAGGATTTTTTCAGTAGCAGTCACGGAGTCTGGATTTATGCCTGGTCCACGGCAATAGGCTCACCCCCTATTACATACGATTTAATCATAACTGGCGAAATGTGGGTGTACTATTAGGTACACCTCTGCCTAACCCATCTGGTATAACAGGCGTGTTGATATGTTATGTAAATTTTATTATTTTTTAAACTAACGTTTTAAACAATGAATTATTTTAATAAAAAATAAACCCTTACGACTCTTTGATTATTTTAGCAATAAAAAGCACAATGATGAGGTATTTAGTTGTGGTTGTATTTATTTATTAAATAAGGTATTTATTCATGGGAAAATCAATAATTTTTATACAATTCTACCGTGTGTTTAATATGACCTCATTTAAAAATAAGGCTGGTCCTACAAATCCCTCATGCCTGGCATACCCTAGGTCCGAAACGATTGACACAATATGCGTACAGGTACCTACAATACGTCGTCATGCAGGTACAATATCTTTGAATAATATTATTGTTGCGAAATAAAAAGTAAGAATTGTACCTTCTAGCGTATGTGTCGTGACTGAATGCGACCACGTAAGAGCCAAACACCCTCATCAATGCCAAAATCAGATAAATCCTCCAGTTCAGTGTCTCGGTATATTTCTATTGTATACAATCTATTTTGTAAATGTTCGTTGCAGTAAGACTGCCAACTTCAATTGATAGGTTCCCAATGCTAATAAAATTATTTGTTCTTCACTGAATCTCGGCAAATCCAAATCATTTGCTTCTAATCTTGTAATCAGCTCTTCTACTGTTTAAACGTTTCCTTTCCACGTAGTCGAATAAAATATTAGGTGTGTGTAATTTCTGCCTTATTTCTGCCTTAGTTCTGATCCTAGTAATTTAGAGACAGTTAGTTTAACAAAGAGCTTTCATTTACTTGAATGAATTAGGCTTAGAAGGCTTAAAAATTATATAGCGCGATAACTACCGTTATCATCAGATGATGATGTTACGGCGCTATACTTATAACTTTTGTTCAGATTAAAAATACCTATCCAACAATGTATTACACATAGCCATTGGAGGGTGGGAGCAGAGTTCATACAAATCCTGGCATCGTCCTTACTTGATATTGCATGACGCGTAGGCACGCTTGTGAGCTCTCCAGCACACGGACGCGCAATAGATCCCTATCGTGCGTCCATTAAGGGTACTCTATAGCGCATTTATCGTCATGAAGCAAAGATCATGCTTGT
This sequence comes from Standfussiana lucernea, assembly GCA_964057025.1. Taxonomy (NCBI): domain Eukaryota; kingdom Metazoa; phylum Arthropoda; class Insecta; order Lepidoptera; family Noctuidae; genus Standfussiana; species Standfussiana lucernea. The sequence goes on from OZ059784.1 coordinate 12,053,371, forward strand.
TATTAATAGAAATGAGTAAACTCAACTTGCTTTTGTTAGAGAAAAGGCTGACACGATGAGTATATTATGAATTTATGACCTTGTAGGCCTAATTCATTCAAGAAAATGAAAGCTCTTTGTTAAACTAACTGTCTCTAAATTACTAGGATCAGAATACGCCCTTCATTTCCGCTTTACAACCTTGCTGGCTTGTTTAGCTTACGGAAGCTAATTAGGTGCCGATACGAGATGAGAAGAATAGCCTGAACCAACGCTGATATAATAAAAATGAACCATGATTGACGGACGTAAAATAAATACAATTGAAGCTAGTAGTCCAGTAGTTATGTACTTTTACCTGGAAAGTATTCCGAACTTAATGGAACTTTAACAGGTTGTTTGGGAGTACACTAGGAAGACTATCTTAAGTTTTCGACCTCGAAGACCCCGTGCGAACTACTGTAGATGCTGTAGTAATAGGAATTCACAGTAGGGTGATGACCAGGCACGAAAATGTAGAAATAACATTACAATCAACATCATATCAATCATTATAATAGGTAAACTCATATTGTTTGTACAACGATGGGATTCTTTGTGTGTGATAGGGTTCCTTACAAAACGTTTCTTACATTATATAATGGGACATTATTACGTTAGGGGGACGGGGGGGCGCCATAGGTTTTCCCCTTGTACGTTGATATTGATTATTGATCAATATAACTAACATATAAATGATGGTAGTAAATAGTTATGCTACTTTTAACATTTTATGAAACTTTGACTAACTTTGATCAGCTGTATCTCCGTTAATATGAATCCGCGTAACACTGGTCACTTTCCCTCACTCGTCACTTTAGTTAATTCGACAGTTAGAGAAAGTGTCGAGTTGACGCAACTGTCGAATTCACACACGTGTCCAATCAGCGAAAGTGACGAATCAACGATACTGTCGAATTAACCAAAGTGACGAGGGAAAATGACCAGCGTGACGGCTTGGAAATCTGGTTCACCAACAACCTTCCAGGAAATTTAACGTTCTTCAACATTGTCATCCAATGTGGTACACAAAATGTGCTCAGTTTAAGAGATGTAAGCGAAAAACTGAAAAAGGTCGGAAAAATCGAGGTTTTTGTAGCTCCCCCCCCCCCCCCAGTTAGCACAGGATCCTCGAGGTCGAAAACTTAGGATAGTCTTCCTAGTATACCCCCAAACAACCTGTTAAAGTTCCATTAAGTTCGGAATATTTTCAAACTACCTCAACTTTTTCAGACTTGTCAACTGGATTATAGAGTAACGTATCCAACACATCGCATATGTTATATTCACACGGAAAAGTCAATAAACATTAGCTAGTCTTACTCAACAGACCATACTAAAGCATTTATTGTGATACTGCGACCCGGCCTTGCTCCGCACGGGCGTAATGGCAATGTCAATCCATAGACATTTGCGTTCGACTTTGTTCATTGGTAATGTAATAAAAATCTACCGCAATAAATTCAACTGTTATTGGGATTTTTCTTATGATATTTTTCACTACCTACCAACCAGGCATAAATTCTGAGATCGAGGTAAGTCTGATGGCGATAGGCTCGAACAAAATTTAATTATACTTTTTTTTTTAAACAAGCTTTTAATTAAATGAAAGGAAAAAAATACGGTTTATGTATCAACATCAAGCTAAGTAACCGATGCGATCCTGGCTGCAGGATCAAGTCATGTCCGTCATAAAAAAAAATTGTCACCACAACCAAAGGTGCAAACTAGCAAGTTAACTTGCCAGTTGTTTTGTTAGTTTGCAGTAAAAGCTTTTATTTAAATAAAAGCTTTTAAAATCAGTTTTATTATTTAGTTGAGACAAGAGAACTTCCACCAAAGTAGAGACATGTCTTGATCCACCACTACAATTACGCTTCTTTGCTCTCTTAGCTTAACTTCAACATAATACCATTGCCCTATTTGTTGTTTCGATGTTTCGGGGCCTGAAAACCGAACCTATTAATTATCCCCTTAAAATCATAGACCGTCATAATGAAACATCGTCTCAAGATAAGCGATGCTAAAAATAGTAATGAACCAATGAACTCCGTAGTAAAGCAACGGGTATTCCCGGAATCATTTCAATGTATAGAACGGTGATAAAAATATGTAAACAAAACTGTTTATAATAGGGGGTGGCCTAGTGTTTTCCGGGAATAAATAGTCACGTTTTTTGCAAATTATAATGTATGAGTTTTACAGCAATCAATCTACCAACATTAATCTGCATGGTCCATAAATGATTTAACGAATGTCTGGACTTAAAAAGAGACAGTGACCTCTGAATTTGTTTCGGCTGTTTGTTCTCAGAGTACTCAGATACGAAACACCGGCCCCATCTAGCTTTAAAACGTAACATGATGTGACGTGTAAAAGTGTTTTTTAAAACCAATTTGCAGAAATAAATATGATTTCATGCTAGGCTCACGTGGTGGATCGTAGCCCACTTCCGTACACAAAGACGAAGACTGTGTCCCAGCAGTGGGACCATTATAGGCAGATTATAGCCATACATTACTTACCAAGATATGGAATACATGGCAAAGGAATACATCTCAAATATTCCCTCAGTGCAGTCCAGTTGTCCTTCTCTCCGAACAGTTCCGCGAGTTTATCGAACTGTTGTTTATCCTTTTTAGATAAGCACGCCCATGTTTTTGTCAGCCTGTAAATCAAAGAATATATCAATCATTAAATGGATTTTCACTAGTATTTCGATTTATTATTATGAATTAAGAGTGCTTATTCTGAATGTGCATTCGGTTCCGACTGGTGAAACATACAAAAACATGTTGTAATTTCTCACTCTTTTTTTAAAGTTGAAATCTTTTTATCTCATCAGACATGTATGTAATCAGGCATGTTTATCTGCATGTTTAGCCAGTTCAAAAATAAAGTGAGATGAATTCACCGAATTACAAACAAGTAACAACGCTTTGTTTCAATTTCGAATTGCACCAATATTTATATAGACGGATACAAGATCTATTTAGGTATTTAATGCTTTCCTCACCTATATATGCTGGCACTGTGCAAAGCCGACACAACAGCAAAAAGAGAGTGCAGATTGTTCAGTTCATGCAATTTTTTCCCTACTTTGATAAAATGCGCCAATATTTCAGCTCGAGCCTTAGGGGATTGCCCATTTAATATCTCCTGTACTGTCCAAAAACTGACCTGGAAACGAAAAAAGTACATGTTAACCTATTACATAGTATTTGTTAACTTGAAAATTATTATTTCAATGTCATGAATACACATAGGCAGTTGTGCTTTTTATCGCAACTGATTCCGTCACAGCATTGATACTGACTAAATACCGCTTTGTGCACTGAACTGTAACTCGAAGTTATAAAATAATGCTTTTCATTTACCCAGCCCACAGACTGCTGACGGACGCTATTATTATAATTAGATCATTAAGAGCACAGATCGGACATAAAGGCGAGATCTGTTTGTTGTGTACCGTTATGCATTTGCAGTTCGCAGAAATTAATGTCAGAAATTAATGTCGATTATTTAGAGAATCTCGACGAAAGGATGTGAACTATTCAGTGCCGGAAATAGCAATCACGAATTACTTAACGAGTTGCAGCCGCTTAACAGCACAAGAATACCGTCTGATGAGGTCACTTATTGTTATCATCTACAATGAACAATTGCTTACATTGTTGGATCTCATCTCTCTCCAATCGTTATTTAAGTCAATTAAGTTTTATTATGGCATGCTGAAAACTTTGTACAAACTGCATTGTCTTATGGAGCTACTGCACAGGGCACGGAGACGCCTCGGCAGCCGTTGCATTGACAACGATAAATCTTTTACGTGCACATCGATAAATAGTATAGAGGCAGAGGGCCTTAAATACGGCCCGTGACAGAAGTTGTACACTCAACTCACTTTTGGCGCCACGAATTTTATTAGTATTTACTGCCGTCTCTAGATGCCGCTTCATCGATTCCGTGCTCTGAGGACTGCTCCAACAGCAAACAAATAATTTAGGTATCTACTAACCCTGTTAAATCTTTTAGTAAATGCTACCACGTTGGGCGCCACAGTCAACTTGTTTAGTTTGTTCCATCCACATGTAGTCAATTCCTCTGGTCTGATGGATTTGAAGCAAGGCAAGTCAAGTAGAGTCAGCTGATTTGCGATATCTTCAGGCGTGACGCGCATTGCTGAGCACACTATCTCATCCCAAGACTGGTTGATGGATGAAGCTGGAGGTAGACTGCTAGTCTTGTACTGGTAGACTGGATCATTCTGCCTAGCATTTCCGTTGTCTCCGTGGCTGTGCAAAATAAAACACTTGTGTGAACTTAAGGCGTTGTTGATCACCCTTTGCAAATGCGAATTTAATGTTGATCACACCATAATGACAATAGATTTGAATCAACTGTATAAAGGCAAACCATATCTTGGCTATGTAAATTTCATCGATTTGTGTGGGTTATGACATTGTTAAGGCTAATATGAAACACTAAAGTATTTGATCATAACATACACAATAAGTACCTAAAATAAGACTTCCGAAAGTAAAGTTATTTTCCACTTTTTTGTGTTTTTTTTGGAAGTCGGTTATTTTTTTTGCAAAAACGTTTTTATTTTACCCTTTTTAGTTATCGCATCATACACAAATCCTTGTCAAGTATCAATTTCGCAATTTCTTTTGAACTTGGATGACATATTTTTTCTAGCTATTTTGATTTCAAAACCAAACTGCTGAACCGATTTTGATGAAATTTCTATGGGACCAATCGGGAAGTAGATCCATTCAGATAAAAGAAGAATTTTTCAAATCGGTTCATACATGACGAAGATATGAGGTAACAAACACAAAAAAAATGCAACCGAATTGAGAACCTCCTCCTTTTTTTGAAGTTGGTTAAAAAAGATGGCAGACTATTAGCAGTAGGTACTATAACAACTTCAAACCAGTTTCAGTTAACAGGTTTCATTTGTCGATAGAGCATTAAATATGCATATAACAGCTGTATACAAAGAATAAATTAGAAAGTCTAACATGTCACATCTATGAAACTGTAGTAGTATAAAACAGGCAGCTAATAAACTTGTTTAATGTATTGAAAGTTCATTCAGTTTAAAAACATCAGAAGATTTGTACAAGTAAGTTGAGAACTACAGTAACATAATAGATAACATTATCTCAAATGACCTCTTGTATTGTATGCATTAACAATCACTTGTTAAAGAACAATGTCTCCCTTATTTGTTTATAAACATCCTCTATAGTTGTATATTATACAACATTATAAATTCGTATCTATGAAGATAAAAATGCATAATCATGAAGTATATTTCTATATCTACACAAGGGAGTGTATAGAAACCTATATGATTTCATCCAGTAAGGAATCAACAGAATATGAAGATTTTATAAACCTTCATGGTCCATCAAGGTCAACTGGACTAGAATTCTACTTAAAAAAATACATACATCAGTGGTTCAATGGTTTCTCTTTTTGTCAAATTAAAGATTATCTAAAAGATTAATCAAAATAAATATGAACCACGCCCCCACTGGGCATCAAACTTATGGACCACATCAAACTCCATACTTCGCTCCAGAACCCAAAGAGCTGAAGCTGGCCTTACAGCTGCTAGGTTGAAATGGAACTGGGCTGGTCACATCTGCTGCATGTCAGAGGAGTAATGGGCAAAAATAACAACTCAATGGACACCAAAGAGCAAGAAATGACAAAGCGGCAGGCCCAGAAGGATTTGTACTCTTTCTCAAAGGATTGGCCTACAATCGCACTAGATCGCGAAAAGTGGAAGGAGGGAAGGGAGGCCTTTGCCCTGTAGTGGGTCAATACAGGCTTATAAAAAAAAAAAATAATATGAACAATACCCATAGTTGTAATAGCAGGCACAGTCATCTTTTGTTATAGTCTTCTGGCTGTTCACAGGAATGTTAGAGGATTTCTTATTGCTCTGTTTACATGTTGGCATGGATTCCAGTGGCCAGTTCTCCTCATCTTCATGCTGAAACATCATTGTTATAGTAGAGAGTGGTTCTGAATTACTTTTTTAATACTTGTCAGGGAACTGGATTATTGTGCTGAGAAACACTTTACCTTTGTCAATTTGCTGTAGTAGACTCCTTGCATACAACTGACAAAGAATTATAGTTGCAATTTGAATGTATGAATAATTTAATTTATTAATCAATTTGCTTATCAATCAAGTTCCCTGGCTTAACATAAATTTTCAGCTATGTTGGACAAAGCTAACTATGAGCCAACTCAATGCAAGGCAATGTTTGTATAGCGTTTATAATGTATATAGGATATGCAAGAAATGTGCTGAGTAAATTTTATGTGTTAATGAATGATTGTCATTACATAAGTCCTTTACATAACATTCACACACTGAGAAGGCAATACATGTATATGGGGAAGATAGACATCTCCAGTCTTTAAATAAAAATTCAATCATTTTATGATATTAAGATTTGGCACCAATGTTTGGTTTGAAAACATATGTCAGGCTGGTATTGCTAAAAAATGACCATAGTTCTTTGAAAAGGGCAGCAAGGCCTGCATGCTAAAATGTCAGAACATTTGCGTGAGTATCATACTGCATTTTAATGAGTACTTTACTTTTGCTTGCTACCAAGGGGTACCTATTGTATTGCCCAGTACCAACATGGAGCTCCATGTAAAATACTGGTATTCAGCAGCATCTGAATAGACTGGAAGCTGACCCCAACATAGTTGGAAAAAGGCAAGGCAAATTTTACGAGATATGAATAATTTTAACCATGTAAAAAGCCTGCTTCTAGATTAATAATCAGGGACTTAGAACCAATAATACAAAGCTTCTGTATATATGTACTCATTAAGAAAGACAGTATCAACATCTACCAGCTTATCAAATACAATGATTACATTATAATTAGTAATGCACAGAGATATCTAAGACAAATTTTAGGGCTGTGGGCACATCATGAGTCATATTATTAATAAGCTAAATTGATGTCATTAAGATAAGAGTAATGGAGCAAATGTATACATAGGTATACATTTTATTTCAGGATAATTTTAAAAGCATGATTGGGAATAACAGACTGCCGATTCCATTCATTCTTAGTCATTCAGAAATCAATGTGGCTAATAATAAAAGTATAGACACAAAAGCTAAATTGAATAACACACAAAGCAGAAATAAAGTATTGGCTGTGGGAATTTGAAATGACATACAAGACCTGGAACACCCTGTCGGTTTTAAAATATTTGACTAAGCGCTGAAAATGAAAATCGAACAGAATGCCCATTTGCTCAATAATCCATGAAATGTAAAATATCACCCGTTTATAGTAAGTGAAGATTAGCAACTGTGTTATTTTTTGATATTCAAAACTCCAAATATATGGAAACATAATGCCAGTCTTCTTATTTGTATTTAAATTGAATGTGGCTACTATTTTATCAGTCTTATTATGTTATTGAAAGCTATCCTATTGCCAATTATTAACCTTATGAATGCCAGAGCGTAAACGCATGTGCATGCACTCCACGTTAAGCCACAATTTCACCAAACACTTAAAAAATACCTACAAAAAGAATAGGGATTTTAAAACTTTATCAACTAATAATATTATTAAAGAGGCAAGACAAGAGATTAAATATTTAAGGTATACATATCAAAACACAGAAAAGTAATAAAATATGTATATTTCGTGTTACAGTGCATCACATTTTTTGTCACATATTTGAGTCATTGGAATACAGGGCACACACTTGCTTGTCACGTATATGCGACAGTGGCGTTCAAAAGGTTAACATGCACAATACAATAAGCTGCTAATGATAATATCCCAACAATTGTTCAACCAATCTGAGAACCAATCCTAGAACCTTATGTTGCCAGCCATAATAGTATTTATTAAACTACTCACACTGATAAAATCTTGCAATCTTTGATAGTTTCAAATAAATATTCAAAAATATGGTCTCAAAAAACAAGGTACTGCTATTTAGTATTTTTAAGTTTAGAATACAGTGAGTTATAATATAAAATATACAACATGCATATTTCCAAAATATCGACAAAAACACAGTACAATACAATAACAATATTATTATTATAACTGTATTATGAAGTCTTTATAAAGATGATTCAGTGATGGTTCAGTGATATTGTTTTAAATCCAATTGTTTGGAAATAATTAAACAAAATGAAATAGTGAAAATATACCTCAACTATCCTGAGGACAGCTAAACTATCACTCAAAATATCCCGCGGCATGTTGGCCTTACTACAGCATGTACCTAATGTGACAAAAAAAATATTGATGACCAAAAGGATAAACACACACTAAGTTCACAAAAATTGCAAATATTTCTCGACCGATGCGCATCAATATTTCACGCACAATGTAGTAAACTCATCGATTGCAATTGAAATTTGAAGTCATTACTTCATCAGTCTGTTCATAATTTATCAACAAACAAATAATTTCAAGATACCAAATCCTAATTTTTACATTAATCGGGGTATCGTTACTCGATGCTATAAAGGGTACGTTATTGTTGACTAGGAAAGAACTAATAAATATGTAGTAGTATGTAAATACAAAGGCAACAATTCAATAAATTATATTAGCGCCCCTTACAATGAAGTCTGACCTTTCTAACATTAAGATGTTTGTTTTCTTCATGAGACTGGAAAAAAAATATTAGCTGAATTAATTTGTAAACAATATTACTACTTACCATTGCATTGGATGGATTTAATAACATAAATACAAGCTTCTATTTAATTAATTTGCATTTGCGATTTTAATTGAAAATTAGGGTTTCACAAATTTAACTGCAGGGTTGCAAGGAGAAAAATAATGGATGAAAACAGAACTGCCAACCAAAACCATTAAAAATCAAAGACAATAATCTATAAAGCAGTATATTCACTGTTTTTCACAAATACGTTTCCCTTCGACCGATTGGTTTTTCCTAAGGGAGAAGTGCAGTGTAGATACAGATTCATGATCATTAAAATCACCAATGCGGGTTGGTTTGATGATTTTAATAATTATAACTCTGTATATAACTTGTAACTTTTTAATTTCATTTATTCCCATTGAAAAACTATTTCATGAAAAAGTCACTCAATGGGGTTGTATGAACTTTGAGGATTGTATTGATGATTTTAATGATTATAATTCTGTAACTAAATACCTATTACAACCGCGAATCATATTTTGTTCAATGTGCAGCCTGACAATGACCGGCAAATTGCGAAAAAAAGTAAGAAAATTTGAATTTCGCGGGCTACCCTGGCGCTTCCATCTCAAGTGACTGATGAAGGTCACTAAAGTTCCTATTCTTATTTGAAACGCATAATAGTTAGTGAAAAAAGTTAAAAATAAACTCAAACGCAAAGCATTAATTCAATTAAACCATTACAGGCACTTTTAAATGTCAAAACACAAAAAAAAATGAGCTACAGTCCCAACCACAGGGCATATTAACTTGTGAAAGTACTGTAGTTGCCCATAAAAAGCGTAGATCTCTATGGAGAAGAATAGGCAAGAAACTCCATGGACACTTTTAAATCAATATGTTGTTATCTACAAAATCTTGGTTACATCAATAAATGTCGAGATTTTACATATATTATCTGAGAACGATGTTGAAAGACGTGCGATTACGAGCGTCCAGAGTAAAAAGAAAAAATCAACAATTCAAAAATACAATAATCCATGGTAGCTGCGAGATGACCAGTCCCTACTGACAGCGCCCATTCACGTACACGACGCATGGATCTGCCATTATTTTGAAGGGAACTGAACGACCCAACACACGCGCCACCATCAGCGAGACATTTGAGTGAGCATGACATGCTCTCAACCGCCAGGGCAAATAAAATTAATAATTGGAGTCATTATAAGATGTAAATGGTAACTTTATCGTACATAGCACTCACGCATGTGCTATGCAATTATATAATACTAAGAGATTGAATCTATACAATTTAAATATATGTTTACAATCTTCTGCTGGCAGTTTATTATACACTCCTTTGGAAAAAACGGGCACCTTACAGTCATTGGCTGTTCTATGGATAATATTAATATTTTTAGTATGTCATTAACTTATATGACTAGAAATTTCATATTATCAGTGAGAATATAAGTAGTTTTTAACACTTAAGTCCTGGAATCGGTGTTTTAGTCAATGTAAACAGAGAGCCGTGTTAAAATGGATTTTTATGGGTATAATGAAATTAAGACTACGAGTATTTTTTATGGTATTTTAATAAAAAAAAGACGTGAATAAATGAAAATTAATAACGAGTATGACCTCCCCTTGCAGCGATTACAACATGTAATCGTCTTGGCATGCTTTTCACCAGGCTTTTGATGATGTCCTGTGGAATGTGTTCCCACTCAGCCGAGATCACACGTTTAAGCTCCCTGATGTTTTGTGGAAGTGTTTGGACAGATCGTACTCGCCTTTTTAGGAGGTCCCAGACGTGCAAAACGGTAGGCAGATTATGAGACACTTTGACATAAAAATAAAGACTAACGAGGGACGTAAGACTAGGCAATATGGTCGACAGACTGTTCTGAAAAGCCTTCTCCTCGGGGCTTAGATTTATATACCTTATGTATATTAATTATTATCTAAGCTTCGAGAAAAAAAAAGAAGTCTGACAGTATTGAGATTGACAGATGACTAACCTCATTTCACCATTGGCAGTATATAGCGTAGGCTTAGAATAGTTGCAGTGAAGGCATAGAGTATAGTAATATAGATTGGGAAAGTGAAGGGGAGACGAAAATCTGTCGGATTCGGATAAACAATTAACAAACATGGCTAAACCAGTGGATTTGGAGCTGAAAAAAGCATTTATTGAACTGCAAGTGAAAATGGTAGAAACCTGTGAAAAAATACAGATCATAGACTCCCAAATAGATGTGCTGAAGCGTGTCATGCAACATGTAGATATTACTCAGCGAGAGATCAGTACATTCCCACCTGCTACTAAAACTTATGAATCCGTTGGCAGAATGTTTCTTCTCACAAACCTAAACGATGTGAAGAACAACCTCAAAACCCGAGAGTCTCAATTAACAGTCCGAACAACAGAATTAGAAAACAATAAACAGTATTTAGAGAAGAATCTGAAAGAGAGTGAAGACAATATCAGAGAAATGGTACAACAAAGGAAGGAGCAGGGTGAAGCTAAATCGAACTAACAAATCCCAATCACAACTAAATTGTTTTTCCTTATTTTGTGTAACCAGTTGTTTTAATTTTTTGCTCTGGTAGACCTTTTAAGTTAATCTTAAGCTTTTTAAATGTTTCTTCAAATAATATTATTAAATACTTTTAGTTAGGAAACTTTAAAACAAAGTATTGTAGGTGGCATTCAGGCAAGATTTTACACATGGACAAAGTGCCTCTCAGCATTTGGGTGTTAATTTTAAAAGGGAGTGTAATTTCTTTAGTTTGTCTTGTAAACTGACCGCATGTGAAAGAGTATCCAAGACAGTGTTTTACAATGTTACTTATCTTTACTTAATAACTGTGACATAGCAAATAGTTTTTTTTTTATAAAGCTTCTAACCAGCAGTCTCTGTCTACCAAATAATATATTGCTGTAGTAAAAAAAAACATTTTATTTTATTTAATAATTAAATTTAGTAAGCTATTGAAGCTGCTACAGATGAAGTATTTATATTATTATTAAACTAGCTAACTGGCGCAACTTCGTCTGCATAACATATTTGATCAATGCTCCGCTCCTATTGGACGCAGCGTGATGATTTACCATAGCCATCCTCAATAAATGGGTTATCCGACAGTGTGTGTAGTCGCAGCGGAAACATGTCGAATTTAATCATTTCACTTTAGCAGATATTTAGTGTATGACGTCGTGTAATTGTGTATGGTAAGTACACATTTGTGCATCCAACCATTGGGGAGCTATTCAACAAAAACTGTTTCCGCTGGAACTACGTCGTCCTAGCGGCACTTTTTTTTTCCTCAGGACGTACAAGAAAAAAAATACATTCAATAATTAGTGTGTATCGAGAGGTAAATGTGTATGTTTAAATGAAATTTGTGTGTCATAAAACTGCGAAGATAATCAAGTTTCCGCTGCGCTGACGTTCGGCTATCTGATGAAAATCATACAAAACGGTTTAGTGCAGAGTTGTAATATTTTACGCACGTTGCTTAGAATTTGTGTGTAATGTTTGTGAAAACAGGATTTGAAAAAAACATTCTGTTCAGAAGATATACACATAAAGGTAAAATAAGGTTATTAGGTCCCAGTAGGTCAAATAGGAACTCTATAGCCTAACTTATAACGTTTATTTATATCTTGTAAGGGTCTACACTGTCTTGCCAAGTTTAATTTATGTGCTCTTAGTAATTAATGAGCAATGGCATAATTTACCACGACCGGACCAGTATATTGTATGACATCCGTTTGTAGGACTTTTTAATGGAAAACCAAATGCAACATATTCCGATATTCAGTGTATTAATGGAACTATTCACATACAAAATTTCAGCTCATTACACTAAATAATTAAAGAGAAATAATAAAAACACCAGAACAACCGCAAAACATGGATAAACCGACCAAGTTTGAATGGCTACTAAAAAGCGGCCGTGCAGTATATAGAGCTAACGTTCTAAAATTTCCAGTATAGTATCGTTATTGGATTGGTACAGGTGGGCACACAATGCTTGAACAAGTAACTATTAAACTAATAATTTTCGTGATAAAAATATTAGATAACTTGATTTTTCTTAAACTTCCGAAATTATTAAAATAATAATTGCATCTGTATTAACAAATGCATTTATTTGTCAGAATATTGCGAAAAGCTGTTACAGAAGGTAATTATTATGTCCTTAATTTCTGCTGCTTTCAGCATACAAATCTGTGTCCAAACCTTTGCAAGAGTTGCTTAACCTGGATCGGTAAAGTAACCCATCTGTGGCCAAACCATGGGGGATTTGGGCATCACCTTATCCATCAACATCGGCAAGTTTTTTAATGTATTACATCGGGCAAAATTAGTTTTCAGCTATTCCGACTACACTACGACTAAGACCTATCACAGAAATCGCGTAAGTAGTTACTAACCAAATTTAAAAAATCAATATCTTTTGCGTAGAGCAAGCGATTAAGCCGAGAGTCGAACTGAGAGACATGAGCGAGCACATACGACGTGGCTATTTCTTCATGGCTTCGATTCTTCCATCGAGCCAACAGGGTAGTCATTAGGCGGCTGGCGTACGCTGCGAGACATTCGCCCTCCTTCGGCCGGCCGTTGTGGATGTTAACAAGCGATGCAGAAAGAGTTTCAGTGGATGCATAACGCGCAAGGAATAAGTCGCGGAAATGCTGCCACGTCATGCCTGCATGCGAAATCTGCGACAGCCACGATGACGCATTACCTTTCAGGGCTTTGCTCAGAGCTATAATAAGCGATGCACCCTCCAGTGGACATTCGTCGAGGCAAATATCGATAGTATCGCACCAAGCACGTGGATCGGTATCTGGTAGCTCCGGATTAATTTCTGGCAGCATGATCTGAGGTGCCACTGTTGGTGTCCTGATGGCTTCGATCAGCTGCATCATGTTCTTCTGCTGCATTTCGAACATAGCATTCAGTGGGAATCGAGTCCAGATCCCAATTCTGATGACGGCGTAAGCGATGGCTGAGCGATAGCGCCGTTGTCATTAGGGTTCGGTGGTACCGGGTTCATGATGAAATGTTAAAATAATAGTTTCGGTTTCGGTACACAAAAATCACAGTTTATTATTTAACACAAATTTACATTAAATAGCACTAACAAATAATCTCCACAAAATGGGCAAACCGACAGTTTCGTTCTGAAGGAGTGACTTGGTTGGAGTTCCGAGCAAAAGTGATCTCGGCACAATCCCCACTCTACAAAACGACTCTGTCCACGTGCCGCCATTAAAACAACATCTGACGTCACGGCGTTTACCCCTACTACAATGGTCAAATCAGCAACTTGATGTTTAAAAGTTATCGCTTTCTCCGACATATATATGGGCTTTTACAGTAGGCGATATAATTGTTATTTATATTTAGTGAAAAAACTCATTCTTATATCAATGTAGGTATTATCTCCTTTATTCATCAATCAACTAATTTTTTACATTTTTAAATAGAACTTAAAAAAAAAACGTAAAAATAGTGGTCGCCGGTATTCGAAGCAGGGTGCAGGCTACCGGTGGTTAGGAGTTAGGACTCAAGAGATACCAATGAATGAATGAAGAGGAACCAATGTTATTATTACTTTGTTACTTAGTAATGTTGTTTTTTTTTAATTTTAATTTTAATTTCGTCATTAACTAATAAATACTTTTAGAGTATAAAGATAACACAGTTGTTTTATTCTCTGCTAAACTATTGTGTTCGCAACTGTACGAAACCATTAAACAGTAACGATACTATACTGGAAATTTTAGAACGTTAGCTCTATATACTGCACGGCCGCTTTTTAGTAGCCATTCAAACTTGGTCGGTTTATCCATGTTTTACGGTTGTTCTGGTATTTTTATTATTTCTCTTTAATTATTTAGTGTAATGAGCTGAAATTTTGCATGTGAATAGTTCCATTAATACACTGAATATCGGAATATGTTGCATTTGGTTTTCCATTAAAAAGTCCTACAAACGGATGTCATACAATATACTGGTCCGGTCGTGGTAAATTATGCCATTGCTCATTAATTACTAAGAGCACATAAATTAAACTTGGCAAGACAGTGTAGACCCTTACAAGATATAAATAAACTTTATAAGTTAGGCTCTAGAGTTCCTATTTGACCTACTGGGACCTAATAACCTTATTTTACCTTTATGTGTATATCTTCTGAACAGAATGTTTTTTTCAAATTCTGTTTTCACAAACATTACACACAAATTCTAAGCAACGTGCGTAAAATATTACAACTCTGCACTAAACCGTTTTGTATGATTTTCATCAGATAGCCGAACGTCAGCGCAGCGGAAACTTGATTATCTTCGCAGTTTTATGACACACAAATTTCATTTAAACATACACATTTACCTCTCGATACACACTAATTATTGAATGTATTTTTTTTCTTATACGTCCTGAGGAAAAAAAAAAGTGCCGCTAGGACGACGTAGTTCCAGCGGAAACAGTTTTTGTTGAATAGCTCCCCAATGGTTGGATGCACAAATGTGTACTTACCATACACAATTACACGACGTCATACACTAAATATCTGCTAAAGTGAAATGATTAAATTCGACATTTTTCCGCTGCGACTACACACACTATCCGACACTAAAAGAATTTTTCAATTCGAACCAGTAGTTCCTGTGATTAGCCCGTTCAACCAAACTAACTCTTTAGCTTTATAATATTAAGTATAGATAAAAATGTTCTCAGAATCATTAAGTATTTTATTTATGTATTTGGTACCTATCATCATCTCAGCATAGGGTTCCCATCAACTATATTGACAATACCAGACAAAAACTTCAAAACCATAGTGAGTGCGTGATTCCAAACAAGAATCGAAGGCGTGGTGGAAGCGTTGGGTCGACGGCTCTATTTTCCAGCACCAGAGTTGGCTTGGATATGGTTTATCAGTACAGATGAATATTGAACTAAAATTCGTTTTAATTTATTGATATCATTCGTTGTTTGCACCAGTTCTCGAATTAGTAACTTTCTTTTGACCGTTAATGCAGAATTATGCTTTAAAAATCGACTCATGCAGTCCAAATCCGGGAAATTTAGGATGTAGGATGTAAGGCCTCTTTTCCATTACACGGTTTCTCGCCGTGAAAATCTACGGTTAATTCGCCGCGTGTAGGCACGGTCGTCAGTGTGCGTGTGGTATGGATCACTATATGAGCTTGTCGACATGCACGGTGGCGCCAAGGCACGGCGCCGCGGCCGCGTGCGCCGTGACTGCCCCTCGGCGCGCCGCGTCTACGCACGGCGTGATTTTCACCAGTGTTGTATGGCAGTCTATCGGGGTGTGTCGACGGTGCCGGACGTACGCACGGATTCGTGACCGCTTATATACGCTGTTTCGCGATTTTATTATAAAATGAACATAAAACAAGAATTATTAATTACGTTGATTCAAGAAAGGCCTGTAATATGGGATAAGACCATCGACGATTATAAAAATAAGCGGCTTAAATATGATTCCTGGAAAGAAATATTTATTCATTTCCAGCCCACATTTGAAGATTTAAGTGGTGATGAGAAAAACAATTTTGGTAAGTTACAGATATTTTAACTTTTTACTTATGCATAGTTGTTTTGATAGGAGAGGCGACCTTCGTTAGATACAAAATATTGTGCAAATCTGTTGCGAACTTCATTAGCCGCCAAACTTCCGCGAACTGCATTCGTGATAGGTAACTGGATTAGTTCCGATTCTGAATCAAGGGTGGACTCATTTTCACTCGCATTGTGAAACTGAAAGTTTTCCTGCTTATGTATAAAATTTTGCAAAACACAACATGTTTTCACAATATCAACTGCCAAATCGATGGACACATTCATTGGCCGGTGAAAAATTCGCCATTTATTGGATAAAATGCCAAACGCACATTCAACAAATCTTCGCGCTCTGGTGAGTCTGTAGTTAAATGTACGTTTTAATTGATCAAGCTGATGACCACCAAATGGACGAAGCAAGTGATAATGCAAAGCACAGGCTTCGTCCGCAACGAACACATATGGCAAATGGTAGTCAATTCCAGGCAAACGTGTTGCATCGGGTAGATTTAATCCGTTGTTTGTTAAATTTTTCCAAAATGGGGTCTCTTTAAACACACTGGAATCACACTCCTTTCCGTAGGCGCCAACGTCAACAAATATAAAGTTGTAATCGCTATCTACTACTGCCATCAAAACTATAGAAAAAAAATGTTTGTAATTTAAAAACATCGAGCCACTATCAATTGGCTTAATAAGTCTGATGTGTTTTCCATCGACCGCTCCTAAGCACAGCGGGAAGTTGGAAGATTCTTGAAATTTGCTTGCAATGTGTAGCCAGTCTTCTTTAGATGGCATTTTCATATATTCTTTATACAGTTCTAACCAAATGTAGTGGCATACTTCACGTACGATGCAACTTATGGTTTTTATTCCAATTCTATAGCTGTAGTATAGGTCAGTAAAGGTATCTCCTGTTGCTAGATACCTGAAATATAAAACAAAACGGTTCAGGTTCAAATACTAAAACCCCATTTTAGGTCGGGGTCGATTCAGTTTAGGTCGGGGGTTTTTATAAATTTTGAATTTAATAATTATTATTTATTTATTTTCAGGGCAAATGGTGATGAAGAAGTGGACCAATATGAAAGATAGCTGGATAAAATATGACAAAAAAATTAATGAATGTAAGTCTGGTTCTTCAGCAAAAAAAATAAGAAAATATATGTTCTATGATGAAATGATGTTCCTAAAAAAAAATGTTGAGCATCGCAAGACCGATTCTAACATGACTGAACATGTTCATGATTCTAGCCTCAGTAATGAAAATTTTGATAGTGCAGTCCCGAATCAATCAAGCTCGGGATACACTGAACGGAGTGAGACGCAAAGGGCTAAAAAAAAAAGAAAAAATGAACTAAGTGAAGTTGACATTAGGTTTATGAAGTTTATGGATTCAGCAGAACGAGATGAGAAAAAGAAAAGCCGTAGTATGAACTTTTTTATGGGAATCGCTGATACAGTTGACAAGTTCAGTGATGAAAATATGATAGACTTTCAGTTTCAAGTAATTTCAATAATTAAAAATATTCAACAAAGACAGTGTACTCAGTATATACCTACATCAAGAAACCAATGGGATCAAGGCCATCAAGGATATTTAAGTGGTACAGCATCCTCAAATGCGCAATCGTCAACATATGGATATTCTACAGCTGCTAGATCGGGCTATGGAATAAGTCGTCCACAGACGTCTTCTCATGATTTTGGACACGGTTCTGGTTTAGAGCCAATCCACTACCGACCCGAATCACAATTATCTGTACATAGTGTAAATGCGGAAAGTATCTCGGCAGATTCTAAGTTTCTATTGAAGACGAATTCGATTTTAGTACCGCACTTGAGTAGCATTTTCAGCGTAGTGTATTTTTTGATTTACTTGTTCTTAAATTAATAATTATTAAAATTCAATTAGGTACATGTAATAATTTTGTTTGTGTGCAATAAACAATTTTAAACTAAAATATGTCATTTAATTTTGTACCTACTTACCTCAGAGTTACAGCCAATCTTTCTGCGGGCGATATACTCTCTCGCATAAAAGTATCTTGATGTTTTAGTTCCTGGGATAATTTTTGGAGCAAGTTGTCGAATGTAGTTTTCTGCATTCTAAAATAATTGTAAAACTTGTCTTCATCTTCTCTCAATTGATTCTTGACAAGTGTATGAAACGCGCCATATTCCTCCCTTTTTTCTAAAATCGGATGTATCCAAAACCTTACTTCCCTTTTTTTTTCTATTTTCTTTTTCCTATATATGTAATAAGCAACTATAATCTTTTTTTTCGTAAGAAAATTCATGACGCAGCACGTCCTACACAGCCCGAGTAAAAAGCGCTACTAGCCAGTACTTACCAATGTCTCGCGCGGTGATTTTGCCGTATCATGTACAAGCTAGCACGTTTTTTCAACCGTAAGGCTTACACACCGTACGTTTGAACAACCGTGTAATGGAAAAGAGGCCTAAGAGTACAGACCGGATTTTGTTATGAAAAAAGTGCATTTAACCCCTAGTCGTGGTTGGGCGACACGCTTTGCACACATGGTTTCGGCAGGTCTGGATTGACACAAAAAGTGACCGGGTTTGAACCAGACTCTTTTTAAGCGCAACACACACAACGGGGACGGGAGCGGGTGAAGCGTCGTTGCATTGCGTCGTAATTTTTTTGGGAGAAAACAGATCTTCGCTAGGTGCACTAGTTTTTGAGAGATATAAATGTGGCCAAGCTGGGGAGAGTCTACAGATCGGCCACCAATACACCCTTATAACTTTTGAACCAGTGACCAACTAAATCTGTGGCTTGGCGAGAAATTCCGAAAAATTGCCGACTAAATCTGGGAGAAAACAGATCTACGCTAGATGCCCTAGTTTTTGAGATATAAATGTGGCCAAGCTGGGGAGAGTCTCTACAGATCGGCCACCTATAAACCCTTATAATTTTTGAACCAGTGACCGACAAATTCTGATATTGGGCGACAAATTTCGACTAATTACCGACAAATTATTTGTGTTATCAAAATTAAAATCCGTGATGGTGGCCAAGCCAGTGTCAGTCACACGGTCACACCCCATATTCGCTTAGAGCGCCCTCGATTACTATAGACGTGACACCAATGACGAAAATTTCAACGGTTTTCGTAGCCGCCATCTTTGATTTCAATTCTAAGGATTTTTTTTTTGGAAAAAATAATTAATATAAATCTATATTATATATTTTTTTAAAACGCAACCCTTCTCATCTTTGCAGTCGGTTAAAAGTATGTAGAGCAACCTGCATGACATAACAAATGACCACGATAGCATGATTGTGCGAGTGAGAAGTCGTCGATCGTCAACTGTTTTCCAGAAAAAAAAAATAACATTCCGACGTGATCACATCGACGATGCATCGTCATCGTCATACCTCGACCGCTAGTCTAGTCTAGCTAGACCACTGAGGAAATAAGGCAGATGTTTCTGTATATAAACCGCGTAATTTGACGATTTTTTTTTTTTTTTTGAAAAAGTAAATGGCCAATTTTGAAGACAAGGATATAAAGGTAAATATTGGCTCGATAGATTTTGCGATTAGGCCTTGACAACGCCGCCAGTCTCTTGGGCACATTACCGGCTGACAGCGTTGAGCAGTTTTTTGATGTTCTTTTATAGTTTGTAGTTAGTTAATTTTAGTCATTTTAATTATTATAATGTAATCATAGTTAAAATGTATATCTACAAAAATAAAAGTATTTATTAGGCCTTTGTTGCCTTGGAAAGTATACTGAAATAACTCGGACTCGCGTTGGGCACGAGAGACCTTTCAACGCCTGATTTACGCAATAAGAGCGAGTTTTATGAACTTTAAAAAAAGAAATTGTAAGCCCGCGCGAATATTTCTACGGGCTGTCAATCTTGCACGGCGGAAGGCTTAAGAACGGAAAAAGCAGGGTCAGTCATGTTAAGAACAAAAGGATCAGTAATAAATACCAAGGTTATCTTGATCAACACGTCAATTATTTTCAAAATCTTTATTTTTACACAAGAAGAATTGTTTTCAATAATTCTTATATAATTTGTTTTAATACTAGGTTCATGATTTTTATTTCAACTAAATTATTTCTTAACGAAAAATACTTAAAATTGCTAAAAAAAAACGTTGATCGTAAATAAAATAGTGAAATATTTACACAACAATCTAAATTAAGTAGTATAACGTAAAATTAAAATTTATTTAATAACAAATATTACTTCATGTGACGTTATAAAATGGTAATAATGTTCAGTAAATTAAAGCTAAAAAAGCTTAATAAGCATGTTATTAATTAAATAATGTTAACATTAAAATATTTATTTATTTATATGAGTATAAAATACCTAGTGATATTGCAAAGACTGCTTCTTTTATAATAATCAATAACCATATAATATAATAAAGATATTATGTACTATGAATTTTAACATTTTACTATTTAATAAAATATATTTGAGTATATGGAATGGGCAATACAATAATTGTACTAATAAAGCGTATTCTATTCCATTAAGGATAACATATAAACCTTGAGGAAATAGCCTACGGAGTACGCAACTACGGGCATATAACACTGTAATCGTTCAACAAATAGGAAAGACAAAGGGATTCTTCACTATGTGTATACTATCTTGACACAGTTTGTAAGAAGCAGTCTCTCACTCAACTCATCACAGGCTATGTGAATACTATTAAAAAATAAGTGTTATATTAATAGTTCGTTAAAGATTAACTTGTCATGATATAAAATAAACATTGCCATTACAATAATGTAAATAAGAATTAATCATAAAATATCTTCACAAAAATGCTACATTAAATCTACAAACAATATAAATTACAATTTCCTATAACAATAGTCACATTTATGATTATTTATTTAGGATTCCACGTTAAGAAGCTATGCTACTGTCAACTTCTCTAGAGCCATGAGGGTCGATTGATGTCGTAAGGTTGCCTGCCGCCGAGGGCGGGTGGGTAGCCGCCAGGGTACAAGCTCATTATCTGTGCTCCTGTTTGCCTCAACAACTCTTCCTGATGGCGCTGAAGATACTGTTGGTACAGTGGTGACGATGGGTCGGTTCCTACGAAGGGATAACCGGCTCTAACTTGTGAATGACCAATAAAGGGAAAGGTGCTCGCAGTGTGAGTCGAGTTTTGATGAGCAGGTTTCACTAACTTATCTGCGTTCGCTTCGGCGTTATTGCGTTGCTGATGAGCAACGGCTGCAACCATATAGTTGGCTGCCATGAGCTGATTAGCGGTACTGTTGCGGAAATCTTCAATAGTAAAGCTGCCATTATCTCCGTACAATCCACTACTTAAAGCCATGTTTGTTGACGTTCCAAAATTGAATGCATTCCCAGGCATAATGCTCGACTTGACTGATGATAACACATCTGTCCCGCATGAACTGGGATGGTAAGCTTGGCTGATCTGTGCTGTTTGTTTAGCGTCAGAAGTTCTCTTCCTTTTATTTTTTGTTTTCGCGTCCATTTGGGAAGCTGCAACACTGGATGTTTTGTAAATACTATTATCCTTGCTCATTGACATGGATGGCTGGGAATAAATACTAACAGATGTACTGACTGGATGTATCTCTGAAGAAATACTCTTGTTAAACATTTGCGCCATTTGAAATGATTTATCATGGTATAATGAAGCTGCTTGGTTACTTGCAAAACTGGACAAATACCTCTCATCATTAGTGTATCTTTCCAGCATTTGAGGAATATTAGGCAAGTTACGCAAAGTATCAAGGGGTATGGGCGTAGGATTACTGTATGGTGTTTTATATGGATTTGAACTTACTAATGGATGATTTTGTACAAGTTTTTCAGTTTTTTGAGATTTGGCAAGTGTGTCTATATTTTTGGCAATTACATCAGTATCACTTATTGATATGGCTGTATTCATGTGATCATTCTTAAGATGTCCTCTTGGATTGGGTATTCTCAGTTCACCAGGAAGATTTTGCTGCAACTCCTGAGTTCTCTGTAATGTTGGCCTGGCCACATTATATGAGTTATACTGCTGCTGCTGCTGCTGAAGGCTTTTATTATAAGCAATAGTATTCGCACTTACTGCACTCATTTCATTTTTCAATTTTTCCACGTTATTGGCACTGTAAGGCGTAGAATAATCTGATGGTAACATCTCTGGTTTGCGCATATGACTTGTCATCTTCCAATTGCCATAATCTATTGCAGCTGATGAAGAAGTAGTATTACATGAATACAGTTTTTTGTTTGCCAGATCTATGTCGCTTATTGAAAAGCTGCTAACGTTCTGACCGCTAATGCTTTCGTATTGCTGGTTGTGATGTGCCTGAATAAGATTTTGGTTCATATTCATTTCAGTATGGGACTGACTGTGTGCTGCAGGTATATTTCCTGAATTCATGTTAGCTTTAGCAATACTTTTTTGCAGATGTTGGTTATTTAATCCTAAATTAATAGCAATGGCATCAACGTCATACCCCTTTTGCTGTGTGTTCATATTCGATTTGGATATGTCCCGTGGCAAATAATCAACTTCGTGTGAATGTGTGTCACTACTGCTTCTTCGATCAATTTCAGGATTTAAATAACCCATGTTAACCATGTCGACATTATCTTTTTTAATGATGCCAATGGGCTCATCCAAATCAATGTTGATGATATTCTTGTTATTCTGGATTGATTCATTCATTTCATATTTTACTTCTCTGTTTTCAGTGGCAAATTCTATGGGAGCCCCCATAGAATTTGCTTTTTCTCGTAAGCTGTTAATTTTGGCCAGTTCAGATTTTTCACTTAATGCCAATGCTATGTCGTCAACTGAAGTTGGAGCCAATGAATGCAAAGTCGATGAATTTTTCTGGTATTCATTCTTACTAGAAACCGGTGTCGCTTCTTTGTTTTCAGCTTTCAAGGTAGGGGGTACTGGGGAATGATCTGGTTCATTGTAAGTCCGTTTTTTGACAGGAAACAGGGCAGTCTTAAGATCAGCCATCATTTGAGTAGAATTAGTGGTGGGAACTGGAGTATTTGATGTAGGCGGTTGTGGCGAATTTTGTACTTGGGAATAATTTGTAGAGTTCTGTGGGTATGGTGTATACGCGGGCGAAAATGGACCTGTATATTGATTTTGTTGATATGAATTTTGAGGCAGAGGAGGCAGGGGAGGCAGGGGAGGGAAATCATCTTGAGCACGTGCGGGTTTGTTAGTTGCTGCAATTTTTGCATTATCAAAGTAGGGAGGTGGGTTCTGTGGGTATGCAGGAAGCGGACTCTTGTTGTGGTCTACGAAATAGTTCGGCGTCGTTGGCCCCGTGACATTGTTGGAGGCGTAAACATGTTGGGAATAAGGCGAATAAGGGGACTGTGGAGCTTCACGTGGACTGCAACTTTTCTCTGGGCTGCTTTTCATTGATGTTGTGTCTTGATAGAATCCAGCTCTCACGGTTCCGTTTATTATAGGGTATGTAATCTTTTGAAAATCTTCAGTTCTCGGAGATGCGGGCGAGCGTAGCAGCGGGGAAGTGTGTGACATTTGATGTCTAGGCGAATCAAGATCCTGACTGAAGGATGATCTCTCTGACACAGAGCTACCAGTGCTAGTTCTTCTTTGCCTCGGTGTTGTGCCCACATTAGGCAATGGACTCTCTCCGCCTTCAGGATTCGGAGTATCGGGCCCTGTCGGGGAGTCAGATTTCACAGGATTTTTAGGACTGGTAACCTTTGTATCCGTGGTGACATTTTCCGGCACTTTTTCTTCAGAATCAGTTTCATCGGGTTTCTTCTTAGCAGCAGGTGCAGTTGGTGTTGGTGCAGGTGCACCAGGTGCAAGTACAGGTGTACTTTTGGGAGCACCAAAGGCTTTAAACCACGCGCTAAGGTTAGGAGTAGCCTTTTCTTGATTTGGTTTAGTTATCATTTGCGGTTCAGTTTCAACCTCAGCATCTTTTTTGTTTGGCTGAACCACCACTTCCTCTGGTTGTTTTTCAACAGGGGCGTCTTCACATTTCTCTTCTTTCTGAACTTCAGTTGGTTTGCTACTCTCTTTTTGATCTTCTGTTTTATTGTCATCATTATTCCCAAAGTTGTGATCATTTCGTAGAGCAAACTCAACACCTGGTAAAACAGAACCGAGACTAAGTTTAGGGCTAGATTCCTCTGTCTTTTGAGCATCACGAACTTTGTTTTGAGGGCCAACTGGTAGAACTTCCTCTGTTTTTTCTGGATTTTTATTACTCAGGTTAGTAAGCAAGTTACCTTTACTCTTCCCTGGTTGAAGTCTTTCAATAGTCCTTTGAATTTCCCTTCTTTTAATCAACTTGGGCTCACGTGATGAAGGTCGTTTTCTAGAAATTTCTTTTCTTGTATGAACTGGCTTTTCTCCTTGGGAAAGTTCATCGTCCAGCCGGCTGTTTTCGTGGTCTTCGGTAGAAATAGTTTGAGCTGGACTATCGCACGGAGAACTCACATTAGATCCTTTTGGAGTGTCATCAAGCCATTTGCTTATATCTTTCACTGCTTGTTCTAACGCTTCGGATGCAGACTCGTTCTTAGCTGAATTTTTCTTGCTACCTTTTTTAGGTGCAGACTTATTCTTTAAATTTTCTATTGATTCTTCTTCAGAGTCCACATCTTTGACAGTAAAATCATTTGTGTTGCTTGATTCAGAATTATCTATAGTGCTTTGACTTGAAGAGAATAAAGTATTGAATAGTGAACCTTTATACTTTTCGTTTTTAGCTTTCAGCTTTTCAATAGTTTCTCTTAGTTTTTGATTCTTCTCTTTTTCAGGTATATGAAGATTTTGCTTTTGTTTATCAACGGTTTTTTGTTTATAGTCAAATAGTGATTCCCATGCATCCTTGGCAGCATGTCGTCTTCTTTCTTTTATTTTATCGTATTTATCTTTGACAAAATCCGGATCAGCCAGTTGATCAGGAGGATCATTTTGGTCCAGTTCAGTAGGTGACGGTGACGGTGTGTGAATAGAAGGCAGTGGGCTGGCACTCCTACTTCTATTAGAACTCTCTAAGGACTCATGAGAGACGCTTCGCTTCAAAACTTCCGGAGACTCTTCTGGCTCGTGATGTTTGCTCTTTTTCTTCTTTTGTTTTGACTTTTTGCCATCCTTATCTTTGTTTTTGCCATGTTTTTGTTTTTTGCTGTGTCTTGTTTTAGATTCGGAGTGGTCAGATTTGTGAGAGTCCTTTCTATGATTTTTGGAATGTTTACCATGATGACGATGATGCCCTTTGCGCTTCTTTTTGCCCTTGCTTTGTTTATTTTTATGAGATTCTTTAATCTTTTTTGTTTCTGGTTCAGCTTTAGGTTCAGGCTTAGGCTCAGGCTCAGGCTCAGGCTCGGGCTCAGGCTCAGGTTCAGGTTCAGGTTCAGGTACTTCCTCCTCTTCGGGCTTTTCTTCATGTACTATGTCTGACGAACTGGACTTAGGTTCACCTGAAATTAGAAAAAAAAATATATAAGCATGCTTATAACTTTTTGAGCTATCAACACATTGAAAAAGTAAAACGCCTATCGACATATATTATATACTAGCGGTGCCAGCGGTTTCGCTCACCAGACTGTGTATTCTTTTCATATAAGGGATTATTATGATATGAGAACTTGAAGTCGTAGTACATCCGTAACACTCTCTACAACATAATAATCTGAAAAACTATTAAGGGATGGAAAATCCTGGGCCCCGCAGTTAACTAGTTGAAATGTGTATTAAAAAACCGTTATATTTTTTTAAAGGAAATCACAAAAGACAGTACCATGTTTCTAACTAGGAAGCAAGAAAAGTTAAATTAAGTGAAACCAAATAGTCGATTAAAACATGCCATCTCAGAATATGTATGAAAATCGAGTGACAAGTGCTTATCAATCGTTTCGTGGAATCGATTCATAGCGAATCGAGTTCCTTTAAAATATGGTACCTCCTGCACAATTCTTAGATGATATTCTCATAATTATTGAAGATGAATAATACATATTTTATATTAATAAAACACCAATATATGGTGTTTAATTTTACATCCTCTTCTCCCTTTTTTAAAAGGTAGGTACCTACTGCTCTACGTGAAGGATATTGGATGTAGAGACTTGTCTTAGACTATAGCGACTATCCAAGGCGCAGGCGTGGCAAGATCAGTGGTGTCAGATCTTCGACACGCCACACATGGAGGCTCTTTACTTGCACTTCATGCATAAAACCATTACACAACCCACAGATAACCTCCACTAGATTCCGTATTATAAATATTTTGTTTGAATTCGAATTCACCAAATGTAGCGGTAGGCACGCGGTGCGCGGGGAGTGACAAGTTCAATCCGATTGGCTATTTCAAGGTGACGTCACCGGCGTAGTGATGGGACAAGTAGATTTCGATGTCGATATATTTTTTCAATCAGAATGATATATTAATATTCCTTTTTTTATTTTGTAAAGATCCACCTTCATTACAATATGTAATAGATTACCGAATATTCTTATTGAACAAAGTTTTAACTTTGACATTTGTACATGCCATTGGTTTATTTAGACGGTTGAATTCGCACAAAACCTGAATATTTTTTCAGAATGAACCGTAAATTGTATTTATTTATATTTTAATTGAACTATCTTGTCCAAATAAACAACAAAATATCGATAGCATCGATGTTTCATTTATCGATAAGCCAAAACGTATTGCTGAAAGTTGAGTGCAAGGGAAAGGCATCAACGAGATTCACTACCTCAGCCACTATAAGTTGTGCTCTTTCAAAAATGGTTGATTTTATAATTTTACTTAACAGTTGAATATTATCCCATCTTTTTATATAACTCAGGGTATAATTTTCCACACCATTTAACAGCATAGGTAGTATTTTTTTTTTAAGTAAACAGTATCAATCAAACTTTCATATATATTGAATTCTCTAAATTGCTGGCGTCATCACGGGTCTAACTTCTGGTCGACACTAAAGAGATAGATACGCAGATCGAGTTGTTTAATACTAAGTCACAAATATGCGGCGCGCATAAGTTGCCTTCTTTGCGGAATATAGAGGAGTTTATCTGTGACACAACCGAAGCCATTCAAAAGTATTTCGCAAATAACATAAAAAAAACTACTATGTTATAATGTAACCTCACATTTACTATACTTCATATAACTTGATTCCTGGATGGCAAAATTTCACCAATTTTTCAGTGGGGCCTTGTTATTATATCGTCTTACAAATAAGGATAGTTTCATTGAGTTAACCAAAGAAACTATGGCGTCTTTTCCTTCTCCTTTAAACTAAAACTTGTTAGTGCATTTTTGGTTTAAATATTATAGCCGAGTGCAATTAGACAAAAAATACTCAAAAGGTGGAACGAAGTTTTATAGAGGTCGGATTTTCATGAGATTTTTTTATTGAATTTCTTGAGGGGAGTAGAGAAGAAAGTTAAAAAAAGGAAATCTTCTAGGTAAAAGTTTAAGGTAGGCCATTTTTCTCAAAACGATTCTATGGTGGTCAATATAAATATTCTCCTGAATATATCCTTATTTTATCAGCTATCCACAGAGAACACAAACTAAAAAAGTGTTCCAAGGTACTCTATAAATGTTGATTATTGCTGAAGAAGGTGGAATGAGGCCGCTGGTAAATTCATTTCTCAAAATTTCTATCTAAGATTTGTTGCAAGCTTGAGTCTCTGCGCCTCATTTATTATCAATATCGATTCCGCTCCCAATTCTTAGCAATAGATCCCTTAGAATCTTAGATAGAAAGAGGGTAGACCGATTTGTCTGCCCATAAACACCCACCCGCAATAACTTCAGTTTATCCGTGATCAAGGTGCTTGAAACAGTGAAACATCGGGAACTCGAAATGGATAGTAAACATGGTAAATATCCCGTTTTATGTGTTAACGATAGTTTTTATAAGTTGTCTATCTTCTAAGTGTCCCTACCCTTTCGTTTAAAAGGACTCAAAACGCTACGTGGCCTCCTACTGGGTGTGAATAATTTGCTAAGACGTAGACATAATCGATACGAAATAAAAAGAATAACTCAATAACATCAGATGATTGCGGAAGCGTTGACTTTACCAAGGGAGTCCGAGGTGAAATAGCGACTACTGAATAAGTAAAATATTCTTATGGACATTATCTATACATATAATAAATCTGTAGACTGGGCGTTTCTGTACATTCAAAATATTTAGAAAAAAATAGTAGGGGTGTTCAATGATAACAAACAGAACCCATTTCAACCATTTTTAGATTTTTTGTCTGTATGTCTGCTTGTCTATGTGTCCGTTTGTCTGCAGTCTGTGAGTCTTCGGGTATGTTTGTTTGCTTTAGTATCACGTGAAAATTACAAAACCAATGTGGTTAGTTTCAATGCACAAATATTGTGCGTAACTTAGAGAAGGTATTAGTTTGTGTTTCATTGCAATCCATGCTCTTAATCAAAAGATATATGAATTTAAAGTGTTCAAGAAGAACTTATCATTATTACGTAAGATACTTGCAACGACATCCATTGAACCAAAATAGTAGATACTAATGAATAAAGGTGTTCACATGACTACTTTTAAATCGACTGCCCGAGTTTTTAAAAGGTTATGATAGCAAAAGGCACTCTATATGGTGATGATTTGAAAATCTACATAATATGGAGTGATTGTTCGATCGCTTTCCATGCATTATATTTTGACAGTTCTCAGAACTCCGTGCTCGATAGATGGCGTTGTGCATTTGACGCCAGTTGCTGAATCGAGGTGTTAAGATTTTCCGGTTAATAAACTACCTTCGCGACAGTATGTGGTCGTAAGTTTTGATTGATTAATCTTTTAAATCTATACATAAATTGCATTAATCCAAATCTCAAATTTGAACAGGTCACTAACAGGATCAGAAAACTAAGCTGGATATTCAAAACGCTGAGGTATATCGTATCAAAAAAGTACCCACCAGCACAAATACCCCCAGAAACCTGCTTAACGAGATATACGTATCCTTAGTACAGTCGGCCCTAGTATCCCCGTATGGGGGGGGGGGGTGCAGCTAAGGCTAAATTCATAGACCTTGAGCGGGGACAACGGGCTATAATATAACTAATTTACTTTAAAAACCGTAGATACGCTACACAAAGTCCTTACCAAATAAGCAATTTACTCTCGGTGCGGAAACTATGTGTATACGTAATTAAAACTATTTAAAAAAAACACAAATCTCTTCCATTTCACCCCAGCTCTGAAAAGAAGAAAAGATCTAGTAGCGGACGTTTCTCAAACCAAAACTTATGCATACACTATCAGTTATTCGTGTACACATTCACACAGATTCACTCACCCTCGCATTTGCAAATGCATTCACACACCCCCACATTCGCATTCACACACCCCCACATTCGCATTCACACACCCACGCACACTTACTCTCACTCACACACTCGCATGCCTGCGTGCGTGCTGCATGTTTAGTTTAAAATTCTCTCTTTTTTTGTATTATTATACCCTTTAGTTTTTGCATAAAACAAGTACCTAAATTATAATTATTAAGTTATGGAAGAGCGGAGTCTCCTAACACAGGCTTATATGCTTAAAAGGTGGCTCCAATCACTAGTTTTTAAGATTTACCTGTTAAAACAATAAACCATTTTTCATTTTAATTTTTTCATTCATTTAAATCATGTTCCGAATGGCGCAACTAATACTGCTTAGATTCTGTTCAAATTTTAAACAAATATTGCTTTCTTAAAACTTTTTTTTACAAATATTCCTTTTTAGGCTGCCATTTAAAGGCAAATGGTAGCCTATATAATTACGCTATGTGCTTGAGGGGGTTCATTATGTCCGTATTCTTCAATTGTTTGACGTTTCAGTATCATGACAAGCATGAGAACGGCTATTTATAATTTATGTCAACGGATTATACAGCCTAGCGGTTTCATGACTGCTCTGAAAATTACGTAAAAGCAAGTGCGACCCCTATAATATTAATTTCACTTTTCGTGATTTGTTTGAATATTTTTTCGATGCTGCGAGATATCTATCTGAAAAATAAAGTTATGTATGTAAAGTATGGAAGAAGGCATGCCGTGCCGACCCCAAATAAATTGGGATAAGGGCAGGACAATAATTATGATGATTTCTTTAAAATCTAAAAAGTAGTATAGGGGACAGATTTTGATAAGTTCACATGTTCTTGCAGTAGTACCTATAAGCCTTTTCTTTCTCTATTTGCAAATGATCACGCAGCAAAATCAGCTGTTCTATAGTTTTTTTTTGGCCGTGTAGGTATTGCAGTTTTATAGTAAACAGATGTTTTTTTTATAACCGATGAAAAATTTCTATATGAGGGGGGTCGGAGGGGGGCAAATGAACTACTGAATACGTGGTAACCGTTTTAGCGTCGGGGTCCCTTCCATCCTGAATGTACACTCATCTGTTTCTTATTAAAATATGTATTAAAAATAATAATATAATAATAATATCGCTGGACATTACACACAGCGCCATCTAGTGCCACACTAAGCAACGAGGCTTGTGTCGTGGACACTAGATAGTTGATATACTACATAGATACTTTTTGTTTGTAAATACTTACTTATTATACATATAAACATCCATGACTCGGTAGCAAATGTCTATGCTTATCACACAAACACTTGCTCCTACCGGGATTCGAACCCGGAACCCTATGAACGTAAGGCAGCCTCACTACCGCTGCGCCATTCGGGTCGTCAAAGTAAAAATGGTAGGTAATCTTATCACAAACACGATGGTATAACGTTGTCTAAGTAAAATCGGTCAAGGCACAAGGTTGTTGCAATTTTAAATAGTCTTGACTTATGTTATTGGGCAAACTATTAGTTTTATGTTTTTTCATGTATATTAAACATACTGTTCCCTCGTTAAACAGATGGAGGGGGGAGGGCATAGATTGGACTTTTTTTCGGTACTATACGGGCTTTATTTACAACTAGCTGTTGCCCGCGACCTTCTTCCGCGTGAAATTATTATAAAATATTACTTCCCTATTTGAATCGGATTTTCTTAACTATTTCAAAGCTGCTTTTTTTTGCACGGAACCCTAATTCTTTTTTGAAAATAAAATTATCTTAAGGTACTCTTCTAACATCAGCTATCTGCCAGTAAAAGGCCCGTCAAAGTCGGTACAGCCGCTTCGCGGATTAGCCGGAACAGAGTAACAAAAATTAATATGTTTTCAGTAAAAAGCTGTCATTTTGAAATTACAAACAGACAGTTCAATTTTAATTTTTGTATAGATAATAAACATGAACATGGTGAATAGACGAAGAGCTTGCTTCGACGGTATTTGTTACATCGATCTGCGTGATCCCTGCGTGTATGCTTCAGCGTCTTTTTTGCCCGTTCATCAGAATCCTTGGAAAAGTATCCGCTACTGCAATCATGGTCTATCTTCGGAAATACGAGATCTGATATTATTGCTCTGTTTTTCTTTTGTATCGATGGTATGTCTTATCAAATTATCAACACCCAGATGGCTACGTTTATCGCGGTTTCAGTAGCGTTTTTGACAGTTAGTCCTCTTAAACACAGGTGTTGGGACACTTTGCATACTTCAGCAAGTCGGCCATGATCTGGTCGGGAGCCCCGTATTCATATTGAGCTGCTACAACCATGGAAGTACACCTATTATGTATCACCATGATCAGATTTATACATTTACGACTAAAATCTTTTCAATACTTTTGAGTAACATAAATAAGACGAAGTGCGACCAAAGTGGCGAGACTTCATAAGTGCGCAATGTATGCACCACAATACGTTGAAAAACCAAACTTGAAGCTTCTTGCATTTGTGGGGGTTCACACTGCGGCACGATGTTCGTATTAATTCGGAAACACGAAGACTACCGAAGCGCATACTTTTTCTGGTTCTATTAATTAATACAAGCGTTTAACAGTATTTTTCAGTAACGTCGTTGTCTTCCAAAGGCTGGTTAAGCTCTCAGAGATGAAAATTTATTTTTTAATCATATTAACCGTTTGGACCCCGTATGTACCATGAGTAGAATGTATTTGCTTTCGTTCATAAACTTCTTAGCGTGTCGATGGCAATCTAAATTGACTCCCTCCAGAAATTGACTATGAGTTCCTTTAATACTTAAAACAAAGATGTACTAACAGGTTTTAGTTTAAATTAACAGTAAGTCAGTTAATTAGTATATTATTTGTAGAGGATGTTAAGAATATACTATGACTTCACGTTCCCATGTAATGTTCCTTGAAAATGCCAAAATAATACGCGGCCACGTACAGCTAGTATATGATATATTAGCTTATGTCTGCGGCTTTCCATGTATTAATCCAGGTTATAAACTATCTGTGTGCCAAATTTTTGTGCTTCTCTAGATTTTGCGTAAAAGAGTAACAAACATCAATCGATGTGTCCTCGCAAACTTTGCATTTATAATGCAAGGTGTAAACGGACCCTTCAAGAAGCCGTCAACCAAGCATTCTGTACATCATACTAAATAACCCTACTCAAAAATTATTACTGGCGTGAAATATCGCCTTTTACGGTAAACGAGTCATGGAGGTATTAAAAGTGAAGTTATCACACTAAAACTAGTATTAAAAAAAAAGATTGTGAAAAAGTTGGAACTTTGACCCCCAATATCTCCGTAACTAGAAGGTTCCCAGGTATGGTACAGAACAATAAAATGATCGCATTGACGGGGAGAACAAGTGACTTTTGGCTTCATTAAGGGTCTATTTACACCCTTTAAAACATTTATTAATTTATAAGATTGTCTTACACAGAGTGAATATGAATTTACAATTTGTTAGTAAAAAAAATTGCGTCTGTTCATAGGTTACGTTCCAGTAGCTCAACATTTAAACCGCAGCGAAGCCGTTAAAACATGAAAGCTTACCTCCTTCAGAATGCGACTTTCTCTTTCTTCTCTTGTGGTGGTGACTCGGAGATTCATTGGTTTTCAGTTTATGTTTTCTTGATGGAGTTGGTAACTGATATTCAACAGCAATTTCTTCATCAGATGATGAAAGTCTATGTATATATTTTTCAATCAGTCGATCAAATGCAGCTTGTAAATTATCTACCATCACAGTATATTCTGAAAAACAAAAGAAAGACATTTTAAAACGAATAATCAAAATTGATGCGTGATTAAAACTAGTAAAATTAAAATATTCTATACCAACCATTATCCTGGCCATTGTACAAACGGCAATTGTTAACAATAAGCTTAAAATCCGCTTTAAACATAGAAAAGTCAGTGTAATAGCCACTATCAAGACGTTCTTCCATTTTCCGCAAATCCATCGGTCTCCTTATAACGGCATAATAATTGGGCGCATATTCCTCTTCCACAGGATCCATGAAGGGCCATGCATCGTCATGAGCA
Organism: Standfussiana lucernea; assembly: GCA_964057025.1. Lineage (NCBI taxonomy): Eukaryota > Metazoa > Arthropoda > Insecta > Lepidoptera > Noctuidae > Standfussiana > Standfussiana lucernea. Next base: position 12,087,083 of record OZ059784.1, read on the forward strand.
GTCAACTGTTTCAGAACTTTATACATGTCGGTCTGGATGTCCTCGTCGGTTTGACCAAATCTGCAAAAAGTCAAGATGGTCAGTAGCTTGAAGTAAATAAGCAAATTGATACAATGAGTCAAATAACAATTAAATATAAATACATTTGAGATGTCTTGAGTTTCTTTCGTGTACTGCTGACGGGCTCGTCATTGTCAGGTATTACGATCTGTCCTGTAGCAGACGCCAAAGAATTGTTTGTTTTCCTTCCCGTTTTTATGAGCGGCTCTGGTGGAGGTTCGCCTTTGTGAGTAGCAGACGAGTTTTTTGAACGCTTGTCATGGCTTTTTGACGACTTTGCTACTTTCAGAGGCATTTCTTCTTTTGCACTGGATGAACTTTCCGATGAATCCGATGACTCTGATTTAGACCTGAAATAATAATGAAGTTGTAAGAATAACAAGTCTTGATGTTAATTGAAATGAGACATTATGGGTTGCCTGTGTCCTGCAGAAACTTGTTTGCACACATTAGTTAAAAGTGGGTCTTAAAACACTGCTTTTAGTTTCACAATGCAGTGTATTGAACGCATTGCTTTTTATTTTGCATTCCATCACTAGAGAAGGAAAGTACATCAAAGAAAACAATATACAAGTCATAAATATGATTACGAATTATGTTTTTTTCTTTCTTTGTAAATAGTCTCCATGTCTTTTTTGTCTAAGAAACTGAATATATAAATGGGAAAGACAGAATAAGCACTCTTTATTATGTACAGCTAGAAATAGTTAGTTTGTTTTTTATTTTTATCCCGACAGTGAATTGAATACCGTCTTTTGATTTCGAGCATCTGTCTTTGCACTCTCGACTCTATTAACCCTCGCTTTCGGGTCGAACTGTAATCCGGCTTCGAGTGAAATAACAATCTACGCACACTTGCTTTAAAATGCTAAACTCTTGTCAATGCAGGGATGCGTGCCTTCTGCCTATGAGAGCTAACGGGACGTAACCAACCACTCTGGCTCATTGCAGGTTGGTGGATGTCACATCTCTTCTATTTTTTGGTTCTACATGCCGGTTTCCTCACGTTGTTTTCCTTCACCGTTTCGAGAGCGCAGTGTCGCAGCAGAGAAGCTCTAAGGGCCGAACTCCACCCAAGCGGAGATGAGACGAGAGAAGAGATGTGTTATAAATAGGGCTCGGAATAGGTAGTGCAATTTTGCAAAATACACACATAATACAGATGGGGATTAATGATCTACTGTATTTGAGGTAAAATGCAGATTCATTTTTGCAAGCTAACCCTACGACTAGTCTTGGGATCGGAAATAATGTAGGACAATACCTTCCATTAGCGGCAGGAATATCATTGCGTAATAGTTTATATGTATATCATATTCTCATCGATTGCACCATATTTTCTACTTCGTCGTAGGTCTTTAAGTTAATCCATTTAGGCAAAGCGTTTTTGCATTCGAGGTACGTTTGTGGGTATATATCAAGTTCTTTATTAAGAAGATTGTACTCGTATAAATGGGATGATTGCCTAGGATACTGTCTTTTTGCGAATGTAGACTTTACTGAGACAGTGGGCGCAGCCGTGTTTTTCCTTCTGCCTTTTGTCTTCTGTGGGTTGAACGATAGAGTTTTATGCTGAATTAGAACTATAATAAGTACGTAAAGCTTTCTAACGGTCAGAAGATCTGAAATCCGGTAAAGATTCTCAGTTGAAAATCTGAAGGGTTTAAAAAACATAACTTTCAGTAGTGACCTCTGAGCCCTCTCGAGGTCTAGGAATTTAATTTTAGTGGCACCTCCCTAGACGGGTAGGCAATATGCAAAGACGGACTGAGCAAGTGAAATGTAAATCTGTAGCAGGAGTTTTTTCGAGAGTACGTGACGTAATGTCTCTAAGGTGCAGATTAATTTCGGTATTCGCTTCATTATTAATTCAGTGTGGTTATGTCAGGATAATCTTTGATCAACCATAATACCTAGGTATTTGGTGAATTCTACCCTAGTAATTTCTGTGCAAGAACAATTTTGGTTTACAGGATAGTGACATTTATGAATTTTAATTTTTAATTCGGGAGGGGATTGAGAGGTGTTGTCCTTTGTGAAGCGGATGAAATTGGTTTTAGTAGTATTTAAGGTTAAAAGGTTAAGGTCGAGCCAGGCCGCTATTCTTGCCAATCCACGTTGGTCAGTTATCCGGACGTGGTCCCAGGTAGCACCACAGAACACTATAGCAGTGTCACCTGCATATGAAAGAATATGTCCATCTACAATTTTCAGGCTATTTATATAAATAAGGAACAATGTCGGGCCGAGCACACTACCTTGACCAACTCCCAACTGGATGGACTCTTCAGAGCTAATGGTATTGTCTATCTTAATCTTTTGTTTGCGTTCGCTTAGATAGTCTTTGAGCAAGGCGTGAGGAATACCTCTTACTCCAATTGATTCCAGCCTATCCAGCAGTGTGGAGACCGTGACTGTGTCGAAAGCCTTTAGAAGATCTAGGAAGACAGCAAAGTACTTGTTTTAGTAGCCAAACTATGTTAATGGCACTTAATAAAGAATCTGGGTATGAAAAAAAGTTAATTCTAAATTCTAAATTTTGTTTTAACTTATAATAATAATCCCTTTTTCAGTTTGTGACTTTTTACTTACTTTTCGCGGGTTTGTGGTTAAAAGGTTATCATATCAGGCAACGTAAACTAACCGCTCGTTATTTTTAGTAGAATAATTTATGTTTGGCGCATAATCCTGCCTTATTGTGACTTAAAACAGATATCTCTAGGTCGATTGTATTGTCAGAAAAAGCAATAAGAGCTAGTAAAATTATAGCGCTGCTGGAAGAGGGGTGTAGCCAATGTTACGTCTGACAGCGGTTAAGCGTGAGTCGTTCAGCCGTTCAAAGAACCTGGACTCGATACCAAGAAACAGGTTCCGTTCAGAGAAGGTAAGACGCTGAGGAACCGCAAATGCAGTTACATAGACTTCAAAAGAAACCTTGAAGAGGTACGAGGAGCACAAGTTAGCCTATGGATAGTGAGGAGGAGGTTTTTAGCGGCTGATATACGCAGTCACCAGCACGGGCCCCCAAGTTTTTCCGTGAGCACCGGATTGCTCGATTGAAGTTCGCTAGAAATTGCCTATCTTGGACACTAGGTAACTGGAGTAGCGTACTCTTCTCTGATTAGGCTAAAATTTGAATGGTGAGGACCGACGTCGGCGAGTGTTACGAAGATCAAGGAAACGCTATGCCGACGTGTTTTGAAGAAATCAACCCTTATGGTGGAGGGTCCGTAATGTCTTGGGCGGGGATAACTTCCAGCTATCGTAACGAGATATTATTGATTGAAAATGGCTCAATAAATGCGCAAAGGTACATTACGGAAACTTGTCAACATGCACAACCCAATTACAAGCGAATGCTCCGGTGAGGGAGCGCGTCAAGAATCCTTAAGCGAGCATGGCAGTTCATGGGTTTTTCCATCAAGATTTTCTCAATAGCCGAAAATGAGTATCGATTTAGCCCAGTAAATCGCAATAAGCACATCCCCTATTAAATGAACTTGAACATAACTGTCAAAACGTGGTTGCCCTATACACCTATGTTGTTTCATAACAACCAATTCGGTTTCATTATGGGAAAATCTAACGTAGACGGGGCACTTTCTGTCAGAGAAATGTTCAATACATCCGAACACAAGTACGTAGTTGGGATCTTTCTATATATTTCTGGGGCTTTTGATAACGGATGGTGGCCAAAGCTACTACTTACACTGCTACTACTTAAAATGAAGACTCGTGGTTGCTAATCAAAACATAGTATATAATCTTGTTTACTCGTACTTTTTAAACGGTTCCGCGAAATCGGACATTATTCTATGTCGGTAATTGCTTTCGAGCATTACGAAATACGAGCAAACAGAAGACGGCATAGTTTGGAAAATTCTTATAAATGCCATACGCAAAATACTCGCTTTGGACGTGGAGTTTGGGGCACCAGCCCGTTATGCACAATGAAAGTGTTTGCTTTTCTACGAACTTTAACTAACTTGTTTTTCTTGTGGTTTAGGGGAACTGTTGCTACATTGACATTTTAAATGCCAGAATGTTTCGTAGAAGCCTTTTGTTTAACTGAGACGGTTGGTATTGGAGGAAGGTTCGCGTGTGGGGTCACGTGTCAAGGAAACCTAATCTACCTAAACACGGGACTCCCGTCATGGGCGACAGTAGGTACCTCTCCTTCACTTTGTAGCTATCTCACGGCACGGCGATTATTTTTTAAATCATGATATTAATTTTACAACTTAATAGTTGGTTAGATTATTGTTTAATATGCGTTAGCCATCAAATAATATTAATTAAATTTTTTATACACGTCATTTTGATTGGGCCGTCATACGCAGTTAGTCGCCGAAAAGCAACTGCATTGCTTTTCGGAGACTGAGTTATTGATATTGACGATGGTTAAAACAATGTTAAAACCTGCTGTCTTGTATGGATCAGAATGTTGGGTTTGCATTTGCATGTGGCGATGATGAGAATGCTAAGGGCAATGTGTGGCGTTACGCGAATGGATAAAATAAGAAACGAGTACATAAGAGGAAGTCTGAAAGTGGCGCCGGTGACTGAAAAGTTGTTTGGTAATCATTTGTCGTGGTATGGGCATGATGCGGAGGAATGAGAAAAAGTCGTGAGAAAAGTTTTGAGTATGAATGTGAATGGGTTTACGAGTTGAGGAAGACCAAAGAAACGATGGATGGACCGTGTGAAGGATGATATGGCAACAAAGGAGGTGTCTGGAGGTGTCGGAGGTGACGAGGAATAGAGAGGTATAGAAGACGAAGACATACTACGCCGACCCATAATGAATTGGGATGAGGGCAAAAGAATGAACATTGACGATGCATAATTTATTGATTACCTTTAAATTAACAACCATATTACCTTCAATTTACTCCTTGTTTATCAACTAGGGAGTCAGAGCAGAAATTAAAGAAAGATGAACACAAACCTCAAAAGATTCCTCCGCTTGGCTCTATTCTCCCGCGCAAGATCAGGTGTTTCTTTTCTTTCCTCCTCTTCTTTACCGTCATGCGAATTCGGTTTTGTTTCCTCTTCTTTCTGTTTAATTTTTTGTAAAACACGACTTGACGTTCTTCTCGGCGCTAGCTCCAACAACCTTAAAAGTATATCGACCATGAATTAGTGTTACAGAATATATGAAAATACATGATTTAGTATTATTGTTGGCCATGCTAAAAACGACAAATGCATACACCAGAAGAACGAAATCATAGAGAAAAATAAATTTTAGACATTACTTTCCCATTATAGCATCTGCCTGCTATGCGGAAAATGAATGAAAGCTACCTTTTCATAAACTGTGGTTATCATTCAAAATGTTGGGAGTACCTAAGTCATCCACGAGACCCATCTCGTGGATGACTTAAGTAACAATTGACCTAAAGTAGCCTAAACTTTTCAGTCCATCATTGTACAGGGGACTAATAGAAAACGAATTCATTTTCAGTTTAAAACGACATAATCTGGTTAATGAAACACGATTTGACAAATGCCAATAGAAATCACTTATAGGATGTAATATTGTACTGTAACGACAATTAGTAACAATCATATTCATATCAATTTAACCTAACCTAACCCCAGACCCGTAGTCCTAGCTGTTCGAGGTTAGCATGTTCTCAGAATCAGGATAAGGTCAACTAACTTTAAGCATGAAGAAGGAATTGAACTGTATAATATTAACATAATCATTTTATTTTATCGGTTTTATCATTTATTTCTAAACATACTTGGACTGAAGATGCAGAAGGAAGGAGCACACACGTAGGCGGAGAGAATATACAATATGTCCAAGAATATATCTATTTGGGCCAAGTAATTACTTTCAGGCAAGGCATAATAAGGAAATTGCGGACAGAAAATGCTTGGAATAGTTACTGGTCCATGAAGGAGCATTTTAATAAGGGCACTCTGCAAATGTCTCTGAAGCGAAAGCTAATGGACATGTGTATTCTCCTCATCTTGACCTACGGTGCACAAACTTGGTCTTTGACTAACATCCAAAAGTCCAAACTCAGGGTTTGCCAACATGCAATGGAGCGCAGTATCTTAGGTGTAAAATTAACAGATCATGTTTGAAACACTACACTGCGCTCCAAAACGCAAATCGTTGACGTGGCTTAGGATTAGTGCCCTGAAACAGTGACACGGGATCGCGGGCGAACCGGATAGATGGCGGGACGAACTGGATGTCTTCCTTGAGAGTTGGAAAAAAGTAGCACAGAATCGCGACCCTTGGAAGCAATGGAGGGAGGCCTTTGCACAGAAGTGGGACAGTACGGGCTAGCTATAATATATAATTCTATTAAATATATATATATCAAAAACTTGTGTATTATTTTTTATTAACTGTAGATTAGTAATTTGAACGACCACAATTAGTATTCCTAGGATACAAATGAAAACGCGAACGTAGCAAAGAGCTTTAATACTATTAAACAAAAAGATTCAAATAGGAGCTACACTAGGCGTATCACTAGGGCTTCCATTACGTAATTACGGACAGATTTTAGAAGTCCCATAAATACGTAACTGAAGAGTTCAATTCCGTAATAACGGAATTATAGGATAATATTAATTAATTACTAATTTATCTGGTTCCATAGTTTCTATCTACTCCATGGGCATGAGATTATGTATGTATTTGTAAATATCATATTCATCTTAATACAAATTAATTTATTATAGATTAAATTCCGACTTATATTATGGCAACTCTAAATGTTATGACAACACCGAAACTCTTTCAGTGGGTATCCCCCGAATTTCCGGGGCTTATTTTATAATTTCCAATTGAGTCCGCAAGATTTTATTTCTTAATCGTGCAGAATAGAGTTCATTGTTGAGCAATCGGGAAACGAAGGGAATCCCCGTTGGTTGTGGATAGTTGGGTACATAATAAAATCAAAGTTTAAAAGTGTTTCGCAAGTATTTGATCTAACTCACACCGAATAGAGTTTAATATTGTGGATTGAGCTGGCTTAGGGAACCCCCAAGATTTTTCTTTACTTTTATGAATTTAAAAACAGTCTCAATACTCGGTACTCAGTCATCACGCACGGTCACCTGCGAGAAGCCTGACCTGGGCTAAGCTTAATTCACTGAGTTGTGTGTATGTGCCGCGAATTTCGGTGCTTGGTTTTCAGAGGCTTTTCATCACAAGTTTTTAAGCATCACATACGTAGTAAAAGCGTATAGATACTTCAACGAAAATGTAAGTATTTTAACATTGACTTGTCTACTTACTTTGTCTCTAGGTTATTTGTGTAAGAGTTTTTACACTTTTTTGTTGTGTTGTTCGGTGTTTGTGGGAATAGACATTGATTATGTAATTGGTTGATGGTACGTGTGTAGTGCGTAACTATAGATATGTTGTTTATATTTAATTATTTTTATATTGTTTTAGGTCTGCCGCAAAGAAGACTGTTTATAAAGAGTTTTTGAACAAACGCACACAATCCACTATATGGGAACACTTCTTGAGGGCTGAAAATGGGCAGTCTTCAATGTAAACATTGTCAAAAAAAATTGAAGACTCCTGGTGGTGCTACTGGAGCATTACATACTCATATGCGTGCTAAACATACTCGTATTGGCGAGATGTCGAAAGAAAAAGATGCGCAAAGGGCGAGTACTTCATCGTCTATTCAAGTTTAGAATTGGAGCTTAATTTTAAAATTATTGTCTTATTTCTGTAGTTTCCTTTTAATTTCTTAATATAAATAATGTTATCATTTGAAGTCGTTTGTTTTTGCACTTCTAAAATACCTAATATACGCATACAAAATCGTGCTTTAAAAAAATCAAAACAGTTACGTAATTACGTAGTTACGTAATTGGAGAATCAAAATGCGTAACTAGTTACGTAATTAACAAATCCGTAATTTTGGAAGCACTACGTATCACACGCCCTAGGGCTATTTGTAATGGTGCAATTTTGTACGCATTTGTAGCAGATCTCACGCTTATACGAGTGTTATTTCTTGTTCCATGAATGTATTTTACATGAGCTAATCGAATTGACGCAAAGCATTGCAACAGCTAAATAGGTAAGTTTGGACTCTCTCGCCATATAGTACATACTCCAGGTTTATTAGTTATTCGAAAAATGCACGCTATTGCATCGGTTTTGCTGGTTTTTAGTAGTATCGCTTATAAAAATCTTTGGCAAATGCTGTTGTCTGATTGAGCAATCCTACATGACAAGAAGTTACTTGGTATGATCAGCATGACGTTGCGCTAGCTTCAACACTGCAAATTGAACTTGGAGTTTGCTTGTAATTTTGAAACTAAATCTTTTTCAGTAAAATTATTTCAATGTTTGCAATGGTTGCATGCTAAGCAAATCTCTCTTTAACACCTAACTAAGCCTCTAGGTGCTCCACCGATAAACATTCAACAATTACCCTTCTACAAGATTTATCATCCAGCAAGCAAAAAGGCGACAAAGCGGCCGTTTTCAAAGCAGCAATCTGCTTAAACGAAACTGAAAAATCGATACTGTGAAATAATTAATTTACTATGGCCAGGTTTTATACAAGTTGCTCACTGTAGCTTTGGTGTACGTGACATTTCCATAAAATCGATATCTTGTTCTTAAATTATATTGGTCTACTCTAGTGTGTGGCGCTCTATTGCAGTCATAATTTATTCAGATTTAATTAGGTTCGAGAGGCGCCGCCATATTTAGCAGAATGTTGCGTAAAACCCTCAATTTCATCTCCAAGAGGATTCTATTCGTAGTTCGCACATTATTCTTACTTCTAAATCATCTCCAACGAGAAAAAATCTACGTCATCTGATAACAGATAGACCGAAATGAGTTGGTGGGAAAACCCAGATAAAATTAAACTAAAGATAAAAAAACTGGCAAAAGAAATGTGGGTCGTCCGGAAGCGAGATGGGCAGACCACATTGTTGCCATCGGGGGAAAAACCTGGATGAGGCTGCTACAGAAACGTAGAGATTGGCACAAGAGAAGAAAGGGCTATACCCAGCAGTGGATGAATTCAGGCTGTGGATGATGATGAAAACATAGTAAAAATCTTTCTTGGAATGAAAGATAATAATGAGCGGACCAGATCGATTAATCGATATTGTTTCAGTACTCGCAATAACATAAATACCTAAACCTCAATTTGAAAAAAAAACTTGAGGAATAGCAAGTTTTCAAAAGTGTAAGATGCAATACGGTCTACAACTACTTATAATCCCTCTAAACGTATTAAGTTTCCACTGCCACTGCCGCACAAGGGCCTCCCCCGTGATAATGCTTTCGGCAATGAAGTCGGAAGCTTTAGGAACTCAAACGTTTGTAAGAACACTATTAAATATCACATTAGATATTAACATAGCCATAATCCAGAGACCATGTCAAGCAATAGCCAGCTCAGCCATACAAGCTAATATCATTTTCTATCTAACCATCACCAATCTTTATTGTGTAATTCAACCAAATTAAGGGGCAAGTGCGCAAAAACGGATGCAACACGTTTCTCTTCGACTAACTTCTATAAATTGGCAAGAGCCGGTCAAAGCGAGCTTAAAGTCCATGCACTTAAAGCGAATAATCCGAGGCAGTTTCGAGTAGAGTCATCCGAACCGAAACGGGACGAAAGACGTTTTTTTCGGTTTTATTGCTTGGACGCAAAGCAATGAAGAAGTCATGATGCGCCGGCCCCAAATAAATTGCGAATGCTAATGGCAGGAAAATGATGCTGATTGCTTGGACGCAAAGCACGTTCCTACGATAGATAAGTTTGATCAATCATTTCAATAATATACTCTATTTTGATTAGATAAATCCTTACATTGATAAATAATTTCAAATCTTCGATTATGGCGTCCACCGGTGTGCTTGATCCTTGTAATTTTTATCATATTTTTATACATAGAGCAGCATAGCATATGACACTTGTATTTTTTTTTATATTCATCCTAAACATATAACCAACTATTCGCATTGCAGGATTGAGCAATAACTTCCAGTTGCATAGGCATATAATAATATGAAGTGTATGTTTGTAATTCAAAATAACAACTTATTACTGAATGCATATGAAAGTATATACAGTACTTATAACAAAAAACATTTCATTTTTTTTCTGTCTCTCTGTTTGTTCCGGCTAATCCTCGAAACGGGTGAAACGATTTTGACGGGACTTTTACTGGCAGATAGCTGAGTTGAAGTTTTATTTTATAAAAAAGATTAGGGTTCCGTGAAAAAAAAAAAACCATTGAAATCTGATTCAAATAGGGCTGTAATATTTTTATAATAATTTCACGCAGAAGAGTACCTGGAAGGATATGGGGGAGGCGTTTGCCCAGCCGTGGGATATATTCGACTACAAAAAATAGTAGGTAGTATATGTTAGAGCTGAAAAGTTTGTTTGTTTGATCACGCTAATATCTGGAACTACCAGTTGGATATGATTTTTTTTTTGTTTTTGATTGCAAAATAATAACTTATTTAACACCATCCTACGACCCTTAGGAGCCAAGCAAGAAGAAATAAAGTTCAGAAAGAACGATAAGCGAAAACTAAGTAAAAGCGCGGGCGGGCGATCTGGACGCGAGAGACCCGGGGCCCGAGAACGGCTGAAACCGCGAGGCACAACTGCTAGTTACAGAAATGCCAGACAAAAAACTATGTTTAGCTCAGTGGGCCGCGGCGGACAACTTGTTACCGCATGTATTCGATCACTTCAGAAGCTTATTTGCGGCCGACCGTTTTATTACTATGGCAAGTGACCCCAGGGGCCCCCCAGTACAACCTGGACACTTAGCACAAAAAAATAGGCTTTTTGTTCAATTGAAATTATTTTTATAGGTCGACATATTATTTTAGCCTATAAAAGACACTGTAAAGTCGTTACAATAATAATCACAACAAAAATTTAATTAAAAAAACCCGCCCGGCCGGGTTACACACGGGATTTGTGCGTGACCCGCGCGTCGTCGCCCGTGGAAGGAAAGACGGTTGGAAGTCCTTGGAGGCCGCAACGGACACTGGTGTCTACCGTTTGACATCTCGGAAAATAATTAGTAAATCGCTGTTTCCGTATGTCGCCAATTATTTTTGAGTTATTTCGTGACAATATTTGCAAAAAAACACCTTGACGATTTTTGGACGATTCTCAATTTCTAGTTTTCAAACCTACTACAAAATATTACTTCCCTTTTTCAAAAAGGGAAGTAATATTTTTATAGTAATGGATTGAATATATATATAGTAATAGCTTGAAATTGTGAAAAATGTTAAAAATATGATTCCTAATGGCGACAAAAATGCATTATAATCTTTCATTGTTTAACGAGTTCTTTTAAAATTTTCAGTAAATTGGCTAAAATATGTGTACAGTATGAATCCACACACTGTGGCTAAGGTTACCAAATATATATTTATTTTACGGTACATTTTTAATTTTGAAACAGCGAACCGTAACTATGACGCGTCATGACCGCGGTGTTTGGCTAATTGATTGTAGTAACTACAGGATGGCTTGATATGATAGATATTAGCGAAAGAAAAACATGTAAAATCCACCCTATCACACATGATTAATCGAAAGCATATGATTATACCCACAAGACCCTTTTTGAAATATTTAGTTAGTTTAAGTTAGTAGGTACAAAAAAAAATTGTCAGTTGCTAGAGAAGTAGAAATAATGGAAATATTATTAGCATAAAACTGAAAGAGTAAGCAATCAAACTGATTGAAAATATTATTACAAACTTTTCATATGAATTATAATAGTAGTCCAACTATATTTTTACTTGATATTCATGCAAGTAATATTAATGTAGAATGTAAAATAAAACTTTTAATGAAAATCGGTTTGAATAAGATTTGAAGTTGTTTTTGAGATATGGGACTTTTTCGTTCAACTGCAGCAATAACATAAACTCTTTTGCAAAAAAAAACGGGCACTTTAGATTTTTTCTCTACTTCAATGAAGAAGAACAAGAAATAGGTTTTATTAATTTGACGATGTATTGGCATGTTATTTGAAGCATCCTGGCATGATTCTTTACGTTCCAAATTTAAAATTTGAAATTAATAAAAGAAAAATAATGATTATTGTGGATTATTCTAAAATTGCTTTACTAATGGCGCGAATTGCTGAAACGATTTTTAACTGATTACAATATTTTAAAACTTTTTGGATATTTTCTGCAAATTAAACAATTTAATCTTTCTTTTTACATTAAATACCACTTTTTGATATGAGTGATAAAGCGATAAGGGCCGGTAAAATTATAGCCCTACTTGAAGAAGGTTGTTCGCAAACTTACGTGTCTCAGCGGCTAAATGTGAGTCGTTCAACTGTCCAGAGGACTTGGCAACGGTATCAAGAGACCGGTTCGGTCAAAAGAAGACCCGGTTCGGGAAGAAAACGATGCACAGAACCAAGAGATGACCGCTTTTTGGTGAGTCAGGCGTTGCGGAATCGTAGGGCGTCAAGTTAGTGTGGACCTGAAGAAGAGCCTTGAAGAAGTAAGAGGAGCAGAAGTTAGCTTGTGGACGGTCAGGAGGAGGCTTTTGGCTGCCAATATCAGGAGTTACCGCCCAGCTCGGGGCCCTAAATTACTCCATGAGCACCGTGTTGCTCGACTTCAGTTTGCTCGGAACTGTGCTTCATGGACTCTGGAGGACTGGAATAAAGTATTGTTTTCTGATGAAGCTAGAATCTCTTTGTGTGGAGAGGACCGACGCCGGCGAGTGCTGCGAAGACCACGGGAACGCTATGCGGAAGTGTATTTCGAAGAAATCACTCCTTATGGCGGAGGCGCCGTTATGTTTTGGGCAGCAATTAATTCGACGGAGCGTACGGAGTTAGTTTTCATAGAAAATGGAACATTAAATGCACACCGGTACATAATGGAAGTCCTAATTCCATATGCACAACCCACATTGACTGCACTTGGGGAAGATTCCATTTTTATGGACGACAATGCTCGCCCGCACCGTTCTGGCGACGTGGAAGCGTATATGCAAGAAGTTGGGATCCGTCATTTAGATTGGCCAGCTCGAAGTCCTGACCTCAATCCAATTGAGCATGTCTGGGATTTTCTAAAGAGACGGGTAAGATCAGTGCAAACTGCTCCACAAAACATCAGGGAGCTAAAAAGAGTCATTGCAGAAGAGTGGGAACGTATTCCTCAAAACTTTATAAAAACATCGTGGAAAGCATGCCCAGAAGGATTCAAGCTGTGATTTTGGCAAGAGGAGGTCACACTCGTTATTAGGTTTTTACATTTGTAACTTTATTTATAAGTATACAGACTACGTCAAAGAAATAAATTTCATTTCATTAACTCAAATCAACCTTAGAACGTAACCTTAGGTGCCAGTTTTTTTTGCAAAAGAGTGTACTATGAAAAACAAAATTACTTTTGCTGTTGAGTGCTTTACACATATGAATGAGCATTAAAAATATTGTTTGGTGAGTGTTTTGGTTGCCTGTTATATCAATCAAGCTATCCAGATAAATAGAAAAATAAACTCACCTCTTTCGTTGTAACCTTTCCTTTTCTTGAAAAAGCCTTGGTATTTCAGGCAAAAAGTTTTGTGATAATGAACGGTGCAACTCTTTCTCAACCTTGCTAGTCGCCTTGCGGAACTTCTCTGTCAGGTGGGTCCAGTCTTCTTCAGTAAAACAAACCACTTGCCAGACACGTTCAGTGTCCTCGTCATCGAGCCAATCATCACCATAAAACCAGCCACGTTTCTTGTTCTCTTTATTTTTCTTCTTTTTATTTTTCCCCTTTTGTTTTTTCACAACGTCTTCCCGATATAATCTTGTGCCATAGAAGTACCAATACGCTGAATAGTTATCATCCCAGCTGTTGGCAAAATATAAAAATTAGTTTTACCTGTGTATCTAACAGTAAAATATAAATATTTGTCAAAAACTTACCCAAGTGGTTCAACTCTTAAACTTTCAGCTTCAAGGTTTTTAAACAAATCAAAAACATCATCAGCATCCAATCGAAAATCACATAGTGCATACAATATCTCAACCTTAGTACGTAGAGGCAAGAACTGAAAGTCAATGTCTGTGTTGAATGGGTTATATCTCCCTGTATCAGTACATTTTCTTCTAAACAAACGCCTCAAGTACATCTGAAAATAACAAAAACAATTGTGTATGAGTCAACACTTAGGTGTACCTAAATAAACATACCGAATGCTGATGATCTACCTGATAATTAAAGGCAGAGATGTCATTGTTGCCCAAACAGCCATTCAAAAGACGAACTATCAACTCAGTCAAGAGAGAACTGGCGGATTCCTCCGTGCCATCAGTCAAGAGAGCTTCTTCTAGTTCCTGAAACACAAGTAAGGACGTTAAACACAACTTTAAAATGCATCAGCAAGTATTCCATGAACCAAATCGTTGCTACTTACTTCAATGTCAAAATCCAAAAGGTTGAATGCAGTTCTGAATAAAGAACAAAAGTACGCGATGCTTGGCACTTCCCACCATGACTGAATATCTAGAAACCGTGAGAAATTCATTCAGACATCACTTTTAGGGATACTGTCTTCGAAAAAATATTACAATTGATATCCCGTCTCAATGAACCCACCTAAAATACCAATGAAAGATGGAAACATAACCTAAAAACGATACGCTTTCACTGTTTGCTTCTATTTGATTACAAAAACTTCATTTTTAAGTTACTAACATATTTTGATAACGATTACTCATCAGTAGAATACTTTAAATGAAACAATAAAGAAGAGATACGAATATGCGTTGTGTATATCGAGACACAAACGCCATAACAGTTTACAAGTTGTACATGTACATACAAGTGAATCGCTCTTAAAATAATATATTTTTTTAGACGTTGATTTTGCTCATAACATGTTAAATAGACGTAATTATTTACCTTGCATTTTATATGCTTTTATTTTGGATTAATCTGTTCCATCATCAAATTAATAAAATAAATAGAACTAAAACGTTCTAAAGCTTAGCGGAAGTTAATTCTTTTTTTTTTACTCTGTGACCTCTGTGTCCACAGGCCCTGACTAAACCGACTCATCTGAAAGTCTGAAAGATGTTGTGCAAAGTGTATGTTATTATTCAATCAGGTATTAAGCAACTTTTCTACTAAAACCATCAATCTTATTGTATTTTGAATTAATAACTGAAATGGTGCAAACATATTAATTGCTTAATTAGTCTAGTGGTTCCAAACTTGTTTGGTTTTACAAGACGTCTAGGTTTGTCATAGAGGAGTAAGCTCTAGAGTTGGCCTAGCTGGACTTCCTAGCTGGACTTACCTCTCTGCCAAAGTACATTGACCATAAGACTATAGACGTTAAATAAAAATAGTAAGTTCATGCACCGAAAGACGCAATTGTGTAATATTTTCGCTGTCGCAAAGAGTTGGCAAAAAAAATGGCAGAAAATTTTGTTAGGCGATTCGTACCTTGCTGCCTCCATAGCTTATTCTAAGGGGTTTGTGCCACGTTATTTGCAATAGGCTCGCCACCTACGCCATTGGGTTAAATCCTTCGGGGAAAAAAGCCAGATGTTATTTTGCGTTTATATTAATCTATATTAAGTTTTCTGTCATCTGCCTTTATATGGGCGACTATTGAAACAACGCCGATTAAAGTTGAGAGACGTTTAAACATCGAAAAATAACTAACCAGTCGTTTACCAGTTACTTTTTAAATAAACTCCTATAGTTTTCAGGGTATCCAATTACATGAAATAATTATTTCATATATTTGGATGCCATAATTATAATTAATCATATATCTTTGCCATTTAATCGCCTGTCTCAGGGTGCCTTCTACGAAACAGGCGTTTTGCATTAATGTATTTCAAAATAGCTTGAATTCACAGGTCAGATTGGGATCTACCTATGAACATTCATGTACAGTGAGTTTGACCGAACTTCGTTCCACACTCAATTTTACTCGAACGTTCATCAATAACAGACGTCTCGTAATTCTCATTTTAAATTTGACACTCATTTATCGCACAAGGCCTTCTGTATACGACACGACAGTTACTACGGAACAAAAAATAACAAGCTGTGGGCCGGGAAAGGAAAGTGTACCATGGTCGGTCGGGTGCAGCAAAGTGGTAGAGAAGAAGAGGATTTTGCTTAAAAGCCTTAGTTATATTATCAGTTTACTTATAAAATAATGTTTAGTTTAAATAAAATCCATTTATCTATATATATATATAATATCCATTTATATATAATAATTTGATAAATAAACCATGAACTATCTAGCCATAGACTATTCAAAACCTCTATGATCATCAAAGCGTCGATCATCGACATATTTTTTATCTCACTCGTTTCTCGACTGACTCTTTCTTGCTTGAGTGTCTTGAATGTGACATGGCGTCCATCAAGATATATCACGGCCTTCTGTAAAACTGTTTTTAATGACAGTGGTTTCATTTTGCATTTTATTACTGAGGCCGTAATAAATCGTACATTTGCATTGATGGTAATGCATGCAAGGAAACCTCAGCGAATAAGTGATGGGTATGATATGGTTTTGAATGCTTCGGCTTTACAGACTGTAGATGGCGGTCGCCGATTTGAGTTTTGCTGTAATTTAGGTGAATGTAATAAATATTTTTGTCTGTTTTCAGGTACTTTGAGAAGCATCAGTCCCATCCGTATCAGGTAAGATCCTTCCTCATGCTGTAAACTGATGCAGGAGTATTTCTAAAGATGATGGTTAAACCTTGCTTGAATTATGTACCTCCACTCTACGTAATAATTGATCCCGAGTATTCTTTTCCTGTTTTATCAACCACATTAGACCTATGGAAACTAATATTACGTTTGCTAGAGTTTCACAAAGCAACATTTTTCTTTTGATTCTTCCTTTCATCATTCTTCACATAATCGAATTATAGGTACATTGTGTAGGTACTTGTAAAAGAGGACAATATTCTATAGAATGGACTTTCTTATATGGAATGATTGTAACAATGTGTTACTTGTTTGGTGAAAATAACAATGACAATGACACTCCCACCAACATGTAACCTTGCTTGTTTACTTGGATTTACAAGCAGCTAAATGGCTTAATTGGTATCTGGCTGATAATTTACAGTATTTTGGGGATGCACAACTTATAAACAAACATTTGGTTGTACTTTTAGTCTTGTGGGCATTATTTTTGTCATTGTTTACATTCTAGTTGTTTATGCTCACATGAATACAAAAGTAGGGTATAAAAATACCTGAATCAATCGATTCGTTCTTAGGCTTGTACTACACAATTTATCAAACCTTTAACAATCGGTTGTTGTATAATACTAAAAGTGTTTTCTTTAAACAGAAATACAATTCAAAAAGTGAAAGAAGGACAGCCAATGAATATGTCTCTTCTGAAAACCGATACACTCCTCTTCGATCCCCTAATGGTAATGTGTCAGTACATGGTCACAACACACACTCCAGTCAGTCAGGCCATGGACACCACCACTACAGTCATGTGGCCGATGACAGAGGATATCCAACATCCAGGAATGCCTACCTGCAGAAGGGTTCTGAAAAGGAGAGAGATAGAGACTACAAATCCTCTAGGAATAAGTATACAGGTAAGATATCATTTGTTAATAATTCTGTAAAGCAAATAAGCTACTTTTTTTAAAGTTGTTCATCATCCTTTACCTTCCCATTTAGTATATGAATAGGGACAGGATTTAAAAAATATTTAGTCAAGTTTCTAGCCATGACTGCAGATGCTCATAATAGTTAACCTTTTGAACGCCAGAGCATAAACGCACGCGCGTGCCCTCCACGCCAAGCCACAATTTCACTGCATACAAAAAAAATACCTACAAAATGAACACGGATTCCAAAACTTTATCAATATACAATATTATTAAAGAGACAAGACTAGAGCTTAAATATTTAAGGTATACAAATAAAAACACACAAAAGTAATGATTTAATTGTTCATTTCGTGTGATAGTGCTTCACATTTTTTGTCACATATTTGTGTCGTTGGCGTACAGGACATGCGCTTGCTTGTCACGTATATGTGACAATGGCGCTCAAGAGGTTAAAGATGCTGCACATTGAATAATTATTTAGTTTCAAGTTAGGGTTGGAAAACTTAAAAAAAAACTACCTCATATACAAACATTTATCCTTAAGATAAGTCTAATTTCAAACTACTTAAAACAATAATAGCAGTATAATTGTTTTATTTTATTAAATAAAACAAAACAATTGTTTGAAAAAAGAGTATTACAAAGCTGGGCTTGTAACCATGTTTTGAGATATGACACTTTTTGTATAAAATATCCAGATAATATTGCTTTAATAAATCAGAAATCAATAGAAACAATACTTATTTAATAAATTGATTAAATTGCAATTGTTTGTAAAAACTTTATTTCAGTCCAACTTTTCTAACCATTCAAAATCGAAAATGAAAATCTATGGCAGTTCATCCGGTTAAAGTTACATACAATTCTACTTCAAATTACATTTTTAGCTAAATGTATTGCACTGCGATTGATTCAATAGAACAATTACTGTGCGACAAAGCGAATGAATGAAAACTCTATACATGAGTTTATGTACAATCAGATATTACTGTAAAAGTAAAATGATGTAATGATTGAATTACACTATGGACTATTTTGAATATAATTAATCCTTGTTTTATATGATTTCAGATAGTGTCAGATCACCGAAGGAACGTAGCAAAGATAGTGAAAGAGAAAGAAGTAATCATGAGCGAAATGAACATGATAAAAAGAATAGGACTAGTGGCATGAACATTAGTGTTAGTAGGAGTAGTAAATATGACAAGAGAAGTGCGCCTTCAGCAAGCGTTTCTTCTGGCCGTGAGTGGTCAGAACATATTAGTTCGTCAGGGAAGAAGTATTATTATAACTGTATCAGTGAAGTGTCACAGTGGGAAAAGCCTAGAGAATGGGACTCCAGGAGAACATCATCCAAAGATTCAACATATTCATCCAGAAGCAGTGAGTGAATTATTATTATTTTCTTATTATTTCTGTCATTTTTTAGTTCCTATATCATGTTGTTTTTATTTTTTAGCAAACTCAACACATTATTTGACACTTATCATCCAGTTTTACATAAATAAGTACCTTCAATTCTACAATTATGAGAATTGAAGGTATTTATTTATATAAAACTTACTGAATATTTTAGTAATATTACAAACAGGTCAACCACCAGGAATCTTTGGTAAATTAGAGCAGAATTGGACAAAGTAGATCAGTAACAAGTTAATTTAATAAGTACTAATACAACAGACCTCATATTGATATTTGAGGGCTACTTCTATCTTGGAATGGAAACAAACAATATTGTCAGAAATTGCAGCAGCATCTGCATTTTATCTATTTAACACTCAAATCTTAAAAACCTCTGGGTCCAGATGTATGAAATTTTGCTTTCGAGTTTCTAAATTGTAGGTGAGCTCTATGGTTTAAAAAAAAATCAATTTCTAACCTTTAGGGACTACTTTAGAGACTTACTAAAAACTTTCATTCTCATAAAGAGAATGAAAGTTTCATTCTCTTAAAGAGAATGAAAGTTTTAGTGAAGTCCACATAATTTTGTGCTCATAGGAATCCTATAACCATATGGCTTGTTTAAAAATGTATCATGAAAAGGACACAAATTTCTAAAAGTGGGACTATTGTTGTTAGAAATATATTTTTGTAATCATGTACTTGTACATGTATCTTATCTTTAACTCAACAACCAAATGCAGCTGTACTCAATGAATGCACATTGTAGCATTTGATGCTTCATTCTACAAAGGAAAAGGAGAATGCTTTGCCATTATTCAATGAAGGTTGAAGCTTGTTCATCTTGATCAATAAATGGGCTGTATAGGGATGTCCCAGTGCAAATCCCCTAGTTGCTATCTTTATTCATTTCTTTAAATCTGTTGTTATTTTTGTATCTGGTCTTAGTAAAAAAAAGTCAGGGTGTATATTCTTTTATGGGATTGATGGTAAGGTAATTTAGCCCTCAGTAGCCTTGGTCTTATGAGTTCCAAGAGTTTGTGCCCAAGGAACACATTTATACTTACTGAACCTAATTGCAGTGTCTTTTTACCTTCATTTCTATAAGGTAGAAATTATCATAATGGCATTTCTTTTCCAACCTCAATGGCATAACCCTTGTCGTTTTGTCATGTACTGCGAAATAAGACGTCAATTGATTAGTCCTTGAGAAATGAACTTTCATAACTAACTGCAGAGACCTGATACTCGCTACTGGTACTTAAAACCCAGCATCTTTTCAAGGCCATGTAAAAATGATGACTACTACTATGTATGTATTAAACTCGTCATTTTCCTGCCTGTATCTAAGGATTTTTGGTTTAGATGCAGTATGTCTTCTTCCATAAATCTATTTTTAACTCTCATCAAAGTATTCGTCATCAAAATCCATTTGTTCAAGTAAGGCTGAGAATAAACAGTTTTTGGACATCAGAATTACATAATTTCCCTAAAATACCTCTTTCCATTTACTCTCGAAAATAGAGGCGCAACAAACTCCTTTCTAACCTTCCTCTGCTCTGGTCTTCGAAACATCAACAGTCATACTCAAAACTTTCCTCATATGTGCGCTAACACAGTTGCACTTTGTTTCTTTACTCTCATAGTCCGATGGGATGGCAATCCAACACGGGAGAGGCCACCCGATTTACGTGCTTTCTGAGGCACGGGGTTGTCACACCACCGTCTTCCAATTACTACTTCTTCACGACATTATTTATTCATTTTATTAGCTCCGAACTTCGCAACTTTTACGGCGTCGCCGTTGGCAGCGCTAGAGGTTACTTCGACTGCATGTTTTTGCGCTAAGAGGGCAGGATAGCAGGTGGAGCATAATTTGGGGCACAGTTCTACACCCGCACCCCAGTGCTACAAGGAAATTCGTATTAGAAGTATTAAAAACACTGCCCGACCCGAGAATCGAACCCAAGACCAGGAGTCACGCTTGCGAACACGAGACAACGGGCCGGTTAAATTTATGATTTACACAAACACTTATATTTTCGAAAAAATAACTATTTGCGTTTAACACCTTCAGCATCATTGAAATAACTTCAGCATCATATATGTATAATATATCAGGTCACACTATTTTGTTTATATTGATGCAGTATGTTATATTTATTGATTTTCAAATACACGAATAGCTTATGCCATGGTACTATCGAGGTCACTAAGGGTCGACCACTTTTCACCCTTAAGCTAATAATAAGGTTGGGAAGTGATCTACCGTCAGTGAGCGCGGCAGTACGTAATTAGTCCTTACGAAAAGTGCTTGTCAGCCCTACGCTGTCCTCCCATGCTTACTGTAACATAATATCATTGTAAAACAAAACACGGGTCGAATTGAGAACCTCCTCTTTTTTTTCGGCGGTTAGAAATATGTAATAATGTAACCATGGAGTTTGTAGCCGGATCTTCTCCATAGGAAACCACCAAACCGAACCGAGCAATGCACAATGCAAATTGTTTGTCGATAAACGCAACGCAAACAGGTACCGGCACACTTGCACCCGATTTTCTATCTTAGAAGCTAAATGGTATAATAATTATCAATAATCTACCTACAGGGACATAACTTACCAGAAAAAAAGCCATGGTTTTCCTATTTTATTATACAAAAGGTATAATACACTATCCAACAAAGTCGAGGGAATAAGCCCACTAGAGTCCGTCATAGTTCTTTTGGCACTTGAATAAAATCGTTTCCTGTTATCTCATAGACGCTGTTGGTAAACATTTGTGAAATTGTATTGTAGGTTGGGACTGCTACTTAATTAATTGTTGTAACTTGGAGCGTTATGTCACACGAACAGGTTCAAGGTAGCACGACAACTCAACCCTGACAACTCGAATCCGGCAATTCGAACAGTTACCAGGCTAGGGTTCATCACGGAAAGACGATAAAGTTTTGACCGGTGTCCAAACTGCCAGGAGATGATTCAATCAATCTGCCTAGCCTCTTTCCCAAACTACCTATGTTCGGCTTTTAGTCTAACCGGATGCAGCTGAATACCAGTATTTTCATGGAGCGACTGGCTATCTGACTTCCACAACCCAGTAACTGGGTAATACTACTCTTTGGTAAGACTGGTTGTCTGACTTTCGGGCTTCTGACCACTCGTAACGACTGTCAAATATTTACCATGACAGCCGGGACCAACGGCTTAACGTGCTTTCCGAGGCACGGAGGAAACCCTCGGATGGTCACCCGACCACGGACGAACCTCAGCGAGCACTGCTTGACCTAGAAGATTGACCCGTGCGGCAGTTATTATTGGCTTATGTTTAACTGAACACCAGATCTAGTAAAATGTAACGGCAAAAATCACTTTATATTGCCAAAAATAGTAAATGATCATCAAAATTAAGTTCCCATTTTAGCGTGAAATTAGAACCAAAAATTTTACAACTTGTGATCTTACTTACAGCAATCATCTCTAAATTATGATTGTTTAATCCAAAAATAGTAAATGTCCATCAAAACTTTAACAGTATAGTATAAAATGACATTTAAATATATAAATCTTCTTCACTACATAGTATATAAAACAGTCGCTTCCCGCTGTCTGTCTGTTTGTCCCTATGTATGCTTAGATCTTTAAAACTACGCAACGGGTTTTGATGCGGTTTTTTTTTAATAGATAGAGTGATTCAAGAGGAAGGTTTATAATGTATAATACATGCATATTATAGTAGAGAAAACATTAGTATCTACATTGCACCCTTCCGAAGCCGGGGCGGGTCGCTAGTATCCTATAAAAGTAAATTATTCCAGATAAATCATTACATACCTAAAAATTGTAATTAAACCCCTAAAGTTTGACCCTATGATATTTTAAAATCAATACTAAAGTCTCTAATTATTAATAATTAGAGCCATAAAAAGCTCAGACTTTACTTTTTAAATAGGTGGCTATTTTCTATTTCGCGTTTATTTAATACGGTTAAGAAATAAACAACTCGTATAGATAAAATATTTTTCGTTTAGTCTACATTTGACAGAGAATCTGTCAAATGTAGACTAAAAAAAAAAAATTTGACGTCATAGTCTACTATTGACGGATTCTACATATGATTAGGCGCACCCTGAGCAACCCGGTCGACGGAGCCTGGGTTGGTTGGTTGGGCTTAGTGGGTGGTTTAAATTAAAATATAAATCCAACCAAGCTGTTACTATACAGACAGCAGTTTGTGTAAAATTTTGTGTACATGCGAGATAATACGACTGCACATACCGCAAGACTAGTGACTATGTGTTCAGTGAACACAATATGACGTTATTGGAGCTGCTTACTCAATCCGCTGATAGACGCATGCTCAATGCGATTGAGAGTACCCTCCCTGCTAGCAAATCCGAGCTTTTAATATTCATCTCCAAAATTTTAATACACCAGATATGCTTTTTACACAACATGTTCCCAAAGTATGACTTATGCCATTGGTGGTAAATTTACAACTTCATTTCATATTATGGGTATGTCACGCCGATATAGAGCCGTCGTTAGTGCCTTGAGAAGTCAAACTGATCATGAAAAAACACTCGTGGTAACTGTATTTTTCTAATTTAATTTTTACGTCATTACATTTCTTAACCATAAGCTTGTACTTTCAATTTTAGCAGCATTCGAGATATTTTTTTCATTTTCTTTTATTTTTTCCTTGCAATACTACCTACCTATATTTTGTCCCTTAAACTGTGTTGAACAGGGTAAAACAATTTTTTTTTAAATATGATCAGCTACTCAGAATCTTTACTTGATTTTCCTTCCTTTTAATAATTTTACTCAGTCTTATTAGCATTACTCACTTGGTCTAAGCTAGTCTGCAACTCAGGTGAGGCTACCCTAAGATCATTATTGAATTTTGGTCGGCAGTCGACAGCTGTCTGTGGCAATATTTCATAGCATTTATGACATTGACAGTTTTTGAATGCGGTTTAGATGTGCTGATCGCATTCAGTTGCATTGGTGAAATTCGTTTTAATTCGAGTGTTATCGAACTGCTGTTCTAGTTATGCGGCTGTCGTACTAAGAAGTGCTTTTTTACCATACAGTTGATGCGACGAGAGAGCAGTGCGAGACTCGTACATCGCACGGACGGCATCAGTACGGCGATGTCAATCCAGGCGGCATCTCCGGTGCGGTGGCAGACCGGCATCACCCGTCAGAATTGAAAGCGCCCTATGATATGCACATAACCGGTATATTTTATTAAGTTGCTCCTTAAAGCATTTCAATATTTATTTCTTATTCTGCCGAAAACCCCAGGCTTGGATGCAAGACTGCCGCACCACCATTTTATTGGCATGCATATACGCAAAATAACGCCTGACTCCATAGCTATATATATATATAACCTAATAACGTTTATTTCAATGTGTCCAAAGCCAATGTAATAATTGATCTCACAAAACTAAGTTGATATAATTATTCATAAATTTTAACCATCCCTTATAAATAAATAGCGCTATTGATCACCAAGTCAGTCAAGCTCCATACTGATTTTAATGGTCATACAAAAGTTTCGTTATTAGCCGATATACAAATAGGCACCAATTTTGGCCATTGGCTTTTCATAACGATCGGCTTAAGCATAACAGGCGAAATGGGTATATTAGAGGTACACTTCTAACTTACCCTTCAGGGATTACAGGATGGTCTCGACTTAAAATATTATTTTGTATGTTTCTATAACATCACCAACACCAACTTATGAATGAGAACACATTTAACCATATAGGCGCCAGAAATTACAATATATACAGTCCTTTGAATTGAAAAAAGTATGGGTTTATTTTGTATAGGTCGGGATAAGAGATCAAGTTCCAGATCGGGGAGAAGAGAAATTGAGAAATCTAGTAAAAGAACAAATAGTGCCTCTGAGAGGTACTGGAATAGCAGTAGAGAGGAAGAAGTGCATGATCGAACTAGACCAAAACATTCGGCGACACCACACGACGGAAAAGGTATAACATTCGTTTTATTTTTATGCCATACTTATTCATAAAGGTCTTTAATAACTTTTTTTTTTTTTCGTCAAAAGATGGACAGTCATTACAAGACATGGATATCTCTCCGGATAGGAGTACGCCGCTCTCTGAGAATTCGTATGGGGCAAGAGAAGCTGCTATCGTACGGAATAACGCAGAGAATAATGCAGTTCCGCCTGTTGTTGTACTCGATAATTCTAATCAACAGGTATGTATTACCTGCTACTTAGTGTTACTTATTGCTGAGTTTACAAGTCCTTTCATCCGCTTGCTACAAGCTCACGCGGAGTGTTACGACAGTACAGTGACTGTGGTGAAAATAAATGAGAGGAATTGCTTAGGGCATGCCACGAGTGATCGCGACGCGACGGTATTCACGCACTTAACCCTTTATCAGGCAAAGGGAATATTTCTCCCACCATATTTTTCAGCTGAATAATTAAATAATGTGTTCCTGTTAGTTATTCTATTGTTTTACACAAGTTATTACAAGACTTTTCAATCACTCACTAATTACTTGAAGAAAATAAAAACATGTAAAAAAAGTTGAAATTTATTATCTACCAATAATACTTATGCCTATTTAGCATTATTTTCCGATTGCTAAATTGTTACGCCTGTTAAAGGGTTAAACAATTGATAGCTTGTCAGCGCGACAGCTAGACGCTAGTCGCACCACATGTGGCCGTGAACGGGGCTTAATTGACGTACTGCTCGAATGTTACAGACTGGATCGTTACTAGCAGCAGCGTTACCGCGTATCGTGGCAGTTCAGCCGCAGGTGACGATACCTCCTGCCAACAACAATGGCGCGACGGCATCGCCCATCGGCATCTGCGACGGTAATCGCAGCGGCTCAGGCACGCCGCACCGCGACCCGGGACCGCCCACGCCGACGCACTCCGAGAATATAGACCCGCATGCACCCCCACTGCATCTAGATACAGCGTTACCTAGGAAAAGTAAGCCCCAGGGTTCATTTTTTTATGTGACATTATTAGATAGTATCACGAAAGATTATTGGATCTTATAATAACTGGTTACCAGTATTACAGTAGAGCGATCAAAGATTTAGAAGATATTTTGTGTAAAATTATCAAAAAAAAAAAATACTTCCCATAAATAATATAGCAAATTTCCAAAGATATGAACAATTCAAACAGTATGATATGAATGATGATTAAGTATATTCGCGTTTCAGTGGAATGCCTAGGAAGTTATTCGCAAGTTGTGGGCGGGACACTCCACCACGCGCCTCCGATGCTGACGCCGTCGCTCGTCAACTACGTGCGGTCAGATCTGACGTCACACGTTACAGGCTGGCCTGCGGATATCCTAGAGAAACAGGTAACTTGAACGTATTCCATGTTCAGTACAGTGCTGCATGGTTTTTTTGGCTCGTGACTTTAATCGGAACTAACGCCACCATCTTTTTTTTTAATACAACTTCCACAGACAATTTAAAAAAAATATCTCCCATCCTGATATTGTCATTCAAGGGGCGCCAAAACAACCATACTGCACTGTAGTCGCGCTCATCTACTGCCGTCGTCAACGAGACCTAGGCGTGGCTGAAGCAGCTTTACACAGATCACGGAGGCCGCGTTCTTATGGTATCGTCATCTGTGGAGTCTTGCAGGCTCAGGAATTTCGAGTGACGAGGCTGTTCCAGTCCTTTCAGTAATTTTACCTCCGCCCTTGCATCTTTATGAAAATCACAGTAATTTTCGTACGTTTTCGTGACAATAAGGTTGCTTTTGGACTGCAACTGTCGGGGTGTGCCTAATTTCATAATTAAATGCGCGTTTGTCGATGATTTCTCAGATACTAGAAATCGAATCGCAATAATTTACTATGTTTTCTTCGTCTATGTTGATAATGTTATAGTAACATAACGACGTAGACGAAGAAGTTTCACTATATAATACTATTACATACAACCAAAACATATTAAGAATGTGTTTGTAAGTACAACCATCTTCCAAAACACACTAAAAAGCAAAATAATTAGCTGCTGCTCAGGAAGTTGGTGACTTTTGTTTGCTACATTTACTTTTTCTGCCATAGACTGCCAGCTTACAAGCCTGCAAGTCTACAAGATTGCATTTTTTGCATAAATGATTTTTTTTATTGTATAAATGTCTATCTTGAAAAAAAGCTAGACCATAAAAAGATCTAGGTAGGAGGAAGAAAAACCTGAGGTGTTGGCCAACAGATCATGGTAGACAAAGAGGATGATGATGATCTTTCTATCTGTTGTGCCAGGCAAATAAGTTTACTGAGGAAGCTTACCAGCTGGGGTGCCTGCAGTGCACGCGGGTATCCGCTGAACTCAAGTGCTCTCGGTCACTTGTACGCCACACAGAAATACGGGCAACATTACAGGAACAAAAGTAAGTACACTCAAATGATATATACAATTTATTCAGAGCGGACCAACATGGCGACGTTTTGTAGCGATACAAATGCGTCACTGCATACCTACACTTGGCTGAAAAGTAAGCAACAATGTTACGTTCATTGTTGCTTACTGCTAAAAGATGACTTGTGTATTTACTAGACATCGGATCTTGCATGTCGATGGTCTAGAAGACAATCGTGCTAAGTGCAAAATTTTTATATTTGACATTTTTAATGCCAAATGTGTTGTGTGAGTATGCTTTACCGTTTACACTAACCCAAATGTCAAAACGCCGTCTCTTTCGGTCTAATCTCTACGTGTACATTTATAGTAAGTGACATCAAGTTGAAGTCAGAAAAAATAATGACAGTTATTATTTACTAACTCTTTATACAAAAAAATATGCTGAATAGATTTAAAACATTTAACTATTAGACAGACCAGGACACAGATCCAGGGGCACAGCGAACCGATAAGGATCGAGCGTGGCATATTCCAGGGTGTGATAGTCTAAGTCCATTGGTGTTTTGTCTAGCTTTGAACCCTCTCAGCACACTGCTGGAGGGTTCAGGTCTAGGCTATCGGTTGAAGAGAGGTGGTCAGATCATATCTCACTTTCTTAACATGGATGATCTGAAACTCTTTGCCCCCAACTATTTGCAACTGATGAAGCTACTGAAGGTAACAGAAACTTTCAGTAGCGCCATCAGAATGGAATTTGGTGTGGACAAATGTGCAGTCATGCATGTGAAGAGAGGAGAGATTATGGAATCCGTGGGAACTCAACTCTCGAATTCCATACACCTTAGATCCCTCTCCTCAACAGAAACCTACAAGTATTTGGGTATGTCGGAAGCATTAGGCATCAATACTGCCGACATGAAACAATCGTTGAGAGAGCGCTTCTTTGGCCGCCTAAATAAGGTGCTAAGCAGTCTTTTGTCAGGCGGAAACAAGGTGCGCGCCTTCAACGGCTGGGTCATGCCGGTTTTGATTTATTCTTTCGGCATACTCAAATGGACTCATTAAAAACGCTACTGTATAACATACTCGTTTTGATTTGAGTATAAGAAACGTAGGTTTTTGTACTACATTAGTTGTATATTAGAGATATATCGATGAATCGTAACAGGTCCAGCCTACTTCCTGGGAAAAAGTCGTTCATGGATGCAATCCATGACGGAACTTGATACCTTGGATAGGAGGTTCCGCGCATTGCTGACTGCAAATCGGATGCTTCACTCACGTCGTCGATGATGAGACTGTATATCCCACGGAAGTGCGGGGGTCGTGGCTTCTTAAATGCCAAGACCCTGCACAAGGTATGCAGTCTCAGAGAATACTTTTTAGAAGCCGACGTGGGGATGCACCGATATGTGGTCTCAGTGGACAAGGGCCTTACCCCGCTCTTCCTGGCTAAAGAGAACTGGCCCAAATCTATAGTATTAGACTAGTGTCTCATACTAATGACCGCGGGGAGGTATGGCAGAGCAAGGAGCTTCACTGACGTTTTTGCCGGGCCCTACATGGGCCCGTTGTAGACTTCTTAGCGTCCCTATCCTAGCTGCGTTTCGGTGACCTCTTCGAGGAAACCGAAGGTTTTGTCTTTGCAATAATGTACGAAGTTATGATGACGAAAAACTATCTGAAATACATTGTGAAGGATGGCATGACGGTTGACATAATTATGTCGGGCATGCCACCGTCCGGCAGAATCGATCCGACACTTTATTTCTGGGTGTTCTCGTCTGGCTTACGGAGAGTACTTGCACAGACACAACCTCGTTTGTAGGATTATCCACTAGCAACTTGCTTTGAAGTACAACCTTGTGGAATCGGAAGTGCCATATTATAAATATGCGCCCTAGTTCTCAATAATGGTAATATCACATTGTTTTGGGATCGACCTATCGTCACTAACAGGACTATTTTTGCCAATAAGCCTGACATTGCGGTGATAGATCGATTGGAGCGTCGCGCAATGATTGTTGTACATTATTGTATACGGCTCGTATTGTTAGGAGGTTCCTCTCTCTGGAGCCCTGACCGCCGGTAGCTTGGACCCTGTTCCCGATACCGGTGGGCTACTATTTTTTATATTAAATAGTAGTAGTAATAATAGAATATCTAAAAATGTAAAAAATAAGAAAGAAAAATAAATAAAGGAAATAACAATATTTTAGTCTTTTTTAATACAGTATCTAAAATAGATATCCTTAAAAGAACTCAAGCTAATATTTAATACACAAATGTGTTAACTGAAAAATTACATTTATTGTATGTGTACAAAAGTAGTAAGTGAAGCCGTTTTTTATGATTCCGAATATTTACCTATTATGTTTTAAAAGTTGACCTTTATATTTATGATAAATATTTTTATAGATAAATGCCCTAACTAAATATAGTGCGTTTATATACGATTATGCAGTTTTTTAGTATAAGCATACAAAGTTTTGAATTCATAAAAGTGATCCTCCTGAATAATTGCTAAATCTGTAAGTAGCACGTTTGTCTTCTAGACCATCGATGTTCGCATATGCAAATGCATAAAATGCTATTTTTACTTAGGGCATACGGAAAGTTTCTGGATTCTTATAAATAGGACTAGATATAAGACTTACCATACATTCATTGTTTTTCAAAGTATATTCCCTCGCAATTTATGCATTTTTGTATACGCTGAAACCATTGTACAAAGCAGTTGGACCACTTTTCCTTAGGGACCTCTTCAATGGCTTCATGGAACGCATTCACCGTCTTTTCAGGACTCGTAAAAACTAATTGCTTGAAGTAAGAACTGGCAAAAGTAAGAGTTCTCAGTTTTTGCCTGCTTTGACGGTTCCGATTTGGTTCAAATTCTTGTCTATTGCATAAAAAATGGTTGCATTTATTTGTAATTCTAATTACTTAAACTCAAGTAATTACTTTATTGTAATTACGACGCGAAAACGGTAACCACGTACACAGTACATCATTAAACCCCCCGACAACGAAAAAATTCATCGGTAATTTAAAAAAAAAAGCAGCTGTTCCATACATTTTGACCGTGTAGCTATTGCACTTTAGAAAACAGCTGAGTTTTCCTGCTGATCCCTCCTTTGAGGACTGTTTCGAGAAGAATTTGTGTGTTTCAGAATACTATGTTCTCAACAGCATACAATTACAAATCAATGCAGTAGGAGAAAATCACTTTCACAAGTGGCTACGTTTATACATACGTGGACGGCATTGTGCCTTGTCACCAGGTACAGTCGTACCTTGTGTCTTGTCATTGATTATAGTTTTAGAGTGACTTTATGACACGACACGCTGACAGCACGTAAACAAGGCGTAGCGTTTCAAAGCGCATACGAGCGTGTTTGCTAAATATAACAATAAATACATCACGGCGCAGCTCAGCACAGCCGGTGTTGATAAGTCACCGCAGCCTGCGCGCGTAGCCTTACCTTGGAACTTATTTTTATTGACGAATGTTGTATAATGCCCACAGAATAATGTACCTGCGGCAGCAGATCTCACGGCTAGAGGAGCTCAAGTCGCAGAACTCGTTCATGTCAGAGGACTAGGACACGTGGCGGGGACGTCGTGCTTCCCGCCGCTCTCCTGGCGCCCTTCGCACCGCCGCCTCGCCCGCGCGCTGCATTTCCCGCCCTCCCGGGACAACTTTCATATGTCAATGCTAAACATTGTTCATTCCGTTCACTTTCTATGAAATTTAGATCGAATGATTACTCTTGTGTTGTGTGATTTGATGTTGTTAAACTTTAAGCAATGATTTCAATTTTCATGTAATTCGGATGTTTCAATCGAGGTTCAAAATTCTTCGGCTTCAATTTAATTTGTATCGAAATGTTTATTAATCAATATAATTATGTAATTGTAATACAAAGGAAGCATGTTTTGATGAAACTATTGTTTATGTAGATAGGTTAAGTAGGTACGACTGGACAAACGACGCAGCGCGCGTCCACAAGCTGAGATCATCGTTATTTTTCCAAAATAATCTAACTACTTTGAGTATCTCCGTCGCATAATGTGCACTTCCCAAAATGTGCACTGGACAAAAAATGTCCACATCGCATTTAGTGTACTTCTCAAAATGAGCTCTTCGCAAAAAGTGCAACATTAATGAAAATAGTTTTAAAATAAATGTCGTTCGCTTTTTCATAAATGTACCTTTCATCTGACATAAGACAGTATCAGGAACTCCTTACCTTATGAATTGTGTAATACGGCGCAGTATCGTGGTGCAAAATTTAAGAATTTTCTTTCCACAAATCTGGCCTTTTTCGTCCAATTTGCTCTCTTAAACATCGCATAACGCTCAAATAATATTCTTTATTTGCTGTTTGACCTTCTGGCAAAAATTCCGAGTGCACAACACCGCGATAGTCAAAGAAAACGGGCAACATGACTCAGGTTACAGGTTTCGGTTCAGTTGGAAGGCGCCACTTCGAAGCTTGTTGACTAGTTTGAATGTCAAACTCGTAAACCTACGTCTCGTCATCAGTAACAATGCGTTTCATGAATGTTGGATCGGAATTGACTCGTTCTACCATGTCCTCAGCGACTCTTATGCGATTGAGTTTTTGGAGAAAAATCAGGTCTTTTGGGACTAGCCGAGCGGCAACATGTTTCATACCCAAGTAATTATTTAAAATGGTACGGATCGACTCGAGACATACAGAAAGATCAGCGGCTATCTCCCTCAAACTTGAATGAGGATTTTCAGTCACTATTTCCTTCACTTTTTACGATGTTAATTAACTTCAGTTGAAGCCGTTTATGACCTACCAGAGCGAGGCAAATCTTCCATCACATCTCGACCGCTTTTGAAGGCTTTGTACCACTAATAAGCACGTGTTTTTGATAAATTCGATTCACCGTAAGCCAACAATGTAACATTTTCATGGACTCAACACGAAATTCCATTGGCGATCCAAAATTTAAGACAAACTCTTAGTTCGATGTTTTTGTCCACTATGAAATTCGCAATACACACTAGATATGATCTAACTAAAAACAGCACTGTATTTAATCTAAATAACAGATGCAACTCAAACTATAAATAAACAAATCATCCATTCATTCAATTACAAATCAACCGTTTTCATTTTACGATTTTTATTTCTTCATAGGAAGGAGTTCCTGACAATGTCTTATGTCTGAATAAAACTACAAAATTTACGAAAAAGCGAACCATTTTTATTTTAAAACCATTCTCAATAATGTGCACATTTCGCGGTAGTGCCCTATAAGTGAAGTGCACCAACTGCGATGTGCACGTTTTTTGTCCAGTACATATTTGACGAAATACACATTCTGCGACAGAGCCTATTGATTCTCAAGTTTTCCATTAGTAACGGAAATCTTAATACAAATAAAATAATTAATAGTGTATTATTGTATTATCCGTTGATTCATTCTTAGATTATAATGATAATTTGTCAATGTAAGGGTACTACAGTCTTTTGTAATGTGTTTACTGTAAAAATTAAATTATTGAATAACGTATTTGTTAGAGAATGATTTCAATAGTTAATACGCATCGTCGTTACATAGGATCACGCAGTACGTGGCCACTTAGCGAAACAGCCGCGGTATTGTTGGTCGCGCGACGCACGGCACTAGCCGATGCAGCTGTTCAGTTCTGACTAACAAGCGATAAAGAACCAAGTATTTTTAGTAATATTACCAAACTGATTTTCAAGCCGTAATGTTATTGACTTGATTGGAAAATGTTTAAAAATTTAATTATTTTAGTAAGTAACATTGCAAGCTCTGATTTTGAAAGTGCAACACACAGTGAAGTGAATGGATAAATATTTATTCACTTCTATGAGTAACATAGTGAATCGTTATTTAGGTAAAACAAACTCCGGTCTAGGTCTTTTTATTTTTCTAATATTATAGGGCTAATATATTATGTTTGAGCTGCTGAAATTAAAACACCAATACATGCAGATAATAAAAATCAAAGGAAATACTACTGTGATATTCATTATTTCACACGTATTAATAGAAATTGACATTTATGTATAAAAGGCCTGTGTGGAGCTGTAATTAGGTGCACTCTGTTTATAAATCACTTAATTTATAATTTTAGGGCTTCTGAAATCAGGTCTCTGACAAATTCTAATAGAAACCCGAAGCGTCGTACTTCAGCCGTCGTCTTTTTACTGTATTTTAGTGTTAACTAGGGACCTGTCGAATCGCCCGCCGTAAACTTAGGATAGTAATATTTGAAGTTAATATATTAAGCGACTTTGGAACGTCGCCTCCACGCAGGACTTCTTTAGAAAAAATCTTTCCATATTCTGTCAAAGCTTGCGCAGGCAGCAGGCAGTCAATCGTCCCGCGCTTTCTAAGAACCCTGTATCGACAGGACGGACGGACCGCGGAACGCTTGACGGCCAGTCTATGCAAGCCTTATTAATATTGTGATTTTTTTCACATAGAAGTATGACAATTAAACCGGAATAAATAAATCAGTTTCTGATAATTGTGTATTAATTACTTTGTTTCCAAAAGATCAATCCTTATAAAAGGCTGAAGTTACCAAACTGGATTTTAACATTCGAGTATTTTTTTGGCAACAGCCGAATATGAGCCTTTCCTTTTGTTCCTCGGAGAAAGGCGTGGTTTTTTGAATTCCACCGTGTGATGATTCGATCACATGGCGAATCGTCCTATGTCCCCGGTGGAGCTTTGAAAATAAAACAAAATATATACCATGTACCTATGCTTGTAATCATCTATAAAAACAACTGCATTCCACACATTACACTATCCTATTATTCTGGTACACATCTCAAGAAAACCATGCTTATCGGTCAATACAACGTCTAAAAGTAGTTTAATAATGAAATAGCGAAAACAAATAAGCAACCCTTACTGTTTTAAGCCGGGTCCGCTGCGCCATGTTATCATGTTTTGTTACAAAACAAAACGTTGTTACCTAACATAAAGGGGTGTAGCCTAACATAAAATGTTTGCCGCGACGAACTGATAACTTGTTAGAAAATGGGCGCAGCGATTCCGGCTTTACAATCAAAGCCATTCTTACAGTTTCCGGCCCGATATCGGAGTTCCCGTTTCTCGTTATTAAACGCGGATACCAACAAATGGAATGTTCCACTGTTGCGCCCGTTGCAACTGGACATTGAACCTCAAATAACAAATCAAATATACATACACACCAACATGATTACATCTAAAATAATTAATTAATTATGATAATCCCTTCATGCCGTGAAAATACATACCACCTTATTTTCATTTGACGGGGGATGCTTCTTGCTTTTTTTTCCTAGCCTGTACTGTCCCACTGCTGAGCAAAGAGCTCATGGAAGGAATTGGGGGGGGAGGCCCCCCAATTCCTTCCATGAGCTTTTCGCGAGCCTGCTTGCTTAGATAACATAAATACTTGAAAGTTTTTAATCAGTTATCTGTGTGAGTAGAGCTGTGCCACGTATAATCCAATAGCTTTGTGTTTGATTGGAAGGCAGTAGTACAGGCAGGACAAAGTTGGTGCTGTGTCCAGTCGTGGAAAGTATACCCGCTCGTTCCGACGTCTTGTATAGCGGTGCTTCATACCGAGGGTCAGGCTTTGGCAGTGTCAGCACAGGCTTGAACCATACCACCGGTAATTGAGGATTCATTTGACCTGTCACACAGAACAGTTGCTTGTGGTATCGGTAACATCATGACAGTATAGATAACACTAATGTCCGGATTTGTGCCCAGTTGATTGCAAAAGCTCGCCCCCTATTACATGGGCTTTAAACATAACTGGGGAAATGTGAGTGAGCTCACCCCTGCTTATTTTTTCGAAGAAATGATGCGTGATGTTATGTTTATGTTACACCACTAATGTTCAAGTTAAAATACATATACAGTGTAAAACTAATGTTTAAGTTAATAAAATGCAACCAAAACAGACGTACTTTATTTTGCTCTATGTTCATGTAGCTTTTTTTTAGCCAGTAAACCATTTAATTTTGAATAATTCATAATAATAGGAATAATATTGTATAAATTTACTTATGCCACAGAACTATTTTAAGGCAATAAACTTTCTCTTGTTTAAGATTCGTTTGTTTCTGTCGAACTATTTTTATTTTAATAATTATGTCTGGATTCAATCCCCAATTTTATAGGGGCTTAGGTTTTCCCTCCACTAAAGAGCTAGAAAGGCGCAGTTGCCAGAGGCGAATTTTTTCTTGTAATAAGGATACTGAAAAAACAATAAATGATACTGTCCCACTGCCCAGCAGTGGGACACATGACAGGCTAAAAAAAAAAGGATACTGACCTGGCAAAGCATCCACAAGGCGCATTGTGTTCATATCCCAACGTCCGGCGTCAATAAATAAACCGTGAATATTTACACCGTCTTCTGGTCGTTTTAATAATTGGTATACATTGGGCCCTCCTTCCTCACCCTGTCAAAAAAAATATTAGGTCAGCTGTCATTAATAACAATACACACATAATAACTTGTATCACTGATATAATTATGCAAGATGGACTACGCCACCAGTAAACGTACCTTCTTCTTAGCATTGTGCTTGAAAACGTCTTCCTGCGCCAGGAACATCGGTAAGGGATAGAAGTCAAACATGAGTGCGTCGATGGGCACGCGATAGCGCCGCGCGTACGACTGCAGCGACCCCGTCAGCATACCTTGTGGGAAAAAAAGCCCCGACACCCAACTGCTCGGCTGGAGACCTTCAACCAACCATTTCTAAAACCAAACAAACAGGTTGCTAGATTTGTGCTTGGATTTAACAGCTTATTTAAATTAAACCATTTACATAATTAATAATGAGCGGAAAGGTAGTAGTGCATTGAAACTGACCTCCATGAAATCAATTCTCAAAGTAAGATCGAATATCCAACTGCCGAGTGACTTTAACGAGTTGTAGCCTTTTCGATGCCACATATTGGGAACCCTGTTGTTCATGAACGCTATGAAAACTTCTTCAAAAGCTTCTGACATTACCACAATGCCCTGAAACAAACACAGGTAGGCAACTACGTTTTGATAATTAAGCTTATACTTTTATACCGTCTGCTTCACCTACCTATCTAGGTACGTAGGTGAAGCAGACTAGGTACCATCAGATTACGTAAAAAACAAAAGCACACAGGTTGCTCCAGTTAGGACCAGACAATGAGCCGTACGTATGTAGGTACCGTACCACGCACGTATTACATACCAAACATTGTTGCTATAAAATATTACTAAGTGCTTGCTTACTTTGATTGCTCTTTGAAGCTCATTGAGTGAAGAGTGCAGTACTCCTAACAGCGTGTTGAACCTATCGATTTCATGTATCAACACAGTTGTTAATGAATGGAGCTGTCCCATATCATCTGGTATCATAAGATCAGGGTTAATGAGAGATTTGTCGATTTTCTTCGCGATTCTGGCTCGTGTCTGGTCACAGACTCGCCACACGATCTGATCGGGCGTGTCGCCACCACCGCCAAGTGCAGCTCGCGGCTGCACGTCAACTATTGTTTGGATTAAAGTAACGGTTTCTTTGTTCTGTGGAAAAGAGCTGGTTTTTTATCAACATTTTAAAAACTGCACCAACTTACTGTACCTACCTACTGTGTTCTGGTATCAGGTAGGTACAGGGAAGGTGTGCGATTCGCCAACAGGAAAATCTTTTCTAAACTATTAGCGCGCATTCGTTTGTGTATTGAACAAAAAATACTGTTTATAAGCTTAAAGACTTTAGCTTTAAAGTGGCACCATAATCATCAAAATGTTACTCTAGAAGAGATTTTCCTGCTGAGGTAATTAATGCACACAGTCAAGGGCAAAAAGTATCATGTAAATAGGTACCTCAAATGCTATATTAGCGTTCTCGTGCATCCCAAACACTTCCGGATTCTCAACACTAGGCAATGATTCTACATATTCACGATAATCTTCTAATTTAGCAGTTCTGGGACAATAGTAAGTGCCAGATTCTGAGTACGTGTAACCTTCCTCAAGAGTAGGTGGTGAGAAGAAGAGTTTTAAAATAGTGGTCAAACAACGTTGATCCCACATGTCTGTGACCCGGCCACCATACGTAATTAGACCTGTAAGGAAAAAGGAACCCGTAAAGGATCACTTTATTGTCCGCCTGTTTTTCAGGAACGCGTAAAGGTATCAAGTTGAAATTTATATCAAATACCCGGGTCTACGATCACTTTTAGCTGTGAGTCAACGCTATCAAAAGATATGACCGTTTATGTCGCATATTTTGCTATTCCGCAAGAAAATCAAAATTCATAAGGTACTTGCCGTTGACCTCGTCTTCTAGAATCATGAAATTTGACAAAGAGCAACGTAAAGAAAAAAAATCTAAAAATCGTAAATATAAAAAAAACCGGCCTGCATTATGAAGTACGGAACCCTCGGTGCGCGAGTCCGACTCGCACATGGCCGGTTTTTTTGCTTTCAGGAAGTCTTAAGGCTAAATAAGTGTGTACAACTTATTAGGAGTTCTAAAACCATTGTTAAACATTTGCATGAATGTGCACTTACTGGTTATATATTCTAAAGCGTCCCATGGCATGTATCCGTCCTCGCAAAACATCTGTAAGTTCAACATGGCGCACTCGCGATCGCTGTTATTAAACTCGTACGTAATGTTCCATCCTAGAGGACCAAACTTTTTGCGCTCCTGAATTATGGCGTGAAACATACAAATGCCAAATAACATTGTGCGCCAATCTTGATCCAACACTGTAAACAGGAAGCTAATTAAATAATGAACATTCCCAAATAAGTACCTACTTATAATCTACTAAGATATAAGAATATTTCATCTGAACATTAATTACTTATATTATTAAGTACTTATTTTAAAATGAATCGTGGAGTTGAAGGAAGACATGAGTAGGTCATTTGAAAGGAATCATCTACATAGGTACAAGGTGTAAAGGGACCCTTCACCCGTCAACCAAGCATTGTCCAAGCATGTACAAATCCAACTAAGTACCTACTCTACGCAAAATTATTGCTGGGGTGAAAAAATCACGTTTCACGGTAGGACTCAATGTAAACGCACTTAAAACATTGTGCTGATGGATGTATTGAATATTACTAGGGTTCTTGGAGGTATTTAATACTAATTTAGACCACTAAAACAATGCATTAGGCACTATAGCGTAGTAACACACGGGTATCCGCTAGTACAATATAAAGCTACAAAATATAGTAACCAATTCATTTTACCAGAACCTGCTCCAAGACATAACAAGATACAGAATATAAACACCGTTTACCAGGTGAGCCTAGGCTATTTAGCTCAAATTACACACCATGATTTTCAAAGAAATCTTCTTCCATTTCTATAAGAGCTCTTTTAACATTTGCTTTTAAACCTTTAGGTGGTTCATTCGTTACTTTAACAGAATTCTGTAATACAGATACAGGAAATTTGGGAGTGGGCATTGAGCTTAAGTAGAGACGGAATTCCGGCGAAGGCCATCCTGTTTCAGAAGTCAGGTTAGCTACTATCGTTTCTAGACTTAACATCCACGAAGCAGCTAAGTGGCAGTTCTGGAAACAATGAGGCACAAGTTAATAACAGTATATAAGTAAGTAATGTTTATTTATCCACTTAGTTTTCCATTTTATTTGGGAATCAGTTATTCGTACTTGTAAGAAAACCCAGTCGCCTCTGGGTTTAGCGGCACTTATCATCTTCTCAGCAACAGGTCCTTGTCCCTGACCTAGCGAGATGGAATGCACACGTTCCCGCATGCCCATCTCCGTTGCAAACTTCTGGAAAGCTCCGAAAGGGTCCGAACCGGTGCTTAATACAAAAACGAGCGGTATTGTTTCCGTTGTGTCCGCATACCTAGAACAAAGTTATGAAACCTTAGCGCGTTTCATTGATATGTTGCAGGTAATCCGCAGGATGGCACACCAAAATAATCATTTTCGTTTTGCCATCCGGTGCGATGATATGACCGAAGTGTCGACCCGACCCATTTGGAATATAAATCAGACCTAAGTATTCATTCAATCTACTGCCGTTATCCCATAGTGATGTGCTATGGTTCGTTGCAAAATGTTTTCTTCTTTCAAAATATTTCTCTATTACCTTGTACCCTTTAACACCTTGTACTCGTCATCACAGTATCACCCAGCCCCATTCTAGCCTAAACAAGATAGACATGTTTGTTTAGGCTAAATCCTGAATAAAAAAGTAATATTCACATCAACGCGAGCGTTAAAATCGTGATCCTCAATACTTTCATCATCTGCCTTGCCTTTTAACCATGTTGGGGACGGCTTCTAGTCTAAACGGATGCAGCTGAATACCAGTATTTTACTTGGAGCGACTGCCTATCTGACCTCCACAACCCAGTTAGTACTGGGTAATACGATACCCCTTCGTAAGACTGGTTGTCACACTTTGTACACACCTGTAACGACTGCCAAAGATCTACAAATGACAGCCGGGACCAACGGCATGGGTGCCGGCAGCAGGGTCGTGAACGAAAATACATAGAAACGATTTAAGAATAAGTATTCTAAAATATGGTACAAGCGGTCGATTCTCTCGATTGGACATATAATTGAAACACATAAATGTCCTTTTCACTTCAGTAGCTCAAACATGTAGGTTTTGCTGCCTGAAATCAGTGAGCAAAATGCGATTTTACTCACTGAGTGAGACAATAGTTATTTGTGCAACAAGAGAGCAAAGTCGTTTTTTGCTGCGAGTGCTGATTTTGAATCCTGAGTGTGGCGAGGGATTCAAAGGCACGAGATTCAAAAAACTTTGCTCTCGTGTAAAGGGGCGTCTAAACGGGCTATATTTTACGACAATTTGTGGCTGCAATACTGTGGCCGGCAACATTGCTAGCAATACCAGCCACACTATGCAATATTTTAAGGATGGCCCGGATGGTGTCAAAATGTTTTTATGTGTAGCCGGCGTGTGGCCGAACGATCGCCTCGCAATCGAAAATACTGCAATATATCTGGGCCATCTATATTGTTGCTCTGTTTTAATGTATATGCGCGTCCCTTTCTACCTGCGACGTGAAGTACTTTGCGTTTCAAGGAAAATTAAGAAAAAAGAAAAGAAAAGGTACATTAAACTCTTGAAAGAATCTCCAGTCGCTAAATACCGTAGAGTTATTGCTAATCTTGTAGTCACAGGTATTGCATTCCTCATGTTTGTGTCTTGCCTTTGTATGTTTGGTCCAATTCTGTTCACAAGAAATTCGAAGTCGCTCTTAGACATTCTTGTAAAATTTTTAAATAAGTATTTATCCAGCATTAATTCCTTGTCTACGGAATCCAAAGTGTCACGCCTACTTAGGTAGGGTCGAATCCACATTCGTGTCCTTTTTTTCGGTTTTTTGCCAAAACAATGTAAGCGGCTGCGATGAGCGTCATTTCGTCGGCCATTGTTGCTGGATTGTGTGGCTCATTAAAGGGTTCTGAATCAAAGGCCATACTATTGCAGCCATATTGCAACATGTTGCCTGCAATTGATTGCTCAGCCATAAAATGCACTAAAATGTTTTTTTGATGGCTGGGCAATGTTTGCCAATAATTGCAGCCACAAATTGTCGTGAAATATAGCCCGTTTAGACGCCCCTTAACACACATAACTTTTCACTTCAGCAGCGAGAACGCTTTAGGAGATAAAATAATAACAGGAATAGATTGAAATAACTATTTATTGTGAATCAAAATAATTAACATTGTAGGTAGAGGTACCAATTTAATAGAATGGACCATTTTAAAAGTTAAAAGTAAAATTACTGCAATTCTGCAAATTAAAAGTAACAGATTTATTTGGCAACGTTATAGTTGCATTGAGTTGAGTTCGATTATCAGGGGTTAAGGTTTTTGTTTCAGTGGCGGATTGAGAAGGAACAACGGTGAACGTTGGTGACTCTGATCGGCTTTTTGTATAAGTATGTACACTGTGCGTCGTTGGAAGTGGATGGGCGTGGGTGAGACCAAGGATCCGAGGTCGAATTCAGACTTATTGTTTCCACTATACGCTTAAAGATTTTCGACTTATTTTCTATTGAGTCTTCAATATAGCCTTCTGCAACCGTATTGGACTTCCACCCGCCGTGACGTTTTAAAGTGGTGAGATCGTCTCCGGAATCAGCCAAGAGCGTTGCCGAAGTTCTCCGAAAGCAGTGACCCGTGTATAGCTGAGGCTCTTCCAGTTTTAAGAAAGTGGCAATTTCTCGCGGTATAGCACCTATTTTATTTACTCCCATAGGCTATCTTGAGCATTTATTATTATGGTATTGTATGAAAAATCGGTCGGTTTTTATATTGGCTGGACGTAAATTTTGGTATTTTTCTACAATAGTTACATATTCTTCGCGTACGACAAAAGACCTGTCAAGGTTTGTCTTCGTATTTTTCAATTTTACTAACAGTAATTT
The DNA here is from genome assembly GCA_964057025.1 of Standfussiana lucernea. Classification (NCBI taxonomy): domain Eukaryota; kingdom Metazoa; phylum Arthropoda; class Insecta; order Lepidoptera; family Noctuidae; genus Standfussiana; species Standfussiana lucernea. The sequence continues at coordinate 12,129,046 of OZ059784.1, forward strand.
ATCTGAATGCTTTTCGATATTATTAACTGTTAGCTGTAATAGCTCGTTATTGCGACACGCTCCACTAATTCCTATGATCAGTGCAACCTGTAATAAAAATATTATATAATTAATATACATAATTTAACATTTACAGCATCTTTTACATATCGTAATAAATATTTTAACAGCATTGCTAAGTCAGACTAGGATTCATTTCGCCTCCAAAAATGTGTAGTAGGCAGTAAGTACCTTTATACATAACAGTCTACACACAAATTTTAATAACTAACAACATAGATTTATAGGTACCACTTACTTTAGCGGCAAGAAAATTGCAGTCCGGAGCATCATTAAGAAATGTTTGAAAATTTTGGACTTTTTAGCCTTAACTGACATTCTTTTTAGAAAAGATACGAGTTTTGCGTATGTTTCAATATGCACGTGGTTTGATTTTTAAAGTAGCTTTCAACAATACTCCACATTGTAGATGATCGCCTCGTCTGTGATAAATCTAAAAAATAAGATAGCAACACCGTCTCCGAAAAACTGCTTGCGCCCTTTTTTAAGTCTCCATTCATTGAAGACATGGTATGCTTTCAGATATTTCTCGCGTGACTTCTCAGGTAGGAAACTTAATTCTGCATTAATTTAATAACTTGTTGTTTAACTCTTCCGGTGTTAAAATACTGTTCTCGTCGCTAGTTTCACTCATATTTTACGATTTTTTTAACTTATTCAACTCTTTACGCCAGCCACGAAATTTTATTCCCGCTCTTTTAATTAAATTAAGGTGTGTTCTGAAATAGCACCCATGATATTTATGTGCATGTGGATTGAGTGATCCTCTCTTCAATCTTAACAAAAATCGAGGAAGATTTAGTAGAAAATAGTTAAAACATTATGGTGAAGTTAAAAAATTTGTTAAACCTGAGATAAAAATGATATGGTCAATAAAGTGGATCACTCAAACCGCACGCTTTAAGAAAATGTCATATGTATATCTCAGAATATATAGCCTTTGCACTGCTTATTTCAATATTGAAAAATTGTTAAAAATAGTTAAAATCTATTAACAATTTGAGAATTCACTAACACGTCCCGTTCCAGATTTATTACGATTAATTTGGATCACTCATTCCGCACACAGGCCGTATGAGTGCTCTTAAAAATCAATACTATATACTGAATAAATACGTATTATTTTTGTTGTGTAATATAACTAAACATAAGACTGAATTTGTTAAAGAATGAGTGTGACAAAACTTATAAGCTGAAGGAAGAAATTGACCTTTATGTTTTCCTCCAATATGCCGTCTGAGTGATCCATATTTCGACCTCTATCTACTTATATATACTTCGTAGGTAGACTGAGTTTGTACCCAAAATTGTTAATTGTTTTTAACTAAAAATTGATATATCTTATGTTTTTTTAACTATTACTATTCATTAGATAACTGATTTTTAACTTCTCAAAGAAAAACATCGTGTAGGGTGACCATATTTAAATAACACATTAAAATACATTATTTTCACAAAATTTATGAAGAGCACAACTTTTCAATAATCAGTGAGTCCATAAGACCGGTGCCGGCGAAAATTTTGCATTTAACTCTTGCGACATACAGAGAAAATGGGGTCATTGTAATTAATGTCAGAAGGAGCTCGTGGCTAAATAATAATAGCCGCTCAGATCAATCTTCAGGTTAAGCCGCACTTGCCTAGGTTAGTCTGTGGATGGGTGACCACCCTTTACATACAGAATTTCCCCCGTGCCTCGGAAAGCACGTTAAGCCGTTGGTCCCAGCTGTCCATTTTAGATTTTTGACAGTCGTTACAGGTAGTCAGTGGCCCGAAAGTCTGACGTGGAGGTCAGATAAGCAGACGCTCCATGTAAAATACTGGTATTCATAGTTGGGAAAAGGTTAGGCAGATGATGTACTTAATGTCAGGTTTCTGCAAATGTTATGTTATTAAAAAGATCTATTTGCGTTTTTTAGATCAATTCGGGTTTCCGACTTCTTTTCATAGCGTTGCTGAAAACAAAAACTGTAGACAATTTTGGGTGTTGCATTTTTGCTATAAAGTAAAAAAACCGGCTAAGTGCATGCTGCATCACGCGCAGTAGGGCTTTGTAGTCGTACTCTCTCTCTCTCTCTGCCTGCAATTATTTTTTCCTATAAAATTCGTTATAATATTCTACGAGTACATATAATTTAGGTCTCAGTGTATAGGGGTTATGATTTTAGCAGGGGGTGGGACACGCACCTCGAACAAAAAAAAATAAACTTTTAAATCCAATAAATCGTTAACGGCTTATCTTACATTAAAAAAAAATGTAAAGGAAAACACACAGTGTTTTTAAATGACCTATTCAACGATATCTCACAGGATGGGGCGCAAAAATAAAAAAAACATCACCCCGCTTTACGGGTAACCCAAAAAAAGTTTTTTTGAACATTTTTACCACTCTCGGCTATATTAGAATATCTGAGATAAACCGCGACAGACAGTTATTCATGGTAAAACTATAAGGGTTCTTTCTTGACTATGGAACCCTAAAAACCATCAAATACCTAAAATATAAGAAAAGTACAGCGCCAGCAAATCATACTATAAGTTTTGTTGCATAATTACTACTATTACACTAAATAAGGTGCCGCAGTGTTTAGCTTCATGTCGTTTATACATCTTGTACGATAGAAAAATTACATTTCAAGTATTGAGTTGAAAATCGAATTAAATAAGTAAGTAATATGAATTCAAAAATAACCGACTTCCAAAAAAAAACACGAAAAAATTGAAAATAACTTTACTTTCGGAAGTCGGTGACTATTGTTTGTATCATTGACTTTTTGCCACCGACTTCCGAAAGTAAAGTTATTTTAAATTTGTTAGGGTTTTTTTGGAAGTCGGTTATTTTTTTTTCAAAAAAGTTTTTATTTTACCCTTTTTATTAGTTATCGTATCACACACAAAGCCTTGTCAACTATTAGTTTCGCAATTTCTTTTACTTGGATAACTTATTTTTACCAGATATTTCGATTTAAAAACCAAACTACTAAACCGATTTCTATGGGACCAATCGGGAAGTATCCTTTCAGGCAAAAAAAGAATTTTGCAAATCTGTTCATAAATGACGAAGATATGAGGTAGCAAACAAAAAAACCAACCGAATTGAGAACCTCCTCCTTTTTTTGAAGTCGGTTAAAAAGGTATTCCTGGTTTTATACGTTATCAGTAAACGGAAATCCACAACACTATAAAATAATATTGCACCACAAAACTGAATTATTATGTAATGTTGCGTTGTCGCGACTGATGAATCCAACCAATAAATTAATAAACGTTAAAAATAAGGTTTTATGAGGGTATTTGATCAAAACAGTCTCACATAATAGAAAAATCACATCTACCCTACTCAGTCTTTTCCTTTAGGAATGAAAAAATCATGATATTTCTTAAAGTATGACCCTTGTAAAAGCAGAAGATATATCAATTTTTAGTTAAAAACAATTAACAATTTTGGGTACAAACTCAGTCTACCTACGAAGTATATATAAGTAGATAGAGGTCGAAATATGGATCACTCAGACGGCATATTGGAGGAAAACATAAAGGTCAATTTCTTCCTTCAGCTTATAAGTTTTGTCACACTCATTCTTTAACAAATTCAGTCTTATGTTTAGTTATATTACACAACAAAAATAATACGTATTTATTCAGTATATAGTATTGATTTTTAAGAGCACTCATACGGCATGTGTGCGGAATGAGTGATCCAAATTAATCGTAATAAATCTGGAACGGGACGTGTTAGTGAATTCTCAAATTGTTAATAGTTTTTAACAATTTTTAACAATTTTTCAATATTGAAATAAGTAGTGCAAAGGCTATATATTCTGAGATATACATATGACGTTTTCTTAAAGCGTGCGGTTTGAGTGATCCACTTTATTGACCATATCATTTTTATCTCAGGTTTAACAAATTTTTTAACTTCACCATAATGTTTTAACTATTTTCTACTAAATCTTCCTCGATTTTTGTTAAGATTGAAGAGAGGATCACTCAATCCACATGCACATACGGATGCAGCTGAATACCAGTATTTTACATGGAGCGTCTGCTTATCTGACCTCCACGTCAGACTTTCGGGCCACTGACTACCTGTAACGACTGTCAAAAATCTAAAATGGACAGCTGGGACCAACAGCTTAACGTGCTTTCCGAGGCACGGGGGAAATTCTGTATGTAAAGGGTGGTCACCCATCCACAGACTAACCTAGGCAAGTGCGGCTTAACCTGAAGATTGATCTGAGCGGCTATTATTATTTAGCCACGAGCTCCTTCTGACATTAATTACAATGACCCCATTTTCTCTGTATGTCGCAAGAGTTAAATGCAAAATTTTCGCCGGCACCGGTCTTATGGACTCACTGATTATTGAAAAGTTGTGCTCTTCATAAATTTTGTGAAAATAATGTATTTTATTGTGTTATTTAAATATGGTCACCCTACACGATGTTTTTCTTTGAGAAGTTAAAAATCAGTTATCTAATGAATAGTAATAGTTAAAAAAACATAAGATATATCAATTTTTAGTTAAAAACAATTAACAATTTTGGGTACAAACTCAGTCTACCTACGAAGTATATATAAGTAGATAGAGGTCGAAATATGGATCACTCAGACGGCATATTGGAGGAAAACATAAAGGTCAATTTCTTCCTTCAGCTTATAAGTTTTGTCACACTCATTCTTTAACAAATTCAGTCTTATGTTTAGTTATATTACACAACAAAAATAATACGTATTTATTTAGTATATAGTATTGATTTTTAAGAGCACTCATACGGCCCGTGTGCGGAATGAGTGATCCAAATTAATCGTAATAAATCTGGAACGGGACGTGTTAGTGAATTCTCAAATTGTTAATAGTTTTTAACTATTTTTAACAATTTTTCAATATTGAAATAAGCAGTGCAAAGGCTATATATTCTGAGATATACATATGACGTTTTCTTAAAGCGTGCGGTTTGAGTGATCCACTTTATTGACCATATCATTTTTATCTCAGGTTTAACAAATTTTTTAACTTCACCATAATGTTTTAACTATTTTCTACTAAATCTTCCTCGATTTTTGTTAAGATTGAAGAGAGGATCACTCAATCCACATGCACATCAAAATATATTACCTACGTAACATTATTGAAACTAGAAATAAATATTTACAGGTTAAATATCACTTTATTTGCAGTAAATACTTATTTTCGTTTAAATACAACAATAAGTTAAAAATTCAATAAATCACATTAAAAGACATAATTATCTTTTTCAAAATTTCTTTAGTTAGTACGAAATTCCGAACGTGTTTGTCTTTGTGGTCGAATTCAAAATCGGAACTTCGAAAGGGCTGGTCTTTGTCTCTCTCTCTTTCTAATGGCGAGAGATAGAGTGTGAATGTTTCGAATTGTATGATTAACCGCCGCACTATGATTCGACTAGAACATGCTGGCTATACAAAATACATTATCGAAACTGCCGAAAATTCTTTCTTATACACCCACAAACCTCTAATTCCAAGAATTTTAATGCACCTGGAGTTGCACTCATTCAGGGTCGCAGTATATAAGAAAAGGGGTAAGTAAACTGATAATCATTAGCAGTTTTGCATTTGATGCGAATACTTACGAAAGTGATTTTAAAAGTGATTTTGATTTAATTTTGTGATGGATATTGAAGTTAAAGGTATGTACTATGTTATTTAAAAAAACAAGATGGCAAGTTACAACTGCATTTTTTTTATTTAGCATCAAATTATAATTTCACCATTTTATCCCTATTTTCTTATCTATTTTGGACCCGGAAAGCATTTCCAGCGCGAGTCCCAGGTCTAAAACTAACATATCGCACGCTTAATCCAATACGTTATACGACTTTATAATGTCATCTGCTGCGAAAACGAGGAACTACACGTAATCGCGCTTACATTGGTCTAAAAGTAACAGAAATAACCGATAGATCGCCGTGGTCCGTTACGAGTCACTCATATTCTATCACAAAAAAACGTGTTTTGGCTTTCATGAATAGTTAACTTTTTTGGATAGTGAGAGTTTTAGTTTAAGCGTGCGATATATTGTAGCTTGAACCCTCTTCTTTCAAATAATAATAAATCTAGCCTGTGGACGGCTGTGGAACATTTTTTTTTTGTAGAACACCGCTTCTCAATCTCAAGATTAGAAGAGGTGTTTTAGAAAAAACAAATTTTGAGGAGTGGCTTAAACAGGGCAAAGGACTGTTTGGTCTACTATATTCAAAATATGACCTATCCGGTATTACCGAAGATTCTTCGAGGGCTCTGAAGAAGTCAATCAGCACATTAACGATAAAACGAAAAGGAGAAGAGTTGACGACCTGCTAAGAACACGCGACACAAATCAGTTAGTGGCTGCAGCAGAATTCTCAGTCATAGGGGACGCAAACGAAAGTACCGAAAAGTTCAAAAGATGAAAAGTAGTGTTAGTGACAGTGAAAGCAGCAGTCAAAGGTTTTTAACGAAGGAAGAGGCTTTGGCATATTATGTGGACTCAAAATCAACAAGCCACTCCTACAAGCAGACGCGTAAATGGAGTATGAAAGCTGGGCATAAGGTATTTCCGTCAATTTATAGTCTTAGGAAAGCTAAGACAGAATGTTTCCCTCCCGAGGAAGATTTATTTATGGATCAGACTCGCGCAGAAATTAAACTTCAAGCTATTTTATATAAAATATTCTCATATCTTCATCTCTTGGGCATCATTCACTCTCATTAGCAAGTGGGGTTGTGATGGCAGTTCCGGTCACAGCACTTACAAACAAAATTTCTCCAGTAATGAAGCCACTGATGAATATTTGTTTGTGTTTTCTTTTGTGCCGCTTCAATTGCACGATGAAAGTGGTAACGTTGCTTGGCAAAATCCTCGGGCATCTTCCTATATGTATTGTCGTAGTATTATATTATCTGTGGTATTGTCGACCAAGTTTATTTTCTCCAAGGAAACTACTGATTTTAAAGTTACAGAAACGAATAAGTCAAGGAGGAAATGGACCAATTGTTGCCGACAGTAAATTGTAACGTTGATGATAAAGATGTAACTGTCAAGCACAAACTACTTTTCACGAAGATTGACGGTAAAGTTTGCAATGCTGTGACAAACTTTTTCATCACAAAAGTGCTATATTTGTGGAGCTACCCAAAAAGTTATGAATGATATCTCTAGCGATTATGTAGTGAACAGGTACAACCTTGGTTTTGATTTATCTACACCGCATGCATAGAATGTTTGCTTCATAAAAGCTACCGTCTAGATGTTAAAAAAGGTCCTGCTGAAAAGGCAAACATGAAGCAACGTTCAAGCAACATTCACAACCGATAAAAAAATGAAATGGGCTTAATTGTAGATAAACCAAAACCCGGGTTAGGAAATACAAATGATGGAAATACCGCCCGTAGATTTTTTGGGAATTCTGGCTTAGTGCTAATATTACATGTGACTCTCATCAAAAATTTGGACACCATACTCCGAACCTTAGCTTCCGGTTACGATATTAACATTGATAAATTTAAATCTTTGGCACTAGATACTAGACAGTTGTATTTAAATCTTTATCCGTGGTATTACATGCCTACTGGTTGTCTATTGTTTGCCCGAAGATTATATGCCATAATCATCATTTTCCCGAATTTCATTTACCCGAATTTCATTTGCCCGAATGTTTCATTTGCCCTAAAAGACATATGACATACTTTTAATTGCCCGAATTTTAGATACCATAAGATACGAATGCCATAAGTATTGTTTGCCTTATTTTTATGTGCCATAATAATTATTAGACATAATATTTAAATGGCATAATATTTAAATGGCATAACAAGTATTAGACAAATATTTAAGCCCCGTAATAATCATTACACATGATGACATTATATTTAAGCGCCACAATAAATTGTTTTCGAATCTTTTTCCGAGCGACGCATTTACTCATGATGTTTCTACAGGCGCTTTAAAATGTACTTTAGTTATAAATATGTACATTGGTGGGTACACGGAACATTTTGTAAGCGATATTTTATTGACAATACCGTAACTGCGTCTAAAGTAGTTCGCTGTTGTATTTGTGTTTTGAAATGAAGAATAAACTTATTTATTCTGTGCATGGTTTTTTTTTCTGTGCATGGTTGATGGTGGGCTAGGTCGACGGAGCCCCGCTTCGCGGGGCTCCTACTTCTGTGTGGCTTATAAAAAAATAACCACGAAGGGGATGGCGGCATCCCCTTCTAAGCTTCTAACCTAACCTGTCCGAGTCGGTGTGCCCTAAAGTCCCAATTGCATCCAATTTCTCTTGATATAAACAACCGTTACACACACGATGTCGATGGCTAATTATGTTATGGCATATCATAAGTATGGCATGTGATAATTAGGGCTTACAATGATTATGACAAATGATGTTATGGTAAGTGACTTTATGGGAAACAATGATTCTGGCACGTGACTAATATGGCAAATGAGAGTAGGGCAAATGAGTATTATGTCGTATGATATTATGGCTGTTGACTATTATGGCAAATGATATTAGGGCAAATAAAATTCGGGTAAACGGCGGTATACCATGCCTACTACTGTACACAAAATTCTTGTGCACAGTACAGATATCATATCTGCTCTGCTGCTAATTGGACAGTTTTCTGAGGAAGCTCAGGAAGCTCGCAATAAATATTGCAGAAGATTTCGAAAACATAGTAGGTACTCGAAAGAGGTCATGAATAGCCAGCCACGAATCTAGATATACTATGTATGTTATTGATCACATCTGACCCTTTAATAAACAGCCCAAGAGAGGTTCCCAAAAAAGAAAAAGGTAGCCTCGGGTGTCTGGTGGCAGAATTAGGTTTTAAATTTTAAGTTTTTCCCTAACCGCTGAGCGTAGGAGCAAGGAGGGGGTTGCATTAGCTTTGTCATTCGTGCGGGTTATTTAATCACGATATCGCGGTGAACAACGTGCGTTCGCCATCGAAGTGTATTTCAAGGCCAATGATTCGTGTGCATCTGCTCGTCGTAGATTTTGTTCACGTTACAATATTCGACGTTTACGTGATGCCCCATGTGAAAATTTTATTCGATCATGGATGCGAAGGTTCCGGGCAACAAGTTTGGCAGCAAACAGCCCACAGCATGAAAATATTGAACTCGTCGCGACCAGTTTGCACGATAATCCGCGTCAGTCCGTGCGCAAGAGAGCGGCTGCCCTGGGACTTCCAAAAACGATTGTGCATGAAATATTGTAGCAGGATCTTAGATTTCACCCTTTCAAAATTCAAATTGTGCAAGCGCTTAAGCCTGACGATTACAATTTACGTAAAAATTTCTGCGAGACAATGTTGGAGCGATTTCGTACGGTAAACACTATCTTTTGGAGTGATGAAGCTCATTTTCATTTAAATGGAAGTGTAAACAAGCAAAATTGCCGTTATTGGTCACCTAAAGGACAGAACCTACGTTTAAAACATCAACAGCCACTTTACAGTCCCAGAGTGACGGTTTGGTGTGCATTGTCAAGCACTGGATAATAAGCAATGAATAATTGGACCATATTTTTTTGAAAATCGGCGAGGGCAAGCAATTTCTTTGGACGGTGTCTCTTATTGGCGCATGCTGAACGATTATTTTCTGCCAATAATGAGAGAACATCCTTCCTCCAGTACACGCACATGGTTTCAGCAAGATGTAGCTACGCCGCATACGGCTAGAGAGACCATGGCGATTCTGCGTGATTTCTTCCCTAACAAACTGAAAAGCCGTTTCGGTGAATATCCTGGCCACCCAGGTCGCCGGATCTTACCCCTATGGACTTTTTTCTGTGGGGGTACCTCAAGATAAAGTTTATGAAACAAACTAGTGACCATAAATCAGCACTAAAAGAAAATATCGTTCGCGAGGTTAATGGCATCCCGACATCACTTCTCCAGTGGGTGGCACGGAATAAGGAGGCCAGATTCCAAGAATGTGTCCGATGTGACGGTCAATATTTAGACGGAATAATTTAAAAAAAAAATCCGCACTTGTCTTCTTTGTAATAGTTAGTGAAATAAACGCATCATAGCAACTCTTTTTTAATTTAACTTTTAATTCCTAATTCTGCCACCGGATAGCCTGTACATATATATAATTACTAATTCATGCGAAGTTCCTTAAATTTTTCACAAACGGTTTAACGTGCTTTCCGAGGCACGGAGGAAACTTGGTATGTAATGGGTGGTCAACCATCCACAAACCAAACTAGGCAGGCGGCTTAACCTGAAAATTTATCCGAGCGGCAGTTATTATTTTGCCACGAGCTCCCCTGAAACTCCCTCCTGAAACTCAATACTTTAGTCTACTGTTTTGCCGCAAATTCATTATCGTCATCGTTCTACCCTTGTCTCATGTTACTCGGGGTCAGGGGTCCTCATTGCATGTCTATACCAAGACAGTTTCTTTCATCTTTTCTGTAACAATAAATCATATTTTGATTAACATACAGCCTGACACTGACCAGCAAATTTGCAAAAATCCCAAGCAAGTTTGAATTTCGCGGGCTACCTTGGCGCTTCCTTAAGTTCTTGACAGTTGAGGAGATACCAGTTTCTAACAAAAATGGTAGGAAAGTGTTTTTCTTTATCCAGACCAATTGAATGAACTTAATTAAGTACCTATACTTTTATTGGAACCTATTACCGTAAAAACATAATAATAGATGTTATAATACAAAAAACTATTAGTAATTCCCAATTTTACGTTTTTGTTAACTCATTCAATAGAAAATAATTTAGTTTGATATTACAAGTAAAGTTATTTAAAAAAAGAACGTCGTAGGTTAAAAGACTACTCAAATGGTTTAATTTTAATGTATACATTTAAATTAAACACTATTAGTTTTAGTACGGTAGCATTGATCTGCTTTTCAGCAGTCAAATAAAAAATAGTCAAGTTTTCGACGAATAAACGAACAAGCATAGTGGTGTCCAACAAAGTGACTAGCTTCAAGGTATTAAATGACATCTCTGGCGGTGCAAAGTGTAAAGCGCATAGTTGGACCTGTTGTACGTGATATTGCGATTTTTCGTTAGGCTACTTTGTCTAACCTGAAAAAAGCCGAGTTGCTTCGTTTTCCTGGGCTTGTCTTGCTTAAAAGTCTTCAATGAGAGGTTTTCTTTTTGAGTATAAAAAAAAACGTAGTTTCCAAGAACTCTCTAGATGGCGTTGAACTGACAACGTTACTACGAGCCAAAGCCAAAACGCTTGAAAAAAAACAACATTGCGGCACTTCAAATACGCTCGTTGACTGACACTTTCGTTTATAATCACAGAGTACATTATACTATATTGATTTATAATTAAAATTACATCTAAGTGAAATGATGTGACGTTCTGTTCCTTGCAGTAACTTAGCAAGTTCAGCGCTATCTATCCAGCGACTAGGGAAGAGTTTAAAAATAAAATCCCTCATTGTGTGTAAAATAGTAAAATGAATCAGGCAGGGTATATTTGAACATGTACGAACTAGCAACACTGAATGTTAAGTGTCACCAGTCGTGTTACATATCAACTGTCGTTCCGTTTTCTTCTTGTCTCTCGTTTCACCACTTGTTGTTTCGACGCTTATCCGTAACGTCGTGTGGACTTGCAAAATAATAACAAGCAATAATTACAATGAATCTATGATCTCGGTAGACTGTGGACGAGTTCCATTACTTGTGCGTTCGTATTAGTCAAGACGAACTGTTAAAAAACTTTACAAAATAAACTTTTTAAATATAGTTCAAAAAACTATCTTTACCTGACTGGAAGGTGTGTGAAAAGAAAACCATGGCTGCAGCAATGGATTCAGTGGCGGTGATTAAAAAGTTTAGACTGAACACTGGAGACGAGATGCCTTCCGTGGGTTGTAAGTAATTTTTTTGTGTATTTTTTTACAGTACCTACATCGAATTGTTAAGAATGCCATAATTTCACCCATTTTACAAAAGTTATTTACCCGGCGCGCTCCAAGCTATAACAGAGCGCGGTTTTTTTATTCTGTGTTTCGTGTGGTTAGTGACTAACCTGGTGTCAGAATTTTATACCGCCCATGGGCCTCTGACTTGGCTTTAAATGCCGTCGAGAAATATCTCTCAGGCATGCTGGTTTTCTTCATCGAAGCTAATGATAATTATACAATACCTACGCACATGAATACGAAAAATCACAGGTGCCTGTCTTGGGTTTTTTTTTTTTTTAATTAAATAAGGGTAGATAAAAAAATTATATTTCCCGTAATTGATGTGTATCAAATTACATTTCAGGTGATTACCAATAGATTTAATCCCTGGATCTTGAGAACACCTGGACTTCCCCACTATATTATGACTTGTAGCCACACAGCTCCAGCCCAAGTATTGCAATAGTTTTTCATAACCATGGTTATGTATGCTGGATTAGCAAGAGTCAAAAGTCCAAGAATGGAATGCCTGTTCTTACATAATAAATTAGGTCATATAAGCACAGGGCCGTACACAGGTATTTGTTTCGGGGAGGGGGGGGGGGGGCGAAGGTTACCTTGGATACTAGTGAGATATCTGAGATCACCCAATTTATCAACACAATCAAATCCTCTCATTTTCTGGTGCAATTTTGAAAAATAAGTACAAAAATATTTGAGTTTTCAAATGACTTCGGTTGCATCTGAAAGACTATTAACAACAGGTCTCTCACTCACTCACTTACAAAATTTGATTTTACTAAATAATTTAACAGTGTTCTGTTTCCTAAATAAAAATCTCATAACTGTGCATTTTAATTATTAAGTTTTGTCTTCTGATGTGTTATCAATTTTATAATTCCTACATAAATATTATTATAAGTATGAGTAATTTTTATAGCTTTCTTTGAATATTAACTGTCTGTATCATTATCAGTATCGGATTATTTTCAGATTCAAGAAAAGAGCTTGTACCTATTCCTCAATGAATTTGTTAGGTTTTCGTTGGTCAGTGTAGACATACTTGGAGTAACTTACAAAAACCTAGCATTTGAGAAAAGTAAGAATTCAAGAGCCAACCCAACTTTAAGGGAATTAATAGGTTTTCTTCTGTTTAAAATACAGAAATTGTTTTAATTTTTAAATAAAAATATTTGAACTATAAGAACACAGAATGCCGAACGAACGAGAATCGCAAGCTCAAAATTACCACTACCTAGGGTAGGGTAGATTTTTTTGACCATTCATACATGAATAGGAGTATGTCGTTTTGAGTTAACTAGCGAGAACATTTGAGCATTCCACCTTGTATAATTATGTTGGTTACTCTATAGAAGCTCAAGATTTTGGGAAGGATTTGAACCCCAAACCCCCCTCCTGCTTACGACCCTATATAAGCAATATTTCAGGTATTAAAAGCAAATACCTACTTTTCCTCCATGTTTTAGGGAGAAAAAGTGCCATGTACCTTGCCATTATTTTGGCATTGCAATGTAATCCTTGTGTTTTGATGAAATTAACATCACTCAAAACTATATCTGGCTGGAGTGATAATATCTGCTTTGAAACAAAGCAACTTTTACTATGCTATTACTGCAATATTTTAGCAATCTTCTCTAAAAATATTTGTAACTGTAGATATTATTATTAAAATATTATTGTTATGTATGCATTGATATGATACAATGTTTCATTATTGTAGTGGGCACCTATCGCATGCGCGATCTCAAAGAGACTATGGAAGTAGTCGATCAGGCTCTGTCAGCAGGATACCGCATGTTTGGTAAGTCTTACTACTTATGGCTAATACTCTGTATTCAAGGGGAAACAAAATCTGAGCAGCATTGTTACCGAAATATTAAGCATAAAAAAAATCTGAGCAGCATTGTTACCAAACTATTAAGCAGTTGTTTTCAACTTTGTTTCCAATGAATATGGGCTTAAAGAATCATAACACCGTTTTGGACGTCACCAACCTGTTATTACCGAACAGTCGCTTACACCACCATAATATGAGCTCTTTTGCTTCAACTATCAAACTAAAACACAGCACTGTTGAGTAAATACAGTACTTTAGTTACTATCTGATAGTTATTAAAGTTTTGATTTCATTGTCTACAGTTTATTCAAATAAGTTAACAAAAGATGACCATTGTTTCTTGGTGTTCTTGGTGTTTTCCAAACTGATTAGGTGTATACTATCTTACATTTTATTTAAATAACAGAAATGGGAGCGGTCTACCGAAAAAAAACGCACTTGAAGGAGGCTTTCCAAAAATTGCTCCCCAAACATGATTTGCAGCGTGAGGATATTTTCATCACAACAAAATTCTGTAAGTGCTGTTATACTATTAATATTATATGTACGCATAATAAGTGCTTTGGACGAGTAGTTGCGGACAACAGCCCTTTATACAATACAATAGTATAGTTTTAGTACAGTTCCTGACCAACATTATCTAACCCATCCAACATTGTCTGACCCACCGGCATATCTTGTTAAGCCATTTTAATCATTATGTTGTTGTCGTTAAAGTTGAAAGGCTTTTTATTTAGTAACACGGTTATAATAATAACCTAATCTTTAATTTCGCATATTCTCAACAAGTTATTCTGGCTTCGCGGTTCGATGACGAAAATATGTGGGTTCGAAAACACAATCACCTTTATTATCAATTTATTTTTGGTTTTGTTTTCATTTATGAGTTCTACAATATTTCTTGCATTATTAAAGAACGACCAATATGATTTTCGCCTAACAACTTATCTTGTAAACAGGTGGGTAAACAAAAAAAACTTTATGTCCATAGGTGAGTAGATTATACGAAATTATATTAGCTTATTGGGGTAGATGGATAATAAAATGATCTAAGTGACAAAAGTCGGTCTACCTACGCCTAATACCTGTGACTGCGCCACAAAAATTTCTAAAACGTTTGACGTAAATCGTGAAAAGTCTTTTTAATGAATTTGGTGTAATCAAAGCGGCATCTTCTTCATCGTGTCGATGATTCCTTTTTTTTAAATCAAATTAATTTTGACCAGAATTCTGCCACCTCGATGGCGTTGGTGTCGGCTTCGGACAGGTCCCTCAAAGTGCAGGTGAAATTACACACAGAGCAGGACAGAAGGTGAGAAGGTGAGGTGGTTTGTGTTTCGGCACCGCAGTGACACCCTGCTTCGCAGTCGGTTTAGAGTCTTCCAGATGGACCATGGTAGCAGGTGTCCCGCTGGAAGCTTTTCGGCTACTTCGGCATAATGTGACGGCGGGGGATGTCTGTCAAGCCACAACTTTTGTTTACTTCAATAGCCCTGTTGTTGTCGACTAAAGAATTAGTTGACCTAATGAAGTTCTTCCGACTCTTCAGTCTTCAGCCTGCCTCTTGGAGTCTCCATTTCATACATAGTGTGACGTTTTTCAGTCTGCTGTTTATACTTTTCAGAACAGCAGGCAGTCTCTCTTCTTACCTCAGGGGGAGCCACTACTGCGAGCGGATATACTGTAGCTAATAGTGCTGGTTTGAGGCAGCCAGTGATTATTCGGCATGTTTCATTAAGAGCGTTTACGTCTATCGCGCGAAGTCAAGTTTAGGTAATTCAATGCATTTTTTACGCACACAGAAGCGCGCGTGACTGTGTGCGTAGCGCTGGCGCGTTCTCTTGCGCTATAATCAAACTAACCCACTTTGATCCGTTCGAGTGCAATTGTTGTACTAAAATTTAATTTGAATTTGAACGTACACGGATGACGAAACTACGAGTGCATACAATAAGTATATAATAATATATTGCAAGTACGTATATAGCTATAATTATGATTAATATTAAAGTTGTTTTTTATTTATTCAAACATGATTTGTTGATCTAAACTTTAGAAAGAAACCCAACTTCATTAATTATAATTGATTAATAAATCTTTTTTATTCTATTCAAATAAATAACTTTATATGGATTTACTTATGTTTATTTTATATTATATTTTAACCTGACGTGATGTTCCTCTTAGTGACACCTGTTATGAGGGAAATACAACAGGTTGGCGTTAAATTTAAAAACAATTTATGTTCTTATTTAAAAAAAAAATAAGTAAAAGTTTTCATAAATAAAATTAGTAGGTAAAAATAGGGTAAATATTTGTTGTCACTAAAAATATTGTCAGGCATCAAAAATAATAATAAACAATATCAATCACCAAAGTACCAAAATTTTTCGATTACACTGTAAACGTCCGCAATCCTTTCACGTACGGCAAAGGTCAACACAGGTCAAGCAGAGCGCCGAGCGACATGTCCTCTCTAGAAAGCCTCGCGGTGGACTGATTCGAAATAGCTCGCGCGCGAGTGATATAGTAGTTTTCAAATATTTATAGAAAAATAATCACTGTAAATTAGTTGAAATTTTAAAGTGGATATTTTAAAGTATAATTATGTTCTTCTATTATATTATGCTATTATTATATTAAATTAAGTAAGATATATCGGTGAAAAAATCATTTTAATTCCTTAATATTTCACATTGTTTGAACTTTAATTTCTTATAGGAAGATACCTAAATCAAAAATCTTTATCTTTTTAAACTCTTCCCTAGTCGCGGGATAGATGGCGCTGAACTTGGTAAGTTACTGCAAGGAACGGAACGTCACATAATTTCACTTGGACGTAATTTTGAGACCGTAAAACGAAACGTACAAACTCAACGAAACAACGAACAAACAAAACCGAATTTTAACAAAGCGCGAGAAAACTCGGTTATATTCGGAAGCTTAAGCAAACGAAAGTGTCAGTCAACGAGCGTTGTGACGTGACGCAATGTTTTTTTTTCCAAGCGTTTTGTCTTTGGCACCTAGTAACGTAGTCAGTTCAACGCCATCTACAAGAGTTCTTGGAAACTATGTTTTTTTTAATACTTATAAAGAAAAGATGAGAGCTTTTCTTTTTTTCATGAGATTTAGCCATATTTAAGGCGAGCGGGTGCGGTATGTAGGTACATTCGAGCGGGAGTGTGGCAACCGATTGGATTTTGACGCGAGCCATAGATACTTTCGTGCAGGACTTCGAATGAGTGAAGGAGCATGTAAGTAAATGCTCATAGTTCAAAATTTTATCTTACTTAAGGAAATTTTAATGAAATAATAATCATTTTCATTACTTGCAATAATTTTGTTTCATTTATATACAAACTTACCCAACTCAACTCCTAAAATATGTCTTGAAATTCGACCTTCGTTTTGATGCTAGACGCAATATTCTAAAGAATTTGAACCATACCGTATATTTTCATAAAGTTCTTTGTCGCGCAATCACAAGCTGCTGGAAAAATGGATCACGGAATTAGGCAGTTGTCCCACCGTCGTGCGTCGGCGAGAAAGCAACTAACTATCGGCTATTTTCTCGCTCAAGAAACGGACAATATATATGCATTCCGTGTAAACAAAAGAGATGCAAATATTAATAGTTGATCGCTGACTGTTTGCACTGCCGGCGAGGACTCGCTCCACTAGTTTGTCGCTGAGCGAGAAAAGCTATCAATGACAATATGTACTTGCTCAGCGATGCTCGCTTGGCGGTCATAACTCATGCCCGGAGACTCGACCAGCGGTCATTTCTGCGCAGGACTAGCCGCCCCGAGCGAGTTGTGCGAGTAATCGCCCATCGCACTCGCACACTCGCATAAAGTCCAGCGACAAAACTATCGGAACTACACACTCGCTTCTCGCTGCTCGCCGACTCGTGTCTAGTTTCTAGCTTTACTCGCTTCTCGCTCATCGTTGGCAGTGGGACAAGTGCCTTAGCTATTAACCGTAGTCAGCTAACTTTAGTGTTAACGATGCACGTTATTTTTTTTATTAATCCACCCTCGCCTTGCTATTTTTTGTAGTCGTGTTACTCATTAGCCTTTCAACCTTAACGATAACAAGAAAATGATTAAAATCGCTTAACAACATGATTTATAGAAATGCTTGCACAAAGTATTTCAAATTGGTGATAAGGTACAAATTCGCTATTACTCAAGTGGGTTCGATAATTTTGGCCACAGACAGTACAAACCTAATATATGTTTTTGTAGGGGTAATTTTTTCAACTTGCACAATACACAGATTGTATTATACCGGGTGGGGTAAAGTATAATCAATATTACTTGTTTACAGTATTAATTGTTCTATTATTCATTTTTTTAACTTACTTCATTCATTTTCAAATATTGCTATATGCAATCAATATAAAAAAGTTTTTTGCAAAAAATAAAACCGACTTCAAAAACACAAAAAAGTGAAAAATAACTTTAGCTTCAGATGTCGTTGACATTTGTTTAATTGATACAGTTTTTGCCATATTATTTTTTGCTAAAAAGTTTTTATATTTCCATTTTTAGTTATAAAATCCTCTACAAATTTTTGCTATGCAATTATTTTACATTTATACAACATCACGAGGTATTAGGTAAGGCTTATCCCCAATACAATGGAACTTAGCATCCTAACTGTCGAAATTTGGGTTTACTGTACACATCTGCGTACCCCCTCAGAGCATACAGGCGTGATGTTATGTTATGATATTGTGTAAACATCCAAGTGATTGCAGTAATCACGACAAATTTTCTGTATTTTTTTTAAGAGTTCCGTTGTTTGTCTCCGAAACTCATCATCAGATCTATATGAAATTTAAATAGAACCATTTCGGAATAAACCCCTTTTGAACCAAAAAAAGAATGTTGCAAATCCATATATGAGGGAGTTATCCCAACAACAAAAAAAAAACATCCGAATTGATAACCTCCTCCTTTTTGGAAGTCGGTTAATAAAAAAAGACATTAAAAAATATAAAAAATAGTAGCCCACCGGAATCGGTAACAAGGTCCAAGCTACCGGCGGCGGAGGTCAAGCCAGAAAAGAGACCTCCTAACAATAAGAGCCGTGTCCAGGAGTACCGCTTTCTGAATCAAGCCCTTGATCCAGCTGTCTAACGAGAGCCTCCTCAGGTATTGGTCGAGGCTCTTGGCAATTTAGTCTTTCGCTGAAACAACTATCGGCACAATGATCGCTGAGTTCACATCCCACATGTCGACAAACTCGCGAGCCAAGTCAAGATCTTTGATTTACTTAAATATCTTTCTCGGCTTTCACGAGAGACTCGTCATGCGGGACCTATGTCAACAATAATTGCGCATCGCTCTAATCGATACGAGCAATTTGAAAAAAAATTGTAACCCCGGTTTTTGCCTTGTCCCTCGACTCGGTGAAAAATCATGAAATTCGTGTCACGTAATATATTGATGGTTTCATATACCTACGAAATTTTTTGGAAATCAAATTCGTCTTTTCCCACTATATTGCACTATTTTTTTAATTTTTTTATTTTACATACCTATAGTACGTGCAAGTTGCTGATGGATAATCCTGGCTACAAGGTTGTGTACCTATATGCAAATACTTTCCGTTAGCTAGACGAGAACACCTGGAGACAATGTGACGGATTGATGCGCCCGGACGGTCGCATGCCCGACATATTCGTATATGTCAACCGTGCCGTCCTTCACAATAAATCTCCGGTAGTTATTCGTCATAACAACTTATCCATAATTGCACTGACAAAACATTCGGTTTCACCGAAGAGATTCCTGGAATGTTGCCAAGCTACGGACGCTGATAGGTCTACAACGTGCAACGGGCCCATACAGGTCCCGGAAAAAGCGTCTTTGGAGCTTATTATTGTTATCCTTATTAAGTTTTAATATTATAAACAATAACTTTTTGCTTAGTTGTTGTACTTGTGCATCTTCTAATACAGTTATTTATTTACAGCATCTGTTGAACATGTGCAGCCAGCAGTCATTAAACATGCTTACAGTACATCAATTAACCTTTTGGGTGTGGAATTTGCCAACTTGCATTTGGTTAATTTCCCTACGTGCAAACTTACACCTGGTGCACCTGATGCAAAAAAATGTGCTGAGCTTCGGCACGCAGCCTGGAAAGGGATGGTCGACCTTTATGATAGCGGCCTTGTAAATGCTATTGGTGTATGTAACTTCGATATTTGCCAACTTAAAACCCTAATGAAAAGGAATCATGGTGTTGTTCCGGCAGTAAACCAGGTACATTTCATTTTAAAACATACCATACCATAATTTTACAACAATTTGGCTCATTTTCAAATGTCTTTTTGTTTTAGACTGAATGGCACCCTTACTTCTATGAATTGGATGCCATAGACTACTGCAAGGCAAATGGTATTGTAATACAGGCATATAGTGAATTGGGAGAACAATCCAAAAACAATGACAATTTATTATTCCATCCCTCAATTACAAAAATAGCAAAAAGTCTTGATGTCACCAATGCTCAAGTAGTGCAAAAATGGGCACTGCAACGAGATATATCTGTAATACCTAAATCGGACAGAATAGAGCCCAAGCTTATCAAAGAAAATATTGCTCTGAACTTCCATATTTCTCCTGGAGATATGCTGATACTAGACAAGCTTTCAAAGACAAAGATGGGTAATGACGATGATCCCCTGTTGTTTAACAAAAACGTGCTAAATGCACCAATCTAAAAAAAGTACTAAGGAGCACCACTAACTAAGAAGCAACTTCATTACTCTAATATTCCACGCAAATACAAAATAAGTGTCAATCTTCTGTAACACACTTATTTTGTGATAAACCTTGTTACGGACACAACAATACCCCAACTTTAACCAGCCAGAAGACCGTTAAGTGGATACAAAAAGAATGTTGCACTTCAACTAAACTGTGTGACGCGTCACAATTACAATAATATAAACATACTTGTTTCCATATAAGAATAATTTGTTGCAGTGTCTATTATCCTCATGTTGCTTTAAATGTTAGAATACATTGTATATAAATGCAATGCAGATTATATCAAATAGTATAAGAAATATGGGTGTTGATACTATCTGTGATGATTGCACACACTCAGTTTTGAGTGAGGTGTTCTGGGATTTGAAAAGTGATATTATAAAAAAGGTGCGGGTTGGTTTGGCGTTAATTGAAACCCATGTGTATTTTGTCTTTTCATAACAAGATGATATTGTTAGGTTGGTAGACGGCTACTTATAGTAAAGCCCTCTTACAAAATATGCGCAGACGCGCGCTCAGACTTACTATAAATGGCTCCAAATGCTGCAATACCTCATTTTTCGAGGAATGTCATAACATCCAAAGCTGATTATGATGTTTGACAGATTGAAAACTGTCTAATAAAAATAACACTTAGTAATATTGGTGTTTCGTGTCTCTTCTGTACCAGGTGCCCAGCAGCGGCGATTATGGCCAAAGGCCATAGGTACTCTAAGTTATTTTGTAATGTTAGTGGAAAATGCATTAAAATGTACTAGTAGCAAGTTAAGTTCTTAAATGTTTATATTAAACGTTACAGTGAATTAACATATCTTCTATGATTAGGTGTTGTAGAGAATGCGAAGTTTCAGATTTTTTATCAATGCCCTTTTAGAGTTTATTAAATATATCCTATACCTACTATAATGGACAATATTTGTGTGTGTATATATATTATATATATGTAATCACGTTCTCGAAAACGGCCCTAAAAGTTTCCATGAAAGTTGCGATGTCGTTTACGGGGGTGAAAAATCAACCTAGATTGTTTTCTCTATTTTCACCGGAGCAGAGCTCGGTCGCCTAGGTACAGGCTACTATAGATCAGTGTTACTGGGTTTGGGTAGTACCCATGAGATGTTTGCTTGAAATCAAACAACGTGGGAAGAAGCTCTAACGCGATGGTATCTTCTTATTATCGAAAAATTATTAGCGTGAGAGTTCATTGTCTCGACGCATTAGAATCTCGAATAACTCGAAGCACAAAGGTGTGTTTTAAACAAGTATCATTCGATATTACGTCATTCAATTTGAAGTACACAGCCCAGTACTTAGTTACCACATAGGATTACTGTACTCCACTAATATTTATGGAAGTCATTGTAGAAAAATGGGTATGTAGTGATAATTCAATAAAGGTGATCGATCTAGAAATATTGATCAATTGATTGTCACAAATAAAGAAAATATGTGTTTAGGTAATTTCAATTTCGGCTACAATGACATTTTCTGTATAGAGCGATTAACGTCGTAGATTCCGAGGATTTGAGGTAAATGTGGCTTTTTTGCCCCAATTTAGCACTAAATGTGCGAGTATTACAAAGGGGACATTTACAAAAGGAATATAATCTCATACGGATTGCGGCTACTGTGACAATTCTGTCTTTTTACGACCCAAGTCGTAGATTGCCCTTACGTGGCTTGTGTGCCCAACACTGAATGTTATGATTCAGTGGGGACATCCTAGGGTAGGTAAGATTAAGGTATTTAATTGTAATTTGTGTTGTAGGTATACTATTTCTAAGGTAGTTGGCTTATTTATAAGGTGATCTCACGTGTTTTAGAGACCGCTTTTATTTTGCTCTCTATTAATACCTAATATGTAAGTATCCTTAATATATATGTTATGGTCAGTGTGATTAATTGGAAATGATTAATAAAGGGATATATTTGAGGTTGAAAAAAGTGACGAATTTATTAGATTAGAGTACCTACCCTATACATTTTTTTAGTATGTAGTCAAAATGAGAATTCTTTGGAGCTCGATTAAAAACATTATTGATATAATTATTATATTAATATCAATAACTAAAAAATAAATAAAAAACACTGAAAATTTTCAAACTCAAATTTTATCTATTATTATATTTATTTTACCTACCTAACTGATTTGTTTTCATAAGTTCGTTTGATAATATGAAGAGTATTGTTTTTTTTAGTTCTAAAATAATAACGTCTTGAGCTGCAAGTCACCATGTAAAAATACTTTAGCCGAAGCTCATAAGAATCCAAAACAATTCAATTGCTACTTACTGGTAATTATTTAGACTATCCACATTTATTACTTTGACCGTAACATGTTTATTATATGGATGGACCAGTATTGTATGACTATGACGAGCTTATGAAAATTAGGAAGGTGCACGTAATGACTGATTTTAAAAGTTCAAGTTATATTTTCTCGTACCTACGAGTTAGAAGATACTTGCGACTTTCCGATTATGTTGTTACTGCTGGTGATTATGGCGTTGATTTTTAGCGAATGCGTTATACTATTGGTTTTTTTTTGTTATCTAGGTTTATAATTTTTTGTTGATTAATTGTATATATATAAGGCACAAATATTTGCGCAAGCGATTGTTTATTTTGTATTGTATTCTTGATCGATATTACATACATGCGACTTGGCACTGTTGCACCATGCTTTTGAGAGACCATCACGAGACCAACAGAACTAGGTCCTGTCGAATTTGTTTGGGATTATAAAAGATATTTATTTTATTACTACGAGTACCCACTTATAGCACACCTGGAAGTTTTCACGGCCGATACAAAATCATGGTGCAGTAGATTGACGAATGATTGATTGATGTCTTTTTTTTTGGTGATTGATGTCATGCCTATTTTGCAATTAGTCAACATTAATAGCTTAGTAATAATCACTAATTAAATAAACTTCAGGTGTTTTTTCAAATAAGTACATAATTGTTATAGTCCAAATTATATAAATGTCCATATTGAATTGTCCTCTACGAGATGTTGTGATAACTCGCGTTTTTGATTAAAACAAAGCGGTACTATCGAATGTTCTATGGTAAATAAACTATACTATTATATTCTATGTACTTTCTCAATCACTATTAACAGGTAGGAAGTAATATTCATGTTCTTAGGTACTTCCCTACAGTGCGTTTTATCTAAATAAAAATCTATATGTGTCAAAACGTTTTTTCTCTACTTCCCTTGTAGGAAAACCAATAATGACGGCATCAAAAGAAAAGTATACGTACAGGGTGTTCAGTTGAACGGTGGGACTTTCAATAAACACAGATCCTAGACTGGTGGACACGTATTCCCCGATTGCAAACACCAGTTTCTCCTCTCTAAGGCACTTTAACAACATTAATTTTTCAAATGAAGTCAGCTTCTTGTCCCAGTCTATATTCGGGGGAATAAAATTGTTGTTGTCTACCTGGATGTCCTGGAAATAAAAATGTTTTATAGGTAAAGATGTTATTTCATACATTAAGTAGTCGGAAACAATAATAAGGTGCTAGTAAAATTAACCAAGTGTTTATCATTTTCACTCCCTGGCTGTATCAGTGGAGCTACACTACACACACATTAAAACCAAAGAAAGCATCTAGAAACCTTGGGGAGGTTGCTAATTAGCTGTGTCTACGTGAAAAATAAGTACCTAGGTTCTTACGATCAGTAATGAAATTTTAATAATGAATTAAGTAGGTAATGAAGTGCAGTGAAGCTATCGAATAATTAAATTATACGCTGGCTCGAGGTAGCGCAGGAGAAAAGTACCTGGAGGAACACGGGGAAGGCCTTTCCCTAGCAGTGGAACTAACGAGACAACTCAAAAAACGATAGCTACACTGCTCTTCAGCATTACATGAGAGCGAGAGAGTTCGTAAGTAAGTATCATCGAAGATCGCTTGGAAGAACTTAGTGGCATGACCCACCACTATAATGTTTTTGTAGGTTCCGTACAAAAACCGCAAAACCCAGTTCAGCGAGCACGAGAAAAGCAAGTGTAACAAGCACAGGTTTCGTGACGAGTGAGTGAAACGAGCCCACATACAATACGACTTTGCAAAGCGCACTTATTAATTACATAGGTTTGCGATTGTTATCCCCATATAAAACCAATTAGCAATTTGGGAAGGCTGATTTAGTTACGAAAAAAAAATATATAAAGAAGTCATCTCGTAAATTTTCTGAGAAATAGTACATTTTGATACAAGTTAAAGTTAATTTAATTTAAATTTCCCTAAAAACATAATTAGTTAAATTTAGCAGGCCTGTGACCAACGTTAGAATCAGTTAGATGGCTTATGAGTGAGTGTGCTCGCTCCTGCTCGTCCGTCTCTACAGCAGGCTTGCTAATCTCGCTTTGGAGTAAAGGGGTTCGCATCGCTCGTTCTGCTCGTGGGATAAGGTGGTTCGCCTCGCTCACGTCGCTCGTTCGTTTTGAAAGAGGACCTTCGCCACACCACTTGTACCCAAACCTATCCTAGCGGTGAGAAGAGTTTTCTTAACAATCCTTTTATCAGTTCTGAGTGAGAGAACTTTTTGTATTTTCAACATTTTTAACCCTAGCTCGGCGAATATTTTTGCTGTTTTTCTGCTGGCGGGTAGCGCTTTGTGAATTCTTCACGACACGTCGGCCCCAGAATCACAGTGTTGAACGACTTTGTTTGCTGAACGTAGGTAAGTAGTAGGACGCCTTTCTAAAAAAACACTTACCAAACTGAAACTTCCAATTGAAATAGGAATGTTCTTAAGACAATCTTCATCTAATCCCTCGAAACGTGGATCAGTTTCATTAAGGTGATTAACGGCTAGCCACATTTGTTCAGTCATCGCTTCAATTGCAGGTTTCTTTGGTGGCACCTAGGATAAAATAATAATAACTACTGTACAGGGTGGATTTGAGACGGGGTAGTAAAGCCAGGTACCGTAAACCGTGATAGCCACAGGAAAAAGACCTAAGGAGACTGTCCTAAACTCATTGAACAATTGCTTACTACATTCACAGATTTTGGAAAAATTAAACAGTCAGCTAGAAAAACGTAGATTTCAAGCGTGTGGTGCCAATAGTCTCAGAGTAAAATGGAAATGGCTGTGACACACGGACGGACAGACGGTTCCGTTTTAAAAAGTACCTTCAGATGAATCACCCGTTACAAAGCTGTTGCGTGACAGAAAGACACAAATCACAACACCTGAACTTCTGAATCACCTAAATAGAAATATGTGGAATCAATACTCCTTAGACAATTTCGATCGAAATTTGGAAACTTCACCCATGAGCGGTTCAAAGTTGAGTTGTTTTTATACGATCTTAGTCACAGGCAACTGCTAGCTACTAAGTTCTGAAGATAACATTATTCTTTGGGGCTAAATTCTCCTTAATACTTTGCTTTGCGAAGAACAGAGCCATCGTAGACACGAGCACTTATCGTCATGTAGCAGATAGTCTATTCAAGATTAAATTAAATAAGCTAGCGAAACCCAGTAGACGTGATGGGATATCTAAGTACCTAAGAACAAAAAAAAACAGGTAGGTACATTTCACATTTGGTACTAACCACTGCCGTACCGGCTGGTCCACGTAAAACAAAATTCCACTGTTCAGGTGAAACGATCCCGGCATCCAAATAAACTGCCATGTTCAGAAGGAAACTGAAAACAAGTTTGTGCCGTTCAAATAGTCCTCTGGACACGTTCCGGTATACAGACAGAGTGATTTCGCGACGTAGAATTTCCAAACGAGTTTCCAGTATGTCACATTTTTCGCTCTTTTCTATGACTAGATTGAAGACCTGCAATGATAAGATGGTGGTAACTGCCATGGTAAAAGCATTACCTAGCACAGAATTTACACTTAAATAATACGTTATGTGCGCCGGCGCCGGTCACTTCCAAGATCTCTGGTTGTGAAAGCTCTAGTTTGCCCTAGACGTCTTTTAGTCATTTAAATCATTTAAAAAAGTACCAAACTACATATCTAAGACTACTACTCAGCGACTTACAATTCGTTAATTACCTATTATCGTATCAGTTGGGTTTAACTCCATAGGTACCTAAATAGCCTAAAACTAAAAATTTGTATCGATAACTGGCTATAACTTGCGAAGAACAAGCATAACTTCACAAGTCGACCGTATTAGCTTAGTGTGGTCAAATAGCCAATACCTAGTCGTCACGGGTGACATACTTCGATAACAATAAGCAAATGATAAGGTTAAACACAACTGACCTGGTTAAAGTATTTCAGTGAGAACTGGTACATGGGGTCGATGTCTGCCAGTTGCGCCACGGCGAAGTACAAGACTGCCCCCCGGGTTGCCACTGTTCGATACTTCTCACGAGCTGCCGATATACTTATCTCTGTCGCTTCAGTTTCTTCTAAGCGAGCGTTTATTATTTCTGATGTTTCCTATAATTGGTTTGTTTAATTTCAGGGTTTCATAAAATTAAGTTCGTCCCAATGCTGGTCTAAGGTCTCTTTGGTCTTAAATTATAAGTTAAAAATATTAAATTAAACATGGACCACACTACACTACACTGCTCGTAGTTTAAATGACTTGACCGTTTGTTTGTGGTCAGCGCAGACATGCTTCACTTCATCTTCCATAAACTTATCTCTATTAGACGTCATCTCTCTGAGGAGAGAGGCTCGTCGCTAAACACAATACCCAACAAAGTCTAGAGAACACACCAACTATAAAAATGTGTCGACATAACATAACATCACGCATGTAATCCCCGAATACACGGTCCGTAATACATGGTGTATTGTACACCCACATTTCACTAGTTATGTTAAAGTCCCGTGTCATAGGGAGCGAGCCTATTGCCATTAACTGGGCACAAATCCAGACTCTGTGGTTGCTATTGAGATATTCCCGATGTTTCCATCGGGAACCCAATGACACTTTGCCCAACCCGAGAATCTAAACCCAAGACCTCATGCTCAGCAGTCGCGCTTGCGGCCATTCCACCAGCGAGGCAACGAGTTTTTTTTAAATATCTGCTTTGTATAGGCACCATGTTTCTGCACCTGTATAACAGTACACCTGTTCTGTTATACCTATACTGAGTGCCTTATAAACATAATTTTTTGTCTGCAGCTTCAGATCATGGGATCTCCAGACACGGTCATTAAGCCGTCCAAAGTTCACAGCGGCATTTAAATGCGCGATGTTATCTCGGAAGCTAGGGTATTTTCATATCTGATGTTGCTTCTAAGATATTTAAAGTGCATTGATTCCTGCAGAAGTTTCCCATCTAGATTCAGTGAAGCTTTATCAGCTTGACGATAGCCTCGTGGTGGTTGTTTGGTCTTGCGTCTTGGAAACACTACAGCAGAATGGATTTATGTAGTGCATTAATGGAGCTTTGAATATCCGGCATGCTGAATCTCCAAAATAGATTTTTTCTGTAGTTTGGTTTTTGCTTTGAACCTAGAGATATTGAACACGCCTTGTCAGTCTGCATATTCCGCAGGATTCGACCACTGCAATACTGTAGACGTCTCTCAAGGCAACTGCGAAGAAAATGGCAAAGGGTGTGGGTGCCATGACGCAACCTTGCTTTGTTCGTAAAGTTATTTTTTTCTGTTGAACCTGCTCTTTTATGCAAATATGAAATTAGCGTATGATACTGGCGAACTTCTTTGGTTAGATTACTTTGGAGCACAAGCCATACAGCCTCACGCGGAACTCTATCAAAAGCTTTCTCTAAATTGACAAGAGTGTACAAGAGGCCTCTGATGTTCTAAGCTTTTCTCCTGGAGTTGCCTTACAATGGATATGGCATCGACAGTCTCTGCTTGGGCTAAGGCCACATCCACTCTCGGGCAGGTATTTTTCAGGTAGATCGCTTAGGCGGCTATTCATTATATGGGCAAGAATTTTACCGGTACTGGAAAATATTTATATACCTCGATATGAGCTGCAATTGGAAACATCTCTCTTCTCTTTGTACAGCTTGCAGATCACCGCAGCTCTCCAGTCCTGCGGAACTTCTTCGCTTTCCCACACCCTTTTGATAAGATGATAGAGCCTATATACAATATGTTTTCTACTGTATTTGTAATCCTCCGCTAGAAGTTGGTCCATACCAGGTGTTTTGCAGTTTTTGAGCACGACGAGGGTTTTCACAAACTTTTCGAAAGTAGATCTTCTAGGTTTAGACAAACTGGCCGATCATCAAGAGAATTAAAGTACGACAGATCAGCGCTGAGTTCATCGAGATTCAAGATATCATTAAAATGCTCTGCCCAAGGACTTCGCCAGCTTTTGTTGGGGGGGAGGGGGGGGGGCTAAAACCTGTAAGTATATCAATTTATGTTGACAAAATGGTATTTTTAATGGAATTTTTTAAAACGACTTTTAAGATATTTACTATTTCCGGATGCAACTGAAGTTCTTCTAAGAATCTAAAATGCGATAGCCACCTCAAAAATGTTAGCACCTCGAATTGGTTAGTTCTTATACAGGGTGATTGATAATTGGGTGCAATTCTTGAAATGGGTGATACTAGAGCTAATTTGCAACAAACTTTTTCAAAAACTTTCTAGATGAAATTACGAATCGAATGACACCTTGATTGTAATTTTCTGGAAAGGAGAACTGGAATTCGCCGAAATGGCACATGTTAACTAGACTACCTAATTTATTTCAGCTTCTGTCTATATCGGTCGAACATGCGTCCAATAGGAGTGCCAATCCAGAGGCTGAAAAAAAAAGCCTCTGTGATAAAAGTTTTTTCGTAGGCTTAAAGTACGGACCACGCGCGCCAGTTCAAAGAAAATGTGGAAGTTAAAAGAGGTAGTAAGATCACTCAGAGCCTCATTCTTAGCCCTAAAAAACATAATAGTGAGAGTGTGATTGTAGCTACTGATAAAATTTATTACGTACATACTAATTTTGTGGCATTAGGCAGGAAAAGTTTTAATTAAAAAAAATCCTGAGCCTTTAAATCTAATCCTGCCCCCCTGGCGACGCCCAAGGCTCTGTCCATCGCATTATTACAGCAGTTCTACTTGTAAATCGGTGTTGTCTGTCTTTTGTGTACATGGGTACTATTTTTGTGGTCCGTGGGTCAAATATAAATTGAATACGAGACACCCCTTGTCCTTCAGCGAACAATCACATAGTCTAACTGTTAGACTATGTGATTGTTCGCCAAAGCCCAGACGCCAGCACTGGCATTTGTTATACTCTAACAGATGCCAGTGCTTAGGCCTTGGGTGAATCCATTAGGCCTTGTATTTTTCAGCAAATCGGAAACAGTTGTTAGTGATGCTAACATCGAATTCAGCACAATATAATTTTAATTCTCAAAAACATGAAATGTCTATTTGGCCCCATTTCAGTTTATTTTTTATTATAAATAAAAAGCTTCTTTATAAATCGTCAAAATTAAAATATGCTTTTATTGATGTATAAAACCTAAGTGAAAACAGTACAAAAAGATGAAAAAATATCCTTGTTCCCTAGACTTTGTTGAGTAAGTACTGTAATAACAGCCGCACAGTTCGATCGAACGTAAACGGTAGACTGAATTAATGAAAAACGGGTACCTAATTATATTTACCTATTTATTTAT
This sequence comes from Standfussiana lucernea, assembly GCA_964057025.1. Classification (NCBI taxonomy): domain Eukaryota; kingdom Metazoa; phylum Arthropoda; class Insecta; order Lepidoptera; family Noctuidae; genus Standfussiana; species Standfussiana lucernea. The sequence goes on from OZ059784.1 coordinate 12,159,282, forward strand.
TTAGTCAAGCCACATTTTTTTTGTCCACGGAGCACTAGGTACCTCTGATTTTATAATGTAAGCAACGGGAAAATAAGAAAGCTTCTAATAAACTAATTCGTATTTTTAACTACGCGAACTAAATATTTCAAAGAAAACGTCAAGTAAAGAGCGACAATTATTTTGACTTGTCTTTTTAATTTAAACCTCACCATCTAATTTACAAAGTCAGCCACGGATTTTACAACTCACTAACATTTTACGGTTTACAGCTTCAACATATATTATGTTCCTTTAAAAAAATAAAGTTCAGGCATCAACTAGAAAACTTTCATTTGTGAAATCATCATCAGCATCATTCTGTTGACATGAACTGCAACGATCTGTTCTTGTTTTCAGATGTACCTACTTATTTTCGGCCTAATATACTCGTATGTTTAATAAAATGTTAGCGAAGATGAATTCTGATGCCAGTATGGGAATACCTATCTCTTTAAATTGAAATATAACATCACGACAGTATCCAAAGCGTTAGACACATAATTGTATAGTGTCTATGTTACAGTCAAAACTCATAACCGGTCAAAACCACTTTTGACTGCAAAAATCAGGCAAAAGTGGTTTTGACCGATGCCTTCAGTTAAAAACAGTTTTGACTGATTTTTGTAGTCAAAAGTGGATTTGACCGATGCCCTTAGTCAAAAACAGTTGTGACTGCAAAAACCAGTCAAAAGTGGTTTTGCCAGATTTAAAATTTAGTTATATAACATTCTGTCAAATAGGTAATGAAACGATTTATGCAATACATATGATTTTTATTAAAAATTCCCAGCCAAAGCAGTTTTGACTAACATTCTTAGTCAGAACCACTTTTAATCGATATTTTGCAGTTAAAAGTAGTTTTGACCAACGCCCTTAGTTAAAACCACTTTCGACTGCGAAAATCAGTCAATATTGTTTTTAACTAAGGTCATCGGTCAAAACTACTTTTGCCTGATTTTTGCAGTCAAAATTGGTTTTGACCGGTTATGAGTTTTGACTGTAACATCTATATTGAAATGTGGGTGTACCTACTATAAAATAACAACCATGTTTGATGCTGGGTTGTTTTTACAGTAGCTTATTTCAACGATATACAGTGGCTGAAATGGTACTTTTTAGACGCACATTGAAGGTGGCTGACCTAGTAATTCAGAAAACAAGGTAGCTTTTTAGAGGGAGAAAATGCTATTAAATAGAAGTCATTTTAATTACTACCCATAAAACATTGCTAGATATGTGTATTCTTACTTTACTCTCGTTGAGCGTTTCTATCAGTTCTTCATCGTCCAGAATGTTCCCAGTAGATGCGTATAGTAATCTGAGGATTTTGTCTTCAATCTCGAGCAGACTGGCTTTATCGGTGTTGATACGAACTATAAGCTCAGTTCGTAAAATCTCTAGGTCTGGCCGTTCCAATCTTACCACGTCGCTATCATCAGAAAATGTGGGTAATAGGTGAAAAATTTGGACAGAATAGGAGACTGAACAATCATTTATTTTTTTCATCTTGGAATTAATTCGATATAAATAACAGTATTCTACAAATCTTGGATTATAGATTCGCTAGAGATACTTTGGTTTTATATAATTTGTCTTTGGTTTTCCTTAGGTGGCTCTTTCTCCATCTTTGTACTTAGCTACTTACTGTACGTGTAAAGTTATTTGCATTGACAGATGTAGAAAAAAAAATGCATTTTATATTGATATCAATCGTTCATGAAGGTTGCTTCAAGTCAGCGCGGAAACAGAGCTGCTTAAGTGTGTTAAAGTTGTGACTTGTAAATATCAGCCTTACCTTCACCAAAGTCACCAAAGTGACCTTACCTAGTTAACGATGCATGCTTCATGATGGCAATCAATTCGAGTAAATCTTCGACACTAATAGCTTACGTCCCGATGTTAGATATTTGATTAGCGAGTATTTAATTAATATATATTTATACTATGAACATGGACGAGGAGAAAGGGAGGTAAGGATCATACCATGTGGCGGTCTGTTTCTCCCTTCAACGTCATGGGAAAAGGCGTGAGTTTATTTGTGTATACATATGTTATCGAAGCGCAAGTGGGTTTTAATAACATTTTTGTTATTCTTATCCCTGTTTTTATTCATGCTATTGTTTCCATTTATTCTTCCTAACTGATGTCCTTTTAGATACCGACAGAACTATTGCTGTGCTACCTTAATTAAAACCATCGATACATAGAAAAATGTTGCCCTGGGCAAACTTTAGCCTAACTCTGTGACACATTTGTGAATGCAAATAGAATTAGCTACAAGTATTGACCAGTCATGAGATATCGTGTTATTTAACAACTACTTAATGTAGCTGGCCTATAATTATACTGAACCAAGATTTGAGGTGTAGAGCCTTTTCTGACGGTTCTGAAAATAAGGAGGTCTTATACTTCAATAATTAAAAGTACAACTAACGCCAGTAACTGATCCTCAAGGCCAGATAGTGTCACGGTGAAGTTAACCAGGGTAACTTGGATGCAGATCTCCGGCAAATAGTGAGGGTTCGCCAGCTTCGTGGTGAGGTACAGGCGAAAGTTCGAGTCATACTCTATATCGCTGTCTCCCAAGTGGATGAGCAGCCTGCCAGCCTGTTGATTGAATATTCATTAATCTTTTTTTAATGACGATTCGCTTTCTTTAAAAGAAGCACGAAGTTTTTCTCGACATATATATATATATATTCGACATATTTATATTTTCCGTGTCTTTTTGTTTTTCGGGACATGAAAAATTCGTTGCAATAACAAAAGGCAAGCGTGTGGGCTAGTACCTATATTACGTACTATGCTCGTGTTCTTGTTATAATCATATATGTACACTAATTAATTATTTAGTAATTTACTAAAATGTATGTTATACCAACTTGTATTTTCCAAAAAACTCGAAACTTATCAGGCTTTAATATTTCCCGTTGTTATGTTTTCGTGATTACCTGTAGAAAAGTTTGCTTTAGAAGCACAGGAGCCAACGTAGCCTCGAGCGTCTCTCCAAGGTCCTCGATTAACATTGGCCAACCAAGTCGTATGCAGTTCTCAAGTACCCGCAGGTAGCCTGCATCGATCAGTTTAGTTATCTGCAGACCGTTTTCTTTCTCCATATTACGTATCCATCTGTTAGCCTGTGTTTATAACACTTAAGTAAGCACTGGGGTTTTTAAAATACAAATACCTTAATCCAGGTACCTATCTACCTATTTCTAATATACTCGTATATAAGTAAAGGGTCACCGGTACAGAGACATGATTACTAACTTTTCGTGCCTCAATTGGAAGGCAATGTTGACGGACATGATTGTAATATCAAAATGATTATATGATACGTTTACAATATCATTCTTCTTATGTTTCGATTAATTTACTCTAAGAAACCAGCCGCGGTGGCCAAATACTCGAATTTGTATTCAATCATATATGGCATAAAACTTATCTGTCAAATATGTACAGCCAATTTCATGAATATTAAAAAAAAAAACAGTGTGTATTATTTAAAAGTTTTCCGGTTCCTAAAAAGGATAAGTACCTGTTAGGTACTTCATCAATAATAACACCCGTTACTAGGTACCCTGATAAACAGTAAATAAGCATATACTTCCTGTTTAATACATATAGGCCAATGTCAAGTTCAGTGTCATGATTTCGCAATTTTTTAGGATGGTATCCCGATTTATAATAATTATTATTTATTATGCACCTGATGTGTCCCACTGCAGGGCAAAGGAATCCCTAGCCACTTTCCTTTTTTTCTCTGTCTGTGGCTATTTGGTCACAAGCGTTTTGGTAAGAGTCCCCATAGAAAATTTATTTCATACGAATGAAAGTAATAAACCAATATTGTCTGCCTTCGTTGCAGCGGTGTATTCACGTTCATATCTACAATCCTAGATAGATGTCATTTAGCAAACGGCCAGGCCCGGAGATGACAGCGCAGCCTCCCACCCTCACAAACAAATCCGGGTCGAACTATGATGTAATATTGTTATATGGGCTACGGAAGCGTGTCAGAGCGAGAAGTGCATATTATTCGCTCTCCTTTGCAGTTATGCAGTTTATATAGGTTACTATAAAAGGGCTATGCGTGTATAACCTGTTCCTGCGGGTCGATAGTGAGCGGCCACCGCCCAGCCCGCGTCACCAGGATGCCATTCTCTGTAGATATAGCATCGCGAGGTAGCCCTTGCGAGTTCCATGTCCGAACCGTGAAAGAGTCCGCCATCACCTCGATCAAACTGATGACAAATGATTTGCATTTAAAATTGGGATAATATGTTTAAACTTGTATTGGGTTTGCGGCTAAGCAATCTATAGGGTTATGAGACAACACAAACAAACAAGCTTTAAAGAAAGCTGAGACTTAGGGTTTTTTCAGAACCTAAGTAGGTTCGCAGAGTTAAGATTTGTGGCGGGTTAATGGCAAAAGGTTTGCTCCTGATTAGATTTTTCATTATTCGGGAGTAGGTAGCTATTGTAAATAAAGTAACACATCTCTTTAATGTATATTTAATTTATTAGATGTTTAATCTTATGTATCTTGGTACTAATAGCTATATGATTGATTAAAAAAATATAGCGCGTCAGTGTCGTCAGAGTGATTTACACATCTTGTCTTGCTATGCTAAAGTTTTGCGAAGTTTTGCATTTCACGACTGAGAATTAATTTTTGCTTCAGACCAACTTTGAGGCTCTAAAGGGATAGGTAGAAACTAGGGTACCTACACCCCGTTCAACGTGTCGTTTTAGTCGCGGAGATTCAAGTCAGTGGGTATTGCAAATTATTTTATGCGATAGGTGATCATTTAATTTTATTAATCTCGACATTAAATACCTAAGTAGTTTACAGGCACTGGTTAATATAATACCATATCTTAAACAGAGAAAGGTTTTTGAGGTAGGAGACTCCTGAATTACTGATCACGCGGCTCTCTTCGGATTCGACATGTAATTAGGTAGGAAGAAATAAAAAAAAACCTGTAACGCAATATAACAGTAATATAGACATTTCATTTAGTTGGCGGCGCGGCCCCGCGGCCTCGAGTGATCTCACCACTACAGACGCCAACAGGGTGGTATTGAGGAATGCACACACCACACTTGCAATGAGAGCGTTTCATGGCAACAATATTATCTGTGTGCGTGACCTAAGTATAGGGGGTGGTGGGGGTGCGGGTCCCGGGCAGAGTTGCTGAGCTATGTAGCTGCCTACCTAGTTAGATATTCAGCGTAGGTACCCTATAAGCGGTAACCGGTCTGAAGTTACCCGCAAACTTAACATAAAATTATTCAAATTTTTTTTTGAGGAATTTTGCGTTCCGACCAATTTGGAGAAATGCACTCAAAACAGAACGATTGTTTGACAAAAAATAACATAACATGACGCCTGCATATCCCGAAGGAGGAACAGTCAAGTATGGGGTTCTATTATACTAAGAAATAATGTTTCCCACAAAATAACCATAACTTTAAATATAAAACTGTGTACCACATTCTGCCGAAATATTAACTACACACCCAAAAAATAGTCACATTGGGTGCAGGTACTTATTAAACAAAGTTTTTATTACGAATATATAAGGAAAACGATGGGGCACATTATATCGTGTCCTGTGTACCTTGCCAGTGCGTGCCTTGTTGTATGTTTATTACTGGGGCTGATGGACGCTTTTGATGGCGCCAAACTAGTAGGTAGCTAAGTTTTGGGGCGACTCAATAAAATTTAGAATGCCATCCTACGCTAAAAAGGTGAATGCATACTCACTCGAAAGTCGTGGAAGCTGGTATCTCCAGCAGCTTGCATTGGTCTATCCATTTGAGGACCAGCTCGCGCCTGTAGGTGGTGGGGAAGGCTCCGAAGTACGCGATGCATCCGGAAGCTATGATGATGTCACCCGTCGTACAATACAATGCCTCAGTCGCGGCCTGCGGGTTGGTCATTCACAATAATAACAGAAAATCAAACAAATGCTTTTAAGCTCTATATAAAACCAACACTGCTGGTGACATTATCTGATAGTGAAAGAGCCCAAACTTGATGACTTATTTCATACGTATTAGTTGGTTATTTGTTTGTCCAGTCAGGATTGCATGTATGTATCTTCCGTGAAGTCGTAGTAACTTTAAATAAAAAAAGTCTGAAATTTAAATGGAATTATATATTTTTTGCAGTAGTAGATTGGTATTAAATATTAAATAACATTAGACTTCCTATTCGATTTCTTACGCCAACGTCTTAAAAGTAAATATTCAGAGCCGACGTGAAATAAGATACACGAATTTTAATCCTCGACGAAAAAGAGGGATATAATTGATATCTAAAGTTCCTAAGGGTGGTGGAATCTTTTGTTTCTAGAAAATAAATGGTTTAATATCGCGAACGTGTTATTAAAATGGTAAGTTATATTTATGATGCAGCGCAGTAGCCATAGATAATAATTTATGTGGCGGTAGCTATCGATCATGTCGACCTATTTTCCTAAATAAAAAGTAGTTTGGCTCGACAGAGTGAAACATGCAAGTTCTACGTTATTGACCAACAGCGCGGGTACATAGTTGCGCGCACTATAAAGTATTTTGCTACTGCTTGTAGTAAATTAAATCGGGATTAGTCTACAGCCCCGGGTTAAATTACCTAATTATTTTCATAAACCGAAACACCCTATTTTAAACCGACTTCAAAAAAAGTTGGAGGTTCTCAATTCAATTGCATTTTTTTTTGTTTGTTACCTCATAACTTCGTCATTTATGAACCGATTTGAAAAATTCATCTTCCTGAATAATCCCATAGAAATTTCATCAAAATAATTTCAGTATTTTGGTTTTTAAATGAAAATACATAGCTGGAAAAACATGTCATCCATATTAAATATGGATGCCATGTTTTTCATTTTTTTTCTTACACAAATTTTGTGTGATGCGATAACTGAAAAGGGTAAAATAAAAACTTTTTTCCAAAAAAAATAACCGTTTTCCAAAAAAAAGTCCTATAAAATTTAAAAAAAAACTACTTTCGGAAGTCGGTGGCAAAAAAGTCAATGAAACAAACAATAGTCACCGACTTCCGAAAGTAGTTATTTTCCATTTTTTATATTGTTTTCTTTTTGTTCGCGAGCAAACTGTCAGTGATATACCTACTTAATTTCACACACTGACACTGATAGCTCTTGAAGGTTTCTTCATTGGTGAGATTCGGCGTAATAATGATTATGGACCAGGAACGCGGTTACCTTGACGGTGTCTTCCCAGCGTGTCTGCTCATCGGCCAGCGCTTGCGTGAGCCTCCCGGCCCGGGACAGACGGGCCGCAGCCAGGTCTACGTCAGCTTGTAACTTGATGCGCTCTTCCTCTACAATCTAGTAGGTATAAGTATACATATTTTAATTTTAATAGTATATAACATGAGTGGTAAGGAACAATGACACCAAGTTACCAACGGCATATCGTGCTTTCTGAGACAAAGAGGCATCACAACTTCTAAACTCCGCGCTGCTACTGAGTAATTCCTAATGGAAAAACCCAATAACACTTTACCCTACCTGGGAATCGAACCCATCCACAGTTTGGCCAATATGTGCCCGTACTCATTACAGGCTATTAAAAAACCGGGAAACTAGGTGCTAGTATATTTCGTTTTAATTGTCACAGAAAGATACTAGCACACGGTTGCTGGCTGATTAACATGAAATTATGACACTCGGGGATAATGTAGCTTCATCCATACTTACTATAATAATATTATAAAGAGGTCAGCATGAACATGGCTTAACAATATCAACATTTAAACAAGTCATTTAAAGACATCATGTTTACCATTCCGAAAAGTTCTGGACGTACATACAGGTAAACTAAATATCAAAGCGAATACTCACCAGTAATAAAATAATTCAGAAGTCAACTAAGTACTATAAATGTTTGTTTTAACAGAGAGGCATCTATTGATCGATTACTCCCCGTGGGTCATATTGGGGTGGTAGCGCTATTCATCTGTTAGTGTGCAACAGGGACGCTGCCATGTTATTGCATCTCGCTTGTGCATGTATAATCAAGCATGCTTGACGAAGACAGATAGTAAAAGCCCCGCCCTGATCAGTTGCTACACGCTATGCAGTTTCCTATGTATAATTTCAGTCATATTATAAAATATAGACGTACTCTGAGTTCTTCGAACATCTTAGCCAGCTGGGCCTCGATGGCCTCCACCTCTTTCTGTTTGGCCCTGAGCACCGCCATGACGTTCCTCAGTATAGTCGCTGCTTCTTTATGCCTATGTAACAATACATTTTATATGTTATTCACGAAAAGAAAACCTACAGGCAAAGAAGATTCATCCATAAAAAATGACCACTAAAGCCGAAAACAAAAAGTTACATATGTATCTAAGTGGGTTTTCGTATTTGAATTACATAAAACTAATCATGAAATTGAGATAATCAGATATCTCCTTCCTCGCACAAGATTGCTTTCAATAACAACCAAGTTGACAAGAGAATAGTAAAACATCGTAAAAGGCTTAAAGCACTACTTGCTTGATAATGAAATTGAACTATATTTAATGGAATTAAAGTATTCAATCCATTGACATGTCCGGGACCTAATTCTCGCCCTGGCAATATTATTGTTCGAATAATGTAAATATCTTATATGTAATATTAACAACATCGACAATAATCACATAATCATAATTTTGTTTTTTTGCTGTGGCAATAGCTGTACTTAGGGTAATACTCGTTTTTACTGACACTAAGTAATTACTTGGAGTTCGTGAGAACGAGTATCCATCACGGAATATTATTTGGAATATTCACGTATCACGGAATATTAATGTCCAAATAATATACCGTGATATTTAGTTTAATAGGTAGTACCCTCACGAGCAATGGAATGTTTACACGTAGTAACTAATTTCACGACAAAATCGCTATTTTGCTATGTCAATGCTCGTGTCTGTACACATTTTAACAACCCCAAAAAAGTTTTAAATCTGAGGGGCGACGCCTGGTGGCCGGGCTGCGTCTCGTAATGCTTACCAGTGCAGATCGACGCGTAGTCCGTATAACACGTGGTACCTATCTCGCGCAAGTCAACTTCTTAACAACCCTAAACTTGTGATTTTTTTGGTGGCTGCAGTACAACCCGCGTGCGCAATTATGACTGAACGCTATGTTGTCAACGAATTACTAGCGTACATACAAAACGAAATGTACACGATCCCGAACGCAAGACTGGCTAACGTGAAGTTAAAATGCTTAGAATTGTATAGCCCGGCTGAGGTTTCCGAAGCGAGGGAAACACTCTACAACTCCCTTGGCATGGATGTGGGGATTAATGAAGTGGTAGATAAATCGGCCAACCTACTGGACATATTTGATCGGTTACGGGCAACCCCGCGGAACAGATTCCCAACATTTGTGTCAAGTAATTGCCGCAACCTTCCGCAGGGACAAGAACACCCATCCACGGCGCGCATCTTAGAGCATCTGGGAGCAGTGTTAGAGCTGCTGGTTGTTGATCAAGAACACGCCGGACCAGACATGATTAGGCGAGGATCGACAAGGTCAACCCGCCACAATGCACGCAGGAGGCCACCATTTACTCATAAAAGGCAGCAACGGCCAGAGCTTGAATTCGATACAGTGGATGCTTATCCATGCCAATACGGCTTGAGCGGAGTCGCTCAACCAGCTCAATACCATATGTTCGATGGTGTTGGCGAATTCAATTTCGCGCGAGATCCGCGACCTGCAAGTCTCTTGTGCCATAGGCTAGGCCGCAGCGACGGCCAAAACCCTTATCCTGATCAAGGACAGCGAAATCGAGGACAGCGCGGAAGATCCCGCTATGTACGAGTATGTGGCTAGAGGGTGTCGTCACGTCACGTGCAACGGGATCGAACTGACTACCTCTTAGTTGCCGATCCGCATTAGCGCCACTTCACCTACGATGTATTAGTGTGTTATTTAATTCGGTTTCGGTGTTTATTATGTGATTATTGTCGATTTTGTGTAATGTTTCAGAATTTTGCCAAAAGTACACTGAAAACTAAAATTGATTAAAAGCTAAAGAGTAGGTGCAAAGAATTTATTAATTTCGTTTTTATATTTTGTGAATGTTATTATTATTTTGTTTTAGACTAATGTATAAAATACTTAATCGATATAATTCTAAACTTCTGACCTGGATATTTATCGGCCAAAAATAACAATTTGAATCTAAACCTAGGTTCAAAGTAAGGATGAAATAAATTGTAATATAATCCTTATACAGGTGCAATTTAAAATCAAAATTGAATAAAAAAGACCTAAAACAAACCCTATTCCGAATTCAAGATTCATTGTTCAGCTCAAATCCGTAGTTAGGTTAAGTAAGTAGGTACATATATGTATGTAATGGTACCTATCTGCCGTAAGTTAATGAGCATTTTATACACCCTTGTATCGATTATCGTGAAACGTAAAACTATTGTGATTTTTTATTAATATTTGTGACTCTAAGGGTTCGTAGTATCATACTTATAATGATAGGTACATACCGTAAGTTAAAGAGTATTTTATACACACTCTATATAAGTGTATATCATTTATCGTGATACGTAAAATTATTGTAATTTTTGTATTAACATTTGCGACTCTAACACCCGTAGCTATAAACAAATCAGAGTGATTACTTGAGTAAAATTAATTACTTAGGATACGATTTTTATTCTGTAGTCTAGTAATTGTTTGAAGTTAAATCTTACTTAGTTCAAATTCTTGCCTATTGCATAAAAAATGGTTGCAAAAGGAATTACTTAAACTCAAGTAATTATTTTAACTTGACTACAGATACAAGTGTATGTAGTTTTATACTTATAATAAAAGGTACCCAAGTGCCAGTAACCATAAGTCAATAAGTATTTTATACGTAATATAAGTATATAATAATTTATCATGAAACGTAAAATCATTGTGATTTTGGTATTAACATTTGTGACTCTTAGTGTATTGTATGTAATTTCACACTTATATAATAAAAAATGTAATCTACTCCTGGTTTTGATTATTTATCCTTCAATATTATAAACGCAACGTATCTCTGTCCATTCAGTAAGTATATGATAAGTATGATAACGTTATTGCTTTTAGATCTCTCTTATTTATGAATTTTCTTGATGTGAAAAACCTACTGGGTGAAAAGTGAATTTTATCAAACTTACGCGATTATCTTAGGCTCCACGACCCTGAATACTTTGGCATACATATCGATGGCCTGGACCCATAGCACCATGGATCGGCATACCTGAGGAAACATAATATTATGATTATATTATGCAGTACAATAACTATAAATAACTTACCTTAGATAACTTAGCTTATCAAATCAAATCAAATCAAAAAACATTTATTTCTTCAGCAAAGTAACATAAACAGAATTGTGATTGGAGCCTCCCTTTAAGCAAAGTAATGCCTGTATCAATTGGGAGACTCCGCTCTTTCATATCAACTTTCAATATTTTAATTTACAAACTATATTTGTGTGTGTGTGTGTGTGTGAGTATATGTTTGTGTAATTGTGTATATGTGTGAATGTGTGAGCAAGTTTGTGTGTGTGTAAAGTAAGTGTGCCTACATGTGATGTGAGATGAGTGCGATCCACCGCACTTCCACTATCCCAACAATACTTAAACTGTTGCTCTCAATTGCAAGCAAAGCAACCGTTCAAGTGGTCAGAACAAGCATCATGATACAAGTGTCAACAGTGTTTCTGTTTCATCGTAGTTTAAAAGTTTTATCCAATTAGTTAAAGAATTTTTGCATTCATAGTATTGTTTTGTATATATGTTTATTTCCTTATTTATCCTATTATATAAATGGGCTGAACGTTTTTGTAATTGAATTCTAGCAAACCGAGTACGTGATTGGGGAATTTGTGCAATATTGTCCTTTCGTCTTTTTGTTAACTGGGAGGGGTCGAACGGTAAATTTTTGTGCATTTTCAAGATAGTCTGTATAATATATAATTTTCTTACAGACAGCAGATCACTGATCTGAAATAGGTCGTCAGTGTGGAATCTCAATTTCTTAAAATACATTATTTTTATTAAAGCGCGTTGTGCCCGTTCAACATCTATAAATTTTGATGTACTAGCCCCTCCCCAAACAGGGATGCAGTACGTCAATACTGACTGTACTAGAGTAATATATATTTCATTCAGAAGGTTTCTTTTTGAATTGTGGCGAGTATGGAAAGCTTTTGGGACGACATGACGCAGAGAGTTAAATAACCAGCTAAGCTTTCTGACTCTGTTTGTAACTTGTTCGAGATGTTGGTACCAAGATAGCCTTTGGTCAACAACCACTCCTAAGTATTTCGTATGAGTTACTTTATCTATCGTTGGGCATTTGCAATTTAGATTATTTATACAGCCACATTGATGAATTTTTAATTTAAAGTGTTCGTCTGGCTGAGTACGGTTATTTATACTAAAACATATAAAGTTGGTTTTTGAGGTGTTCAATGTGAGTAAATTACTTTTTAACCATTTGGCTATTAAAGCCATACCCAACTCAGCATAGTGTTTGACCTATTTCCAGGATTTCCCAGAAAATACAACAGCTGTATCATCAGCGTAAGTGAAAATTTTTGCATTTTTGATGGTCAAGTTGCAGAGGTAATTAATATAGGTCAAAAATAATGTTGGACCTAGTACGCTTCCTTGAGGCACGCCGAATGATACATGTGCGTCTTCACTAATATAGTCACCAACTCTTACTCTCTGTTTTCTGTTTGAAAGATAGTTACGGAGGAGTTCTAGTGGGATACCTCTTATGCCGAATTCCTGTTCTAATTTGTTCACAAGGATCGGAACAGAGACGGTGTCAAATGCTTTTTTCAAATCTAAGAATATTGTAATACATTTATTTCTATTGTCAAGGCTGTCAACTACTAGAGTTGTAAGAGCAGTTACTGCATCCTCAGTAGATAAACCTTGTCGGAATCCATACTGAGAGTGTGATAGTAGGTCAAATTTGTTTAAATATTTAAATAGTCTGTTATTTATAAGCTTCTCTATTATTTTTGAAATGATGGGTAAAACGGATATGGGTCTATAATTATTGACATCGTCTCTGTTTCCGCCCTTGTGTACAGGTGTAATAATTGATTGTTTAAGCGGTTCTGGGAATAAGCCTGATCTAAAACATAAATTAGCAAGATGTGTTATAATCGGAACTACCTACCTACGTATATACTTAAGAAAACCAGTCGTTAAGTTATCCCAGCCAGGGGCGCTAGACCAGTTAAGATTTCGCTAACTTCAAAGAAGTCCGTCTCATAGAGTGCAAAAGAATTGGGCTGAGTAGACAACGTACCAGTGAAACTCGGGAGGTTTGCATTTAATTGAATATTCCGAGCTAGCTGTTCTCCAATGTTTACAAAAAAGTCGTTTACAAAGTTAACTGAATCGATCGGGGATGATTTTAAGTTCAGCAGTTCACAATTGTCATTTTTAGGTTTGCTAGAATAAGTTATAGTTTTTATATTTTTCCAGAGTAGTTTATTATTATTGACCGTTTTAGCGAGAAGTTCTTTTTGATGTTTTCGTTTAAGTTTTTTGATAAGATTATTGCAGTAGTTCCTGTAACGGATATAAGTGATTTTTAGAATATAATTGTGTGGTTCATGTTTGAGACATTTTTGCATATTATTGCGGTAATGTATACAACGTAAGATACCCGGGGTTATGTAACGGGTTTAGCTACTTAATTGCGATGTTATTTTATTAAAATATTGTGTCTGCTTCAAACTTAAAATCTCAAAAACCATTATCCATATACCTAATAGTGGGAGATCGACAGAATTTATAAAGATTAACTGTTCTCTCACTACACCACATCCAGTTTTCTTTCAGTAGGAGTTAGTAAAAAGGTCAGTATTAATAGTCTCTCTTTTGTATCGGAAACCTCTTGGACTGGTCAGTCGATCCTTTTTTATGGGATTTTATTCTTTAGGGGTCTGCGTCGGGATTTGATTTCGTTTTTCTAAACATGGAGTGTTTGTTATAAGATATTTCAAATTGTGAATTTTTCAACTACAACTCCAGGTTTGTGCCCCGTTTAAAAGATTATAGGTGAAGGAGAAGGTAGGTCGTAGGTTTAGATTTAGTTAGTAGATTCGAAACCAGCTATGCGCTTTTTAGAAATTATTTTGTCACCACCTTCTCAGGAACCGGCGAAGGTTGGGCGAAGGAAAACATCGTGGGTATCTGGCATGTCATAGGAAAAAAAGTAATTAAAAACTAAAAAAAAAACCCGAAAAAACTTAAAACAAACTTTTTTAACTTAAAAAAATTAAGTTAAAAAAACGCTGAAAAGCTAAGAACAAGCACATTTTCAATTTAAAAAAAGTGGAAGCAGCCGGGGAAATTCCATTTTTATATTTTAAATTTTACTTTACAAATGTGAAAGATTTCGCAGACGGTTAGCGAAACAAATTTTTACCACCCTCACCGCGTGGAGGTACTCCCAGCTTATGTTGTTCTGATTCAAAATGTATACCCGGTGTCACTTTCACAATTAATACGAATCTAACGACACCTTTGAAGCTAAAATCCGTCGAGCCGTTCAGGCTGCAGAGCTTGCCAAACATTCGAATTTGGCAAAATTCGCCATTTTGTTTTTATTTTGATATACCCAGTGTCACTCTCACAGTAAATACGAATCTAACGACACCTCCGTTCAGGCCGTAAAGCATGCCAAACAATTATACATACATACATACTCTCGAAAAACGTAATCCCCCTTCTGGCGCAGTCGGGTAAAAATCACAGTTATATGGCAACCAATTCCCTCTTTCAGAGTTTCCCAGGTGTGAGAAGGTTAGAGGCCAACAACAATATATACTAGGTAGTCAAAACAAAAAAAGGGCCACTAGGTATTTAACGTTCACCATGAAAATGATAAAATAAATTAATTGTTTAGCTTTATAGTAAACATAAAACAATGGTACCTAATATTTTGTTTACCATATAAGCTAGTAACTGTCTCAATAAATTATCAACAAAACATGTTTACTTAACTTTATATAAAAAAATACAATGTAAGATAACACAAACAACAAAAAGTCACTAAAACCTAAAAAAATCTTCTGTTTCTGTTCTCTTTTTCTGTTTTCTAATAACGCGCCTCCTCTTTTAGCTATGCACTCCTGAAGCCTGGAATGCTTATTACCGATCAAATGCCTCATGTTTTCAGCTGTAATTTCTTCCCAGGCAATTTTCAAAGCGTCAATCAGTTGCTGCTGTTTGCAGACCTCTTGCTCACTCTCTCTAACCCTTCATTACATTTGGTCGCACATATTGTGCTCGATTGGTTTCAATGCCGGACTGTTCGCTGGCCACGGTAAAATTTGAATGTGAGAGTCTTCCAGCACAGACTGGGTCGCTAGAGCTGTGTGTGCACGGGTATGTCTTCCTCATGCTCACTCTAATGTCTAGCTTAAGGTGGCAGGTGTGTCGGAACATTTAGTTCGCTTCAAAATGGTTGAGATGAATCGTGCTGATCCATGCGTCATGTTCGTGAACGGGCGATGTCAGTTGTGACTGGTCATCTTTTAGTTGTAACGGCTTATTTGAACTAATTATTTTATTTTTGAATTGTCTTTTTTTACTATGGACACCTTTACACCTTGACGTGCACGTCCTGCTACATCGTTCTCACATAATGTACTATCTCAACATGAATAATGTAACCAAGGTTTTTGTAACAATATTCTGATTTAAAAGAGTGTCCATGGAGTTTCTTTCCCGTTCTTCTCCATAGAGATCTACGCTTTGGAATGGGCAACTACAGTACATTCACAGTTATTATGTAGGTATTGTGACTGGGACTGCCGTTTGATTTATATTGTTGTCTTTGTTTCAACCATTCAAAAGTGCCTGCAGCTGGCCTACTTTAAAATAAATGATTTTATTTGATTTGATTAGTTTTGATTTGGCATCGTCCTGCATCAAGACGAACCAAGGACAAACTACTGGGCAAATTACTGGGCAAATGGGATCACACGAGGCCTGACGACTTCTTCAATGTGACGCTGAGCAGTTACAGAACCCTCATTTAAAATAGCGAGTTTTTGCCGTGTAAGCTAACCCCACCCCAAATCATTACGTTGGGACCACTGAAACGGTAAACTTCATGTGACACAGTTGCAAACCCACAGGCCGCTGCGACTTTCCTTCTTGGATCATTGCAACGGCTTTGGTTGCAGTAATTGTGTCCATATGTCTTCGTATTTGTGGCATATTATATACGTTGTTGTGTTAACAAGATAACTAAACAAAATTATAATAATTTTCAGAATACCAAGCTGCTAAACGAAACAAGAAAATTTAAAATTTATTTTTTAAAATTATATCCTGCATTTGATTTCAAGCAAAACATCAAAGAGGTTAAATATTGAAGAATTTGTAACACCAATAATTTGCTACTAAGCAATTAATTAATGTAATGTAAAAATAACAAAAGACCCTTATTTTGGTTTGAGTAGTTTAGGTTAACACTTTTAGGTGTACAGGAGTGATGTAGTTACCTTAGAGACTTTAACGACAGTGTCTGGGTTAAAGTCCTTATGAGTGAGGTATACTTTCAGCTTCTTCAGAGTGGCCTCCGGAATATGGTCTTTGTCATAATCTGCAAGCTTGCCGATGAAGTTTACATCTGCTAGCAGTTTCTTTGTTGAGTCCCAGTCAGGCCTGAAACACGACGTATTAGGAGGCGTTGAATAAATAAAAGAAGATCACGGACTCAACTCTACTAATCTACTAACAGTCTCTTGATTACCATTTAGTCGAGTGTAATTAGTCAAAAAACACTCAAAAGGTAGAACGAAGTTTATAAAGGTAGGACTATCATGGAACTTTTAAAATAAGTTCCTAGAGGTGTGGAGAAGAAAGTAAAAAAAAAAAAACATTTATATCTCTTTGCATTTTCTTCTTTCGTTTATTTATATCTTGACTTGATTTACTACTCTGTCAAGAAATTACCACCGGGAAACGATCAATAATACACAAAATGTTAGTTATACATCCAAAGTTATTTTATCGCCTTCAAACTATGCTCCTTCAGAAACGATACACTTAAGCCAACGAATAATCCAATCTTCAAAACATTTTTTAAACGCTTTTTCCGGAATTAAAGTCAGGGGGCCTAAAATGGCCAATTTAGCAGAACATAATAGGATAATAATACACAATCACATCAAAAAACAGACACAGTTAATGTGTTGAATTATCAGTTTGTGACCATTTTACGAATGGTAACGTAATTCATAATTATTATTATCATATTATGTTCTGCTAAAGTGGCTATTTTAGACCCCCAGTTCTCGCCGCCAATTCTCCCTTATGTCTTCTACCGAATGAAAACGGGTGCCACGAAGTGGCAATTTGGAAAAAGAAAGAAGTCGGTTGGAGTCATATCTGGTGAATAAGGTGGTTGTTCGATGGTATTTGTTGAGTTTTTGGTCAAAAATTCGTTTACTATGATGGCCTTGTGCGAAGGCACATTATCGTGGTGCAAAATACAAGATTTTTTTTTTCACAAATCTGGCTTTTTTCGTCGAATTTGCTGAATATTCTGTATTTACTGTTTGACCTTCCGACATAAATTCCAAGTGCACAACACCGCGATAGTCAAAGAAAACGGTCAACATGACTTTGACTTTTAATCGACTTTTGCGTGGTTTTTCGGTTTCGGTTCAGTTGGAAGGCGCCACTTCGAAACTTGTTGACTAGTTTGCATGTCAAACTCGTAAACCTACGTCTCGTCACCAGTAACAATGCGTATCATGAATGTTGGGTGGGAATCGACTCGTTCTAGCTTGTCCTCAGCGACTTTTACGCGATTGAGTTTTTGGAGAAAATTCAGGTCTTTTGGGACTAGCCGAGCGACAACATTTTTTATACCCACGTGATTATTCAAAATGGTACGGATCGACTCGTGAGACACAGAAGGTTCAGTGTTCATTCAGTTCTTTCTCAGAAACTTGAATGAGGATTTTCAGTCACTATTTCCTTCATTTTTACGATGTTAACTTCAGTTTAAGACGTTGATGGCCTACCAGAGCGAGACAAATCTTCCATCACATCTCTACCGTTTTGAACGCTTTGTACCACTCATAAGCACGTGTTTTTGATAAAGTCGATTCACCGTAAGCCTTCTGTAACATTTTCAGGGACTCCGAACACGAAATTCCATTGGCGATGCAAAATTCAAGACAAACTCTTTGTTCGATGTTTTTGTCCATTATGAAATTCGCAATACACAACAAATATGATCTAACTAAAGACATCAAAGTATTTAATCTAAACAACAGATGCAACTCAAACTCCGCGCCAAAATGGAAAATAGTTGTGCCAATTTAACAACAAAAAAAATAATAATTTGGAACCATAAACAAATCATACATACCCGATACTTTTTTGAATGAATGTATAACTTGATTCGACGAATTTATAGCGTGGCGTTATAGTGCGACTTGTGTATATCCACTAAACGCCAATTTGGTCTGTTTATTTGTTCATTGTTATCGATGAAATTATTTCTAAAATACCGAATTTTAAGACAAAAATGTCTTTGATTTGGTAAATGTTTTTAGACTAATATGTCGATGATGTCGAACGAAAGTGTCAAAACAACGAGATTTATACTACATATATCTTAGTTAAAAACATCAATTAATAAACAGATTTATTTCCAGGATACATTTTCTAAATGCTGGCGAATAACCAGAAACTAGGAGAAAACCCAGACTTTTATTTTCAACCAAGCAAAACGATTTTTTTTGGGGTGATAAATCACGGATTACTGTAGGACTCACTGTTACGCACAGCTCAAAACATTATGCTGATGGATGCATTGAATGTACAGGGGCCGTTGAGGTTTTTAAAGTAATGTTACAACATTAAAAACTTGTATTAAAAATAAAAATAAACTTATTATTGAATTTAATCTACACTTTCATATGAGGCGGGTCAATACTCATTATCTACCTAGCCTGTTCCCAACTATGTTGGGGTCGGCTTCCAGTCTAACCGGATGCAGCTGTATATTAGTATTTTACATGGAGCGACAAGACGGGTACTAACGTGAACTTATTACAGATTTATTTTCTGACGAGTGACGACTAACTAGTATTAGGTAACGAGATAGTTCTTAGCAGGGTGCCTCTTACGGAAAATAACCGTGAATAAGTTTGTTTATTGAAAATCGTTTAAATTTGAAATCGTATTTCAGTAATAAGCTACACTGGAAAAGTATTCGGAATAATTTTAACACTTTTGTTTGAATTTTTGCTTGTCTTACTTTGAATTATAATTCATACAAATCGGTTCATCCGATCTCGGTTTACGGTGGCAAAAATCGAACTAGCTAGGTCTCATATCTGGAATTAATTAAATTCGTTTTCTCTTTTTTCATCCGAGCAGAGATCGGTCGCTCAGGTCCTTTTGGGCTTCGCTGCAGTCGGGTAAATAAATATCGGTTTTCATTAATTTTATGAACTGTGGGCAGGAACAGGTAGATAGATACAGAGATTCTTTGGCAGCCCACGCTCCTTTGACGTCTAGCGTCAAACAATGCTATACAAATTGTTGAACGTACCAGGTATTACACCCCCTTGGGTGGATTTGTGAATTTGTATTAAAATTTTACTAGGGTGGTAAACTGAGCCCCTTTGATGTAGTCGAGGGTGGTGCAGCTACACAGACTCAATAAATCAATTTGGCAGTGATAGACCTACGTACGATATACGCAAGCATGAAACCTGTCATGCTACCACCCTCAGGTACACCGATAAACAGGAACCTATACCGCCTATAGTTTTTGTTCGCCGTATTTATAGAGATGTTCAATTTTCGTCTGACCTGCAATTTGATAAAGAGAGGCTAGCTAACTATACTACCTCTTCAGAGCACTGAGTTTGTTTCTAATAACTTCTAAGAAACAGTCGGTGGGCAATAGAAGATAAAACAGAGGCGAAAAATTAGGTAAGGTAATGAAGAAATCACTAACAGTGTAGGAGGTGAGCTGGCAATGAGGAGCCGTTTCAAATAAAACGTTTCAATCACAACTTGCAAAACTTCACGGATGTTTTAAATAATCTAAACATAAATTTGAAAAAAAAAACTGTATACATAAAGACTGTGTCAGACATCAGTGTGAAGTTTCGCTGAACTAATAAAAAAAATGTGGATAAAGTAAATTTTTTGTTCATTGACTTATTTTATGTTCGGATACTAACTTCGCACCCAGCAGTATGCAGACAGGCTCCATGACGAATCGCACGAGCACGGGAGGCTTCTGAAAAGCCTTCAGTTCATTGATGTCCGCTTTGTTAAGCGCCTTCAGTGCTGCCTGCGCGGCATCCATAGCTGGCATCGCTAGTTGTAAGTCTGCTTTCGCTTCGTCGGCTATTAGTCTTACCTCTTCTGCTTTTATCTAGGAATAAATATTGAGACCATTGGCAGTATACATTATCATTTTGTTACCTGTATCTATTTAATCTTTTTGCGGAAGCCTGCGTGCTACGAAACTCGAAGTTAAATTAAGTATACCTTGGCTGCAGCTTCGTCTTTCAGAACTGCGGCTTTCACTCGGTCAGCGGCTTTCTGTTCCACTTTCAGCCTGTTAACCAGAGCCATACCTTCTTCTGCTTTCTTCGCAAGGACTGGCTCCATTTCACGAACTTGCTGTTCCATCACTCCTACGACTTCGTACGTTTCGTATAGTTTCTGCGTACGTAGATCATAAAGGATATTAATATCTACTACCTTATGTTATAATAATATTCAATTATTCTCCTGTAACCTGTATCATATAATATCTACCTAGTCCTCTATTCCAATAGTAAGTTCGAGGATACTCATTCAAAGATATGTTTCTTTTTCCAAGTCAATGTTTGTTCACAGAACAATGGATTATAAACTGTGAAGTAGGTGTACGACGTGACTACGACCATAACGTTAAAGAACCATCGGGATCTAGCCAATTATATGTTGTTACTATATGACTCAAGTCACTCATTCTTCAATTAATTTAAAATAGAATTTTAAAAAAAGGAGAATGGCTGATTATTCATTCCATTCTAATACTTCAATAAAATAGTTTTCCAGGTCTTCAATCACTTCATGGAGTTTTTCTATTGACAAAATTACTCACTTGCAATCCACAAGATATTCTGTCCCTGGACCGGATAATTTGCTGCTGTTTCTTATCTAGTAGCATCATATACAGTTTCAACAAATCTAAGTAACTGCTCGGCGTTGTGTAGAAGTAACGTCTCATCTCTTGGTATAATCGGTCCGTCATTATGTCCACATCCTATGTGTAGAAATCATAAAGACATATCATATAAGTATACGTAACCCACTTGAATCCTTTCCATTCTATTTTATGTCAGAAACTCTATGAAAAAGGGTTTTTTATACAAAGCTCTTAAGGTTAGCCGCAAAGAGTGAAAGTATAATATAGGTAGCATGACTTTGAACTCTTTAGTAACGTTCTAGGGGTTGAAGTATTCATGAACATGAACAACTTTTACAGCTGAACCACGGAGCAAAACCAGTGACCTAGAAATATTGCGTTTTCGTAGCACATCTTTGTTTTGCATTAAGGTAATATTTTCGACTGGATCTTAAAGCAAAAAGTTGTTCAGACTCATGATTACTTTTATCTGTCAATGAATTCAATAAGGTAACTAAAATACCAGTACCACCTATTGATAAATACAGAAGTGTCATGTAAATTGAATGCCCATAAAAAAAGCATTGCTAATTAGAATACCATCTACATGACGTCATAACAACTGCAATCTATTTTTTGCCTGTTGTTATGTATTGTTTTATTTTTGAGGAATTATTGTTTTAAGTACAAGCCTTTATTCCTTAAACTGGTGTTGGAGTAGTTCAAGACCAAACTAATGATGAATGCAGGTGTGCAAGATGATATGACTAGAAAGGTGGTGACGAGTTACTGCGCCGACTAATAAGCATATTAGGATGAGGGCAAGAGAATGATGATGATTCTGTAAGCTGGTGTTACCTGATGCATAGTGACACAAATCGTTGATATTTGGTCGATGATAGTTGCGTTCTGGAGCGGCTGTAGACATTGTTTGGCTACGGACAGCAAAGCCTCCGCCGGCCATTTTGTGAACCAGTCAATGGTGCAACAGTTTACCAGAGATGGGAACATTCGGCATCGACGTCTGGGAAACATACAAGTCGGATCAAACTAATCTTGTGAAAATTATAATGTAGGTATCGTGTTGTGTTCGCATCAATATCGACAAATCGACTTCTTGGTGGCAGAACCGACAAATTGAACGTTTAGATAGTTTTTTTGCCGATCTACGTATCAAGATAATGAAAGCATTATCGTTGGTTGTCTTATGTAAGGTTGTTAGACGAAAGGCTAAAATATTATTTGTATACTAAAATTAATTGAAATAATTTCCCTAAAAGTATTTTCAGTGTACAGTAATAATACGCAATATGTAATCGTGACCTTCATATTTGGGTCGCGATTTGCGTCACAGCATATTCAAAGAAAAACAGCCTGCATTGGAGGGTGCAGGGTGGGCAGAGGTAGGTTGCAGGGCGGGTCGCGTGGCATGGGAAGCGTTGCACAGCGCAGCCGTGAGCACCGCGCCGCCGCGGTGCCGCGCGCCCTTACCTTCCCGCTGGCCTCAATCAGCAGATATTGATCCATCGAAACTGGGCTGCACCGGCCGTCATTTATTTACAGTATCTAAATATTATATAATTGACAAATGACACACACTTTTTCAGCACCCAATTACCAAATAATGCCTCACTTTTACTTTCTGTGTCCTGAATTCTGTGGACTAGCGCCACACTGAAAGTGTTGGCAAAGTGCCAAGAAGCTCGGCTTGGGAGAAAGTGCAAGGTTCAAAGTTTTGACAAAGTAGGTTTTGTTACACATTCTACAGGTTACTTTAGCACAAAGCAAATCTCATCTTGATTGAAACGATTTTAGATAGTTTTATCACTGTTACGCCTTGAGTGCGTGTTGGGATTGGCTGTTATACCTACTAATTCAAATTATCTATAATTATATATAATAATCTATTGTCAAAATTACACAACCCTAATAACCAGGGAAACAATGATTAACAGATAGGCTTTAGACACTAAATCTTCTTCGGTCATCAATTATGACATGACCAAGTTACTCTAAATCTCACAGCTGCCTGAGTGATGTTGATTTATTCCTTTGTTCTCTGAGTGAGTTCACAAAAAATGCATTGTGTGTAATTAGTTTCAAAACCTAATATTGTTATTGTGTATACTATCGCATCGCATTAGGTAACCGTGTGATGATAGTCGTAATATCAATAGTGAAAATAAATCAATCCATACTTACAAATAAATAAAAATTGCAGTGTCTGTTATTTCAAAATAACAGTATTTTACTGAATGCATATAAAAGTATAAACTGTACTTATGTATCACAAAAAAAAGGATTTTTTGTCTGTCTGTCCGTTTGTTCCATTATATTATATTATTCCGGCGATTTTGACGAGAATTTTACTGGCAGATAGCTGATGTTATAAGGATTAACTTAGGAGTAACTTAGAAAAACAATTAGATTCGAAAGAAAATCCGATTCAAATCGGGAAGTAACACTTTTGTAATAATTTCACGCGGCCGAAGGTCACGGGCAATAGCTAGAAAATAAATAATAAAATTATAATTGGACTTTATCAGAGGCAAAGGTCTCTCAAGGACAAGGTCACTGTCATACTATATTTCTGGGCTGTAAAATTTGGAAAAAATCTTAGAACTCATTGGAAAGCTTACGAACTAGACCGGGAGGAAAGAGATGGTCGTACGTGATTAGAAGTCTGTTGGAGGCGTTAGAGGCAGCTTGTACTGAGCGGTCCACTCTGCAGGAGATCTCTCAACTTGAGACGCGTCGTATGTGTAAGCGTTTCTCGGTATTGAGGGAATGACGAAATAGAAGGTCTGATTTTACCTGAAAGCCTCTCCTACAGGACTCATGCATATGCAAAGGTGGAGCCTCCCCCGGACCCTGTTGATGAAGAAGTAGTACACGCCGTCTCGGTCAGCAGGGTTGATGCCATTCTTTGCGGCGTCATCACGACAACCGCTCTGCACTGCCTCGTAGGTGTCACCTTCGAACAGGTTCGGTACTTCACCTAAGTGAGAGATTAACGTTTGTTATTAATGGCCATCACAGTAATGCATTAGAATGATCCCTTCTTACAGAAAGGAGACCAGTGTCCCAACAATAGGAACATTAGGTATATGAGTGGGCTGATTACGCGTACGTTAACCGTCACAATGATAATCTCTGTGTCAGAGATGCCATAAAATGGCTCCACAAGTTAATGCGGCAAGCAACATTAATTGACGTGTTACTAGGAAGTCTACAAATAATTCAATTACCAGAGTTGAGCATATTATTGATGTCTTCGAGGAACTCCTCCTTTGTGATCTGTGTATCCGTGAAGAGGAATACGGTGTCTTCATTACTGACTCCAGCTCGCATGTACATCTTCCGAAGATCTTCGTGGAATTCTGGCGTATCGTAGTTCCTTTTTATTTCCATTCCCATGCACCTGTGTTCGAAATGTAGGCATAATGTGGACGAACATAAAATTTAAATCCATACAAGCGTCATTAGGTACATAACGACATGACTCTGTAGGGCATGCTAGAAAGACGGCTAATTAGTGGATGCTATGGAACATGGAACATAAGGCAATATGCGGTGACAACCTCAAATAGAGGTATGGGTAGGTGGATGGTAATTTTAACCTGTAACTTGTTAGGGCTGAAGTCAGATAAGCAGTCGTTGCATGACAAAATTTTGACATTCAGCTGCAATCGGTTAGACTGGAAGCCGACCCCAGAAACTTGCGAAAAGGCTCAACAGGTAAAGGGCAGACATCTTTCATTATCCTGCCTAGTCTTTAATGGTTGATAAAAAATACAAGTCTATATTGCAAGAGAGTATACTGCATGGAAGGGCCCTATATCAGTAAACAAACGGAAACCTATAGGTACTTACCTTGATAACCCACATAGTCTATTAGTCATGTGCCATATATTTATCTGACTTACCTACTTATTGTTTGTCGAACATTTCGTGCCCTGTGGACCGTTGCAGTCTGTAACGAACCACGTGAACCACGTCGACCTGTTATGCTAAGATGCTATGCAATAGAATGTAAGTATAGATTGTTCTCAAAACACCTTGCAGTTGAAACTAAAGCTATAGAATAAAATGTGCGATACCAAGCCCAGTTCTGCTGTATTTTTACCTTAATAAATAGGTACCTTCATTTCACGTAATCATCATGAACTGGTTGGATTTGTAAAGGAAGTCATGAAACCTATTTTTCAGAGCAAATAACCTAGAATTTTCTACTCAAAAATCATTATGAAAATAAAACAGCCTAATAACAATTGCTGAATAAGAAGCCATTCATTGAGTTTCGTAGAGTTTGTCATAGAGTTTGTTTTGTTTCTAATTGCGGAACTGGGGAAAAACGGCATTGCGCTGAAATTATCCTGTTGACAAACGCAAATTTTTCAGCTAACCATGATAGAGCTACCATATTCCGAATTTCAAGCACACTTCAAACAATTGCTTTTCTTTAAAACAAGCTAAAAATCATTATAATCTTAAACATCTACAATATTTTTTTAGTAAGAATAAATTTCCCAACCACCTCGAACCAGTTCCTCCAGGTAAACCTCTTTCTATCCATCCCATCTTCGAGCATCCATATTATGCTGGGCTTGGTTTTATTTGCTTTGGAAATAAATCATTACTGTTTTCGTTAGCGATAGCGAAATAGCAGCAATTTGTTATCCGGTGCCCCCAGGTTCTCCGGATAGATTGGCGCAGCTAAGTGTTGTAGTAAGTATGTGATGAGCGTGAATTAAGTAGTCGAAAACCAGTAATATGTTGTAAAAAGTAAACAGTGTGAATTTGGATGGCTGCATATGAGAATAGAGGTGAAATTTCAACGAAATGATGCACTGATTGTGAAATGTGAAAGATCACAATGGCTTGAAAGAACGAGTGTGTCAAAATAACGGCTGATAAAGGTGTATGGAAGACATCATGCTGTGGACTGCGAACAAATCGGAGGAGGCCGTCCACCGCCCTACGACACGGTTTTCTAAAACTTACACGGCGGTCGCCCAGCCACGGTGCCACAGATAGGTCCTTAAAATTTTCAACGCGCAAGACGCTCACGTAGGCCGACCATTGCGGATGCAAATTAAGGGCAGGAGAACGATGTATACGGATGATGGCGGAAGTACGTACTTGCACTCGTTGATGTGCCCGGCCAAAGTGGCGACGCTCCTGCGGCCTGAGCCACCTGGGCCCACCATGAGGCTGTTGCCGCGCTCGGCGCGTAGCACCCGCGCCGTCCGCACTATGTGCTCTACAGCATCTTTGAAAAGCACCAGATGCATCTCCGCCCGCGCTGTTGAATTGTACTCTTCCAAGTATTCCTGTGTCATTTACAAACCACATTTTATGTGTTCATCACCAAATTAAGGCTTTTAATTTGACCAACAAAAACAATGGGTATAAATTTTGAGGCCTTTGCCCCGCAGTGGGAAAGAATAGGTTAATAAAAAAAAATACATTGTATACAACGTCAACAGTTTTTTTTTTACAAATAATAATTATGTAAGTATAATATAAAAAATCTCTTGCCTTCACAACCACCATGAGCTTAGCCAAGTCTGGCATCTCAGCATAATTTCTGTTTTCTTTCGGAATAGCGGAGTTTATAAAATCACCAAACAGCAGAAGAGGTGGATCTAAGATGATTGGGTCGTCAGGGATATCTAGTATAGGGTTTTGGAAGTTCTTCTCACAGACCGTGTTCATTAGGTGCAAGAAGTAACTCTTATCTTGGACGTTGATCAGCCGATCGTGGAACACACGAAGGCACTCGTGATAAAATAATCTGAAATGGGTGAATATTTTTAAGACCTTACCGGGGTGTATTATTTTACCGGGAATAAGGAGTAATTCCTCAAGAGATCGGAAGCAAATGTCAGGAGACTGTAATTAATTATGATTGCTTATTGCTACAATGTGGTGTCAGCAGTGTGCAATAAAAAATGCTAATGGACAGTTATTATAACGAAATGAATAGATGTTAATACCTGAGCATTCCTTGCGGAGCCCTCATGTATGCGGCATCCGCTTGCAAGACTCCTTGCATGCACTTGGACAAATCTCTCAGATTGAACACATAGTGCGACTTGGCTGGAGTTGGCAGCAACTCGGTGCAGATCTTCTGATACACGTCCACGGCGGCATCCACTATGGGACCCGCGAGGATCGACACTTCAGTCACGAAATCTTCCATATGGCCTACCAAGATCACCTGAATGATGGTACAATATCATAAGTTGGTGAGCTGGCAGGAACAAAAAGAACGCGAGTAGCACATTTTTTGAAGCTCTGCTCTCGATCTTTGCTAAGCTTTAATTAAAAGGAACGGAAAGGCTTTACTCCAAAAAGTGTAGTCTCGTCTTGAATGGCATAATAACTATAATAATATTTCGATTAATTTATATACTCAAAGCATTCATTTCTTAAACCTGCAATATTTATTTATAACTAACCTTAAATATAGTCTTCATAGCTGTAGAATTAGGTGCAGAAATATAGAACATCGCAAAATGTCTGACGAATCGTGCGGAGAGTGGGTTCCGACCACCGCCGGGAGGGGCGCATGAGCACGCCAGCACCACGTCCAGGATATCCTTCCAGTACAACTTGTCACGGTCGTACAAACCACCGTAATCAAGGAATTGCCTGTTGGTCCGAAATATGTAAGACGTGAAGCATAAGTCACACGAACGAGAAACTAGTCGAGCTAGCAACTCAGAATTATTTGTTTGTTTTATAGAATCTTGCCGGTGCGGTGACAACAGTCAGCAATCAGGTACCAATTATCTGTTATAATTATTACCGATGGGACCTGCAAATCTTTAGTACGTTTCTTGTGCGAAAAATTAGGCGATTCCTTGTCGGCCGGCGGCGGGATAATTGTGTAGTTTTAAACTTATATGATGCAGATGCCTAGATAAGATTTTCTAAGAATGGATAATCTAAGAAAGCATTCTGAGAGTCGGGTGATAAAAAATATTACCTTAACAGTTCTATAGTCGGTTGTGCGCCATATATGTCCAGACGCGGCATATTCACATCATCTATGAATATCACGATTTTCTTCCCTAAAGGAGCCCCGATCGCCTTGCGAGGTCTCTTGTCTAAACGTAACTCTAGCACCGCCTAAACAAGGAGAAATTGTCTTACTTTCAATTAGACTAATGTTCTAACAATATTGATGACATGACGGTTCGGAGGTTATGAAACACCTGAAAGAAGTTTCTCAGATTCGAGTTTTGGGCCACATGGCGCATGGTTTCGATTTGATTTAAATTCTCTTTTCGATTTCTATTTTAGTTAAATGACAGAAATGGTTACAAAAAGCGAGAAAACATGCACTTATTACATAGCAGTCTGACTAGCCAACACGAAGTTAGCAAGCGCTAAGAAAAATGAGCATTGATCCCAATTAATGCACATTTTGCTTCTTTGAATGAGAAGCTTTTGGAAAGCAATAGGAAAAATATCAGAATAGTCCATAGGTACTGGACGGTACCTATGTACCGTCCAGTACCTAGGTATACCACACACAGTCAGTATATAACAGTCCATAGGGACTGTTATTGTTAAAATAAAAAAAATATTGTACCTGTG
The DNA here is from genome assembly GCA_964057025.1 of Standfussiana lucernea. Lineage (NCBI taxonomy): Eukaryota > Metazoa > Arthropoda > Insecta > Lepidoptera > Noctuidae > Standfussiana > Standfussiana lucernea. The sequence continues at coordinate 12,188,132 of OZ059784.1, forward strand.
TTCGGCCACTGCTAGTTTGCGCCGAAAAATTCAATATAAACGGTATATAATAACCACCTAGAGCCATTTTGTTCAGCATTCCTACCGCAATTACCGTTTTGCCGACACCTAAAAAATGATAAATTGGAACAATACCAAATAGTGGGGAAGCCCAGAAGGTTTATTAGCCAGCATATTCAGCACGAAAACTGGACAGCTGAGTAAGTAGTTGGGGCGTGATGTGAGAGCGCCAAAAATATATTTGAAAAGTTCGGGAGCCTAACAGAAAACAAAATAACATTGTGTATAAAAATCTGGTGTGCGTAATTCATCTCATCCTAAAAGACTTGACCGATGGTTGGATGGAGCAATTTAACATAGCTATAATTGTATTCAGTAGGCAGAAAAAGACAGCACAACGTCTTCGGGTTAGCTAGTTATGTATAAACAAGCTGGTTGTTCAAGCAGCCCTCGCAGTTTCTTGCATTAAACCTTGCTTGAGGACGCGGAAAGAGTTCTGCATTTTATTCAAGACAGGTAATCATTACATTACAGTTATGACCATCTAGTTTAAGAACAATCATAGCTATCATAGTAGTACATATTTAAGAAATACCTGTGTTTCCTGTAAACATGACGGGTTTGCCACAACCCAAAAGTTTTTCAAACAAATATCCGTACCGAACTGTGTCTATAGTGGGTACAAGGGTCTCGAAGAACGGTTTTGTAGAGTCGTACACGAAATCAGGAATTATATCGGCCCACACTTTTAGTCTGCGCATTTTCGTGTCCATAAACATATCGAAGAACATGAAGCCCTGCGGCATGCTAGTAAAAAAATAATTATCAGTGTTCTCATCTCTTGTTATTTTCAGACTGCAGATTGTAACGACGTATGTCGGTCCAACCAGCACTGGGCCAGCGTGGTGGATGAGCAGGCCTGTGTCCCTACTAATGCTATGTCGGTCAATCAATCTCAACATCCAAAATTATATAAGAAGACAGTTTAGGTATTTTATAATTGAAGATTTGTTCAGGCTAAGTCATTTGGGGGTATATAGGTGTTTGAAACATTAAAAAAGAGTGGTTATGCCTTCACATAACACTTACTATTCAGCTTCCTCGAATTCTTCAAACTGTCTCTTGACCGTTTCTTCGAAAAGTTTTCGTCCTTCCTCGAAGATGTTGCCTCCGATACACCACACGTAGCAGAATATGAAGCAGTGGGCGATGTACACCTTGATGAATGCCTTGTCGGGAAAGCGGTCGCCAGGCTCCGACAGCAGAGCCCCCAGGAGGTAACACACCGCAGACACTTTGCTTATGTCTACCTACACGTGACATTAGACGAATAATATTTACTGTTACTGTTAGCCTGCGTCATCGTAGTTCTGGACAAAGGCCTCTCCCCATGACTTGCAGATCTTCCGATCCAGAGCCAATCTGGACCACCGGTCGTTGGTTTTGCCCAGCTCGTCGCAGAAGAACATAATTTAGTTATGGATATAGAATACTCTTTACAATTTACAACACACGATTTACATGTATGAAATGTAAAAACTTTACGTTGTGTGACACACACATACAGCAAAAAGCATTTCTTTTTTTGACTCACAGTCCATGGTGGGTCATCGTTGAATGTTTGAAAATAGGCGCTGAAGTTATTGCAAATCTTGATTATGTTACACGGCATGCAGTAGTTGGATGAATATTTTATAGTAAATGTGTCATTGTAAGATAAGTGCATGAATTTATGATGATTTCTAAATCTCTTTTTTTCCACAAAGCACGTGAATTAAATATACTTAGTGCAAACATATTTATATTTACCTGTTTAATTCCAAATAAGCATTTGGTATTTACGTGATTAAAACCAACTTCCAACAATAGAAATAGTTCGTGAACGAATTCAGCATTTTCTAAAGTGAAGAGATTTCTTTCTGCCGCGTCTTCTATCCAGGAGCGCACCATCGGCATGTAGCCCATCTCATTTGGGTCTACGTACACCATGCCGCATCGGGACACCGTGGCTGGTGAAGCTTGAGCTAAATCTGCTACCTGTTATAGTAGCTTTTCTAAGTAAGTGTGCATCATTTACCTTCCTTTTCCCAACTATGTTGAGGTCTGCTTTTAGTCTCACTTTATTCAGCTAAATACTAGTATTTTACATGGAGTGACTACATGTCTGACCTCCAAAATCTAGTTACAGGGTAACACGACATCCCGTGATAAGACTGACTGTCAGACTATCGGATTAGGTACCAGTAACTACTGTCTAAGGTCTACAAATGATAGACAGGATCAACAGCTTAAGCTAAAGCACACTAAGCCAAATCACGGTATTCCAACTTGACAAAGAAGGTTTTTAAAGTATATAGGTATTGATTATGTCGATAAAGAGTGTGTCAACCCCACTTGTTGAATCTGCAAAAATAATGTCATTCACTATTTGATTTAATTGAAGGAGTAGTCAACGCCAAATGACATTATTGCCTTGCATTCTGAAGAAAAAATTTAAACTTCTTTTTGAAATCTGTGATACTACGTTCGAAGCAAATTGTCCAGCTCTGGAATAAATATGAGTTATTCGTAATTCGCAAAAACCTAGCGTAGTTTGAAAATACCTCAAACAGCATGTGCACGTAAGGTGAGAGCTTAATTCTCTCCGAGTTGGACAGACACAACATCTTGTTGTCGTCCAGTACGGTGTTCATGTTCTCAATCCACACGGCGTCCACAGGCCCGTCGCAGATCAGCCACTGGTGGTCCGGTCTCTCGCACTGAAACAATGAGGTTTCATTGTATTAAATGATTGCAAACGGTGTGCGTTACGATTGCTCCGCCAAGTTATCCAAACAAATTGTCGAAATTTGTCAAAATACAATGGAACAAACCAGAACAACCAAGAATTAGATCTCTAACCCAAATATTTGCTGAGACCTCCATGGCCGCGCAATCCTCCACGTTACGTTCGCGCGGCCAAGTTAAAACCCTTATAACTTCTTTATTTCTACTTTGACAAATTTTTGGTTTGTTCCCTTGGATTTTGACAAATTCCAACAATTTGTTTGGATAACTTGGCGGAGCAATCGTAACGCACATTGCAAACGAACACCAGATCCGGATTAGATTTCATTTGCAGTATTCTGTGACCGTATGTATAGTCCTGTGGTCACAGACTACTTTTAGCTAGACTAGTTCAACTAGTTTTGAAATCCAAAGCTTCAACAGTTACTAACTACTTATTTTCTTTCAACCCCGTTGAACTTGGCGGCCATTTTGATCATGATTTATTTTGTCGGTAGTTTTTTCACATTTACCTATGGTTTTGTGGGTTAACACTTACTTGCACAGCAGTTCGTAAACTTAGAGGTAAAATTCCATCGTGCCATTCAAGCGTTGCCAGATTTACTTCTCCATACAGTTCTCCGATGGTAAGACTCTTTGGGTTCATTATGTACTTTTGCACAGGTTGGTTTTGTGGACCTTCTACTTCCATTTCATGAAGTCTTCCGTAAGTATCTCCTAACACCTGTAATTAAAAGTTTAGATTATCACACTTATGAATAGGACATCACACCTTCATGTACCGATGGGTTAGGCATGACATTATGTTGACAATAATAAATAATCGTGTCTTACATTTAACACGACAGTCTTGCCGCCCCCAGTCGGACCGACCAGCATGACGCCCCAGCGCACAATCATGGTCTCATGCAGCTGGATCACTTTACGTATCTGACATTCTTCGATTTGAAGTTTCCTTTCAAGAATGATTTTTCCTGTAAAAGGTATTTCTTACAGACAAGTTAATGTACCTACGTTATACCAACTATTCGTGTTTTAATCACACAAATTTAGCCATTGGGATAAGGTCAGCAATATAATGATGATGAATTAGTAAGCGTTTTCACATGCTTATAAATTTTTGACTATAACTCCCAACATTGACATTACCTAATTCAATAGGAAAAAAAAAACCGACTTCCGAAAAACACTAAAAAAGTGGAAAATAACTTTACTTTCGGAAGTCGGTGACTATTGTTTGTTTCAATGACTTTTTTGCCACCGACTTCCGAAAGTAAAGTTATTTTCCACTTTTTTAGTGTTTTTTTGAAGGCGGTTTTTTTTGCAAAAAAGTTTTTATTTTACCCTTTTTAGTTATCGTATCACACACAAATCCTTGTCAAGTAGGTACCAATTTCGCAATTTCTTTTACTTGGATGACATTTTTTCCAGTTATTTTGATTTCAAAACCAAACTGCTGAACCGATTTTGATGAAATTTCTATGGGACCAATCGAGAAGTAGATCCATTCAGATAAAAGAAGAATTTTTCAAATCCGTTCAGAAATGACGGAGATATGAGGTAACAATCACAAAAAAAAAAACATACAACCAAATTGAAAACCTCCTCCTTTTTTTGAAGTCGGTTAAATATAAACTATTTTACAAGTAAAACTAAACATAATGTTACTCAATCTGTACTTACTGATGACCTCATCCATGACGCCATAGTCCCTCTCAGGGAGTTCCACGCCTGGAAACAGATCCGACAGTATGCCAGCGAACAGTACCGCGTCAGCCGCCAGGAACTTTGGCAGGTTGCTGTCGTTGAGAGCACAAAGTAGAGTCATCTCCTCGTGCTGGTTGGGACTCGCGCGCTTTAGGGCACCAGCCATCACCTAAATATGAATAGTGAGGGCAAACTCAAGAACAGAAATCTTTTGTAGTGTTAAAAAAGGTGCTCAGCTACGCCTACAACAGAACCAATTCGGCTACTCTGTAAAATAAATAAGCTAAAATAAAACGATTAACTTAATCGACTACCTATTTAAAATAATAGGCGGAAATCATATTTTTTTAATTGTTCAGGACCCAAAGATAACTTAAAGAAAGAAAGATGGTTAGTTTTGTTTATAATCCAAAGGCATACAAGACCAAAAAAGCATAAGAAAGCTATGAGTTCAATCTCACCAGTACACTCTTCACAGCCCGCATGCCGAAATCGTAATGATCCTGTTTTGAAAGCTGTTCGCTAGACAACTTGTACATTTGTACCATCTTTTTAGCTAAACCTTTTGACGATTCGAACCCTTCGGAGTACAGGATCACTTCAGCAATCAATGCTTAAAGAAAAAATAAAGTAAAATGAATCGTTTAGCTGCTAGAAAAGACTGGAAAGACTCATTGGCCTGCTCGCCTCTTACCGTAATCCGGTACCATCATGGATATAGGTCGGAATAAAGCCTTCAAGTTATCAGGTAGCTCAGTTCGGCCAGCATAGCCAGGATTCATAGTAATAAAAGCAGCACAACTGCGCACCAGTTTGATCTCACGACCTTCAAACATGAACCTGATGAACGAGAACTAAGTATCAATGAGCAAACAAACCCATATCTTGTTGCGAATGTGGAGAATAGACCCGATATCAGATAAAAATCGTTTACCATAAGGTAACCTGGGGTTACTTTGCCCCTAGGATGGTAAACATTGCTCCTCTTCTGAAAAGATACATGAAACTTTTTTTTTATAAATAATACCATTATTTTTGGTAGTCTTTTTAAAATACTTGATTCTAAAATCCTGAAAAACTAAGAAGATAATTTTAATTTAATTATAAGCTATTATTACCCTCTCGGCCTCTCCTAATTACTAAATGTTAAAGTATATACAATTATGCTGCATTAAAAAGTATGCGACCATCTTCATCACAGAAAGTGAGGAGAAAAGCTACCTCCTCCATAATGAACCAATTGGTTCCAAAAGAAATTTAAAAAAATGTTGGCATCCACTACTTAATTTAATTTCAGATTAAACATTAATAGTAGGTACTTTTATACATACAAACCTTATAGTATGAAAGAAGAGACCAGGAACTAGTAGTCGAGTGCAATTAGATAAAAAAAATACTCAAGACGTGGAACGAAGTTTATAGTGGTCGGATTTTAAAGGGACTTTTTTTATTGCGTTCCTAGAGGCGTGGAGAAAACAGTTATAAAAAATTTCGCTTTTTTTATAGTTTATTTTTTTTGCGTTTATAAATAACTTAAAATTCGACGAATTTATATTGTGGCGTAATAGTGTGACCGATGTGCATCCGTAAAACGCCAATTTGTCTGTTTATTTGTTTATTGTTGTCGATGAAATGCATTTTTCAAGTTTATTTTGAAAATTCCTTCTGTTACAAAAAAAAAAAGCTGTTCCATACATTTTGACAATGTAGGTGTTGCACTTTTGTAAGAAATAGCAAATGTTTTTTTATTTCTATGTGGGTGGTTCAAAATGATGTACAGAGTATGTGGTTTCCGTTTTCGCGTCGGTGTCCCTTCCACCCCGTATGGCCTTGTTTTATGCAAAAAAAATACGTCTAAGAAATACGCTTAAGAATGTAAGAATTGTTACCTGCTCTGCCTTGCGACCTTTGCATTTCTGATAGTGATGAGTTGTTGTGCGATTACGGATAACACCTCAATATCGATTCGGTTGAACTCGTCGAAACAACACCACGCTCCAGACGTTGCGAGGCCCGAGAAGAAACGACCCATCATCTTATAGTCCAACCCTGATAATATGTTTAAATAATTTTTATTCTATTCCAAAATATTTTAAGGGTTAGGGTAGGTACGTTTTTTTAACCTACCTTCCTACCTACCACGTGTGAGGTCATCTCAAACTACTCACAGCTGTCACCTCTAGCATTTACCTTCAGAGCAGTTGAACACGACGCACTGTATAGCCAAAGACTTGGCCATGTCCTTGGTAGTCTCCGTTTTGCCAGTACCCGCCGGGCCGGCCGGCGCTCCTCCCAGATCCAACTGCAAGGCTCCCATCAGGCACAAGTAGCAACGATCCGTCAGGGGTGTTATTACAAGTACACCTTTAATTAATTATTTTTCAATAGGTTACTTTCTACACTATTGCATTGGAATTAAAGTTCCAACAACATTGTTCTAGCAACATAGTTTAGTGTTGCGGAAACAGGGAAACATAATAACGGTCTCGTTGGTAGTAGGACTACTAAGTCCTACTGAGTGTGAGATCCTCCGTGAATGCTTCGGGGGTTCCAGGTGTGACACTGCGTTATGTTCATGGACTCACGTTGGAAGTAAAAAATATATTGTTCTTTTAAATGAAATTGTAAGTCTGCACGTACCTCCGGCACCCAAATATTCATGACCATAGACGTACATAGCACTTGACATTCTCGCCACACAGTTGTCGATGTCATCCTCCCAGTAGTAACGGATCATCTTCAACCATTCGAAGTCTGATCTAAAAATGCGATGAATCCAATAAAAATGATTTGTATTACACTAGGAATATAAAAGTCAAAGTGGAATAATTCAGTTTATCAAATCGTACACAGTTTGAAACTATATAGTACAGTTTTGAAATATCACTTTATTTAGGAAAAACCTTAAGCGAACTTAAAAGACTTCCTTGGAGAACCTAAGATTTATTTTATTTCTTTAAATAATTTATGTTGTTCTAGTCATGTAAAAGGGGAGTGGGTGACAGCCTCTAAAATTAAGTGATCGGATTCAATTCTTTCTTCGCGAAAAAATATTCCGTCATAGGAATGATTCATTGAATAACATTTTTGGACTTTTGTTGTGACTGAGTACGACAAACATGTTAGTAGCCAATAATTCATAACTCTAACACCTATATCTATAAACAGGTCAAAGTGTTTACTTGAGGAAATGTAATTTTTTAAGATACGATTTTTAAAATGTACCTAGTATAGTAATTGCTTGAAGTGAGAACTGTAAAAAGTTATAATTTTAATAACTCCGTTTTAATTCTTGTCTATTGCATAAAACATGCAAATTACTTTAACTTGACTATAGATACGGGTGTCAGATGTTTGTCGTTTGGAATACTCGTGAGCAATGTGCCGATGTGATAAAATAAATAAATAATATTCGAAGATACCTAAATAATTAATGAGTACTTACGATTTCTGAACATGTTTTTCCACCATTTGTGTAATAGTATCTCTTGCATGTACATCTATAGTGATAAGGGCGCATAGAACTTTCCTGAACAATGCACTAATATTGGCACGAGTGAGTGCCGCCAAGTCGTTCAGATCTGATATGCACTTCTTCTCATACTCCATCAGGCCGGTATCAATGCGAAGAGCGACTCCGTAATCGAATATTTCATGCACGCCTTTAGCCCACATTACTTGGGAGACTGTCAGAATGATCTGTTATCGATACAATATTTTTCATCAATTTTCGCAGGTAAGTTTATCAAGGTTGGGAGCGGGGGAGCGGGGAGCAGTGATGGCCCACTGGTAATGATCTCAACATACGTGTCGAAAGTCGTGAAAGGAGAAAAAAAAACATCTTTAGGAAATCGACATCCACAAACCTACGCTGTGCCCGCTGAGGTTATAGCTCGTTCCTTCTCACTCTCACCGAGAGGAGGCTTGTGTCCCAGTTCGGCAATGTTATAAGCTGACCATGTGAATAAAAAGGTTAAATACAAAATACTCAAAAGTATGTTTACCTGATTAGGGTGCATCTCAACCCAAATCACTCGGGGGTGGTTATGGAAATCCCTTAGCGCAAATTTCATGCATCTCTTAACAGACGCGAACATCGCGTCCTCTACCTTGCCAAGCCAGTCCTCAACATTACCACGCGCTTTGAGACCCTGTCATGTTCAAAACATAATACATGCGCAAAATTGTTTGACAAGTATTCATTTAGCTACGCATTACTTCTGAAGTTTAAAGTTTTGTGTTTGGATTCCTTTTTGACGATAAGTTTAATACACACATAATTATTTAGGTGTCAAAGAGTGAGATTATACAAAAAATAAGTGGAATGAAGATTATAGTGGTCGGATTATCATGGGATTTTTTTGTTAAGATCCTTGAGGTGAAAAGAAAAAGCACTACGATAATGAAAGTATTATCTTTATAAGTTAAAAATGTAGGTTTTGAAAGTATCAATATAATGGTTACCTTTCCTAAATTAACCCTCTCTCCTTCAGGAGACAGCATGGCTATTATGTCAGTCGTCAAGTCCTCGGTTTTCGCTGTCTTAGCCAGTTTCGCTTGTAGCATATCCCTTGTCTGGAAGGACATCTCTCGTTCCACCAGATTACCCTCTTCAGTTACTTCCATTTCAGATTCGGGAAGTTTCACGCCAAATTCTAACTTAGCAATGGCGTCGAAACATTTGCGCAAATGTGGCTGTACAGCGTGAGGGTTCCGTGTCTGAATACAAGAATAGTCATTACTACTACAGTACATTGTTACTAGTAGTAGTAGTAGATACTTAGATCATGAAGGGTTGTAAAATAGGGGTAGTCATCATCTAATTAAAAAAATTAAAATTATCAAATCTAAATACTCATCACGAAATATCGAAAACCGCTTGACGTATAAAAATGAAATTTAGCAGGGAGGTAGTTTGTAGTTAGTAGATGTCGGCAAAGCACGAATTTTGCGATAAGACCGGATTAAGGAGGTCTAAGGGCTCTCGCAAGTTTGTATGAAAGTTCTAATTTTTTTGTGCTACACATTTAAAATTTGGTAGGGAGGTAGTTAATAGTTAGTAGACGTCCGCTCAGAAGGGATTTTGCGACAGGGCCGGATTAAAGAGGTCTAAGCACTCTCACAAGTTTGCATAAATTTCAGTTTTTTTTTGTACTATTGACCTGAAATTTAGCTAGTCTAGAATTTATGAGTAGGAGACATTAGCTAAGAAAGAATTTTGTGACAGCCTGAATTAAGGGCTCTCACAAGTCGGGTCACAGGTCATGATCTGGGTTAGGCCATAGCATGCTTTTAGTTATACCTTTTAGTTGGATATATGAAAACGCAATACTATTCACTCACTAACTAATCAAAATATCTATCTAGAACTATTTATAGAACTATTAAACTTAGAAACTTGAAATCTGGCAAGTAAGCTCTGAAAACGGTAGGTACTACTAAGAAACGATTTGTGGAAATTTCACCCTCAAGTGGGGTAAAAGTTTGCATGAAATACTAGAGATAACATACACTAGCAAAAAAAAATGGAGTTAAGAACCTCCTGACAAAAAATCTTATTTTTAGGAAAATCCCAGACCTAACGCGTACGAAGTCGCGAGTAACAGGTAGTTCATAGATAAAACTTAAATGCTGTGTCCACCATAACTTAGATTCACAAAAGTGTAAGCCAGCCTAGCGCAAAATAATTATTAAAACATGACGATTTATCAGTGTTACCTGGGCCAATATCTCCAAAAGTTCATCATTGGACAAAAAGAAGAATCTAGGGAATGCAACTCGTTTTGTTTCTAGGTAAGCCTCTAAACACTTCATGATTTGATCCAGCATTTCATTATTTCTCACGAATTCTTCGTAGAGCTTAGGCTGAGTCGCCGCTGGCATCGCCAAAGGTACCTAGGAGAAGCATTTTCATCAGTATAAAAAATACTGGTCAGTATTTTTTCTTGTGGCCCCGTCCGTAGAAGACTTTACAATAGCCAAAATAGTTGTTTTTTTTTAATAAATATTTACAAATGCCTACATGTTTTCCGCGATGGATATGGGTATTAATTAGGGCCAATTAAATTAAACTAAACTATAATTATTATGATTTACACCCTCGTGTAACCTCTTACTGACACTCATAGAATTTTATTTAACGTTTAGTTAAAAGTAACTTTGATTAAAATATTTGACTAATTTCAGCATCAGATTAAACATTCAATATGCGTGAAAATATTACATCAATTTTAATCATATTGGGCAGTCTTTGTGTTTAGCAGTAGAAGTTTACTTAAAGGTCAAAAAGGTGCCGTATGCGGCGTCCCAGTATTCTCGTAGCACTTTCGTAGCACTTTCGTAGCACTGCGTAGCAACAGATTCCGCATAACAAATATAATTGCGTTATTCGGTTTACGAGTATAATTTTCATTTTTCTTTATTTTAGATCCTTTTTACAAGTAGATTTGTTTGAGGATAAGAAAGAAGAAATTCTCTTAAACTTAGGGTCAGATTAATAATTATTAATAATTGAGCTTACAATAATAAAGAAATAAGCAAAAGACACGTTACCTTAGCTAGTTTGCGCATGATATCCTTCCAAGACTTGTCCACAATAGTGAACAGTCTCGTTTCATTCGGCAACTGCCTTTGAATATCAGGTGCACTGAATATGACCTCCAAATAAATCCAAGTTTGTTGGCAAGTAGTCCACTCTTCCTATAATAAATATTTATACTTAAACTGTTAGATAGTAAAATGTAAAGTCTCGTAATAATATTGTGAAGTTGTACATAAGTATTATTTTTGTATGAATACTTTGAACGAGTTCTCAATGATATAAATATGCTGAACAACTTAGAAATGTTAAGTAATTAGGAAAATATATGTTGAAATACTTCAACAAAAAACTCATTAACTGCCCTCGTTTGCTTATACCTGACATCCGTTATTAAAAATATGTAGCGAACGGTTTTTATTTTTCAGCATTATAATTCGTTACCAAAGTTTTAGAGAACAGGTCCAAGTTCTTCGCCCATTCCTCCACCCTTCCCTTGATTGGTCCGCAGTTCCGGGAGCTGAGTATCGTGCTGATATGTATGTTACCCTCATCGACACACGTCTGGACTTCTTCCAGTCCACCCAGCACATACACGTCTTTGGCATCTTTATGCAGTATCACAGGGAACTCTAAAGCTGCCCACATTTCTTCAACCTAAGAAAGTGATTTAACTGTTAGTCTTTTATTTTTTTGCTTTGAGTGGACTTGAACATATTTTTTTGTAAATAGGACATTGCAGATACACATAATTTTGCACCCACACTCATTTTGTCCTGAACTAGACCGATCTAAAATAACTAATAGTGTCAACGTTTATCGCGTTTTTATTGTTGTCAGTCATTCTAATTTCTATGTAGGCAAACTGAATAAAAAATCGTTTTACCTTCTTCAGTAACGCTTCCAGCCCAGCCTCCGAGCTAGCTTGACCCGCCACCTCCATCAGCTCCTCAGCATGTTGGAAAGCGTGTAGGTCCTCAAACGTTTTAAGCGTCAGTGGTGTATCAGGTGTAAAGCGTGTTTTCAGAATGTCTTCAATTTTAACCCAATGTCGTGGTTTTAATGCTGGGTTTCGGAGATATGACAGTACGGGTAGCTAAAATTATACAATCGAACGATACAATAGATCTCCCAAACGTTACTAGTCTAATCGCATAGTTTCACATTCGTTGTTTTTTTTTATCTGGTATGCCTACCAGATGTTTTCGGCAATCCAATGATACTTGTACATTACCCTTAATTAAAGCATACTAACCTTTTCCTTGATGACATCAATAGTTGCCTTACATTTTGGCACGATTTTGTTCGGTGGAATACCTTTGTCAAGTTGATTGAATATCTTGCCAAAGTTAATAGTTGTTGACTGTATGTCATCTACGTCTAACGTGTGGAAGGGAGCGTCGTACCTGAAAAAACAAACGTGTAGATAGTATATAAACAAAATACGATACTGTTACATAACTTTTTATGTTGTAGTGGTTACCAGGACTGGTACATGTCCATCCAATCTTTAGAAGACTTCCACAGTAACTGTCTGAGTCTGACGTCGTTTATCGCTTCATCTAATTGTTCTAATCGCGCCGGTGGTATCTGAAAGGTAATTCAAACAGATTTACTTTTTTACTTCAAATAACTGGCGAAATATAGGTTACACAGGTAAATCCTAGCCTAACTAATATTATGTTATGTAAATATATTATATATTGATGATGTTATGATAAAGTTTTACTTTAAGATTAATTTTTGTTTCAACTTCTTACTTATTTACCTTAAATATCTTCTGCCACTCTCGTATTTGCTTGTCCCTTGCAGAACATGCACTAAGTTTTTCCTGCAAGTCCTGCAAGGTCTCCAGGACTTTCTCCATGTCAGACTTTTCATCGTACAACCACGGTTGCTAAAATATGATAAACATTAAAAGATTCAAGTATATTCAATAACTGCAATATTATGAAGTTACATAATATTGCAGTTATTAATAAATAGTACACAATATGCACGGATGAATCAAAACCCGGGCCGATCCTTGCCGAAATGCCGTTACGATCGACTTCTGACTTCCAATACTCCGGGTCATTTGTGTAAAGGCGCTCCCTCACCGAGAGCATTCCCGTAACGTAACAGTTCAGTTTCACTTGTTCCTGTACAAAATCGAATCTTGGATTGCCACATTACAAAGGGTATGGCGAAGGAGGTCGACCGAAACGTACAAGATCAACTCAGGTTGAACAAAATTACGACAGGTCACATCTTTCGACGATTCAGCCTAAAGGGAAAAATCTACAAACTAGCAGGGCTTTAGCTGTGATGAAGCCGGATGAATAAAGTTTACAGTGTTTTTATGTGGAGACCGACGAGAAAGGATAAAGTTGGAGTGAGTTATAATGAGAATATTCGAGGAAGTTTGAAACTGCAAGTCACTCATAGTTATGTAAGTCAAAAGGCATTCGTTTGAATTGAGATGGGCTGGCGATGAGTCAATAACCAGTGAGATCGATCAATAACCAGTGACTCAAGAGTGATGAGTATGCTTAACGTTGATGCATGAAGAGGAAGAAAAAAGTTAGTTATGGACTGTGTGAGGCATGACGTGAATGAAAAGGCAGTGAATGATATCGTGGCGGTTAAATAGAATAAAAGAGAAAAACATTCTGCACCAATCCTAAGTAACATTCCCAGCAAAAAAGACTACAATGAAAAGAAGATTCAGATATCAACACTCTCCATTTTGTTAGCGTAGGAGTGGTTAGTGAAAACTATAATTTTTTCATTGCTAGTATAGTTTAAATTTCTTTCATATAATTACCGCAACTTCATCCCTTAGTTTGTTGACGTCAAGCATGAGTTCCATAATATCCTTGCCGATCTGGCTTGCGAACAGTCCCGCTAGCTTGCTGCGCGTCTCAAGGATTGCGTCCACATCCGTTCGCAGAGTTCCCAAAGCCACACTCAAACCTAACGTAGCCAAGCATAGGAACTATAGTTAACAAAATCATGCGTAAAAATGGCTGGTTAAAAATTGGCAAATATAAAACCATGAAAAGAGGTACTTTCTTAATTTTTTTAAATCTTTTGTTATTCAAAAACATTTTTGCAAGTCATTTGGAAAAACCATAAACATACCCACTCAAACTATCGCGGGTTTAACAGTGGTATGCCAGACACGGCAACTCGGTGTCACAACATTATTGATTATGTAAGTATACATAACTAGGTATAGTACTACTACAGTATAGTTACTAAAAAGACACTTCCTAGACTGTACCCACAATCCAAAAAGTAGTATCTCTTTAGTACCTTAGAGCAATTCTTCACACTTATTGCGTTGCAGATTTCTAACGGTAAGTCATTCATAATAAAATTGATGGTAGCATGCATTGCCACGTCCTTGTTCCATAGACATTATTCGATTTAGGTATCTTAAATGTGGGTAGGTATGATAAACAACGCAACGATTTTAGCCTTTCTTACTTTCGAATTGTACCTAGATTTTGGTAATTCTGGCTTACACGTACCGCATCGAAGACATTTACAACCTGCCAATCCTTAAATAATCCCGTGAAGATTATGGTTATATATTTGCAACCCTTTTTTCTTAATCGGAAGTGTTTGATTAGGACAACATTTAAGTATATTTGTAACTTTAAATGCTAGTTGTTTCTTATAACATGAACGCGATCCTCAGCAGTGAGAGAACGACGAAGAAGAAGTTTCTATTACACGACGCCCAACATATTAGGCTAGATCGAGTTTTAGTAAAACACTGCGTGTTCAGGTACAGTCATCAGCAATGAAATTTATACAGTTCGCAAAATTCAAAAGCGATTTTCTCCTACTTTATTGATAACCGTTTTACGTTTTCACGTTTTTTTTTATTCTATCACGATTTTATTTATTAGTTATTTTACGAGAAAATCGCTTTTGAATCTAGCTAAGTTTTTACATTACATAGCTCGTGACTGTATGTTGTTTACAAAAACTTGTGCTGTAGTAACGGCTACGTAAGAACTGTACGTAGGCAGGTTGACATCCTGATCAATACGTACCTAGAAAGTCAGTCATGTCATCAGGTGAAATTGCTATGTTGAATTCTCCCATCAAATCATAAAGCTCCCGAAGATATTCCAACCTTTCTTCCAAATGTGCTACTCGCGGTTCGAGCCCGTCCATCAAAAAGTTAAATGCTACCAGTTCCGCAGCAGTTTCAGGTTCCTTTGTAATATCGTCGTTAATATAACCAATTCCTCTCACAATTTCTTCAATGCAAGCGTGTCCGATACTGCAGATGATGGATTTAATTATTAAAAAATATAATAACGCAGGCGCCTGTCCTTTCGACGCCTACATTTCCAATATATCTAAGCGAGCCCAAAAGCCAAAACCAAAGCTTAAATATCCAAAGACTGTTTCTTTTTTCTGTCCGAGTAATTCAATCAGGAAATTTTACATATTCTATACTTTAATATCTAATAATATGAAAAACAATGTCCTTTCGGATGTTCGTCTGTTTGAAATCTATAGATTTCTAAACTACTGAACCGATTTTGATGAAATTTTGCAGTTGTTCTGCATACGCTAGGGAAGGTTTAGGTAGGTGAGTAGGGTGGGTAGGCAGGTAGGAAGGAAGGAAAGGTAGGTAAGTAGGGTAAGGTAGGTAGGAAGGGAGTAGGGAGGTAGTAGTTAGGTAGGATGATTCCTGCTGTCCATCACCGGCTTGTCCATCTGGTGGACAGTGAGAATGTTTTTTAAGAATTTTCCCCTTGGGCACCACAGGTCGACAGTGACGTCATGACTTTCTTAAATATTTCCAATTTTAAACATTAGTATTCTCGCTATCCACCAACGGCGGGTTTATTATAGAAATAGGGTTTTAGGTGTAAGGTGCTGAGATTAAAATGCAAAACGACATTATGTATGTTATAATCTCCGTTTAATGTAATAAGATTCCTCTAATTACTATACTATTAATTATTTCGTTCAATTAAACGAAGATCCGTTACGTTACGTTCGTGTCGTTTAATTTGTTGTTTTGTTTCTTAATTTTTTGTCTATTGCATAAAATGTTAGTATAACTAATTACTATAACTTGACTATAGATATGGGTGTTAGTATTCTTACAATTTTTTAATTCTAAATATGCTTAAGTACTTATTCAAAGTTTTAATAAACGTCTATTAATTTTTTTCCATATCTTTCTACAATAATTATGAGAACTAAAACTACAAAACAGATATATGCTTCAAAAATAATTAAAAGAGAATACTTTTTTCTTGACGCCACAGATACCGTGATCAGTGGGTACAAACATTATTTTTTTTTTAGAGAAACGTATCACGTTATCAGTGGATACAACTTGTCGTGATCCGTGGCTGATACAACTTGTCGTGATCCGTGGCTGATACAACTTGTCGTGATCCGTGGCTGATACAACTTGTCGTGATCCGTGGCTGATACAACTTGTCGTGATCCGTGGCTGATACAACTTGTCGTGATCCGTGGCTGATACAACTTGTCGTGATCCGTGGCTGATACAACTTGTCGTGATCCGTGGCTGATACAACTTGTCGTGATCCGTGGCTGATACAACTTGTCGTGATCCGTGGTTGATACAACTTGTCGTGATCCGTGGCTGATACAACTTGTCGTGATCCGTGGCTGATACAACTTGTCGTGATCCGTGGCTGATACAACTTGTCGTGATCCGTGGTTGATACAACTTGTCGTGATCCGTGGCTGATACAACTTGTCGTGATCCGTGGCTGATACAACTTGTCGTGATCCGTGGCTAATTCAATCTGATACCATGATCCATTGAGACAAACCCGTACTATGCAGAAAAACAATCCCATAATCGACTGGCCATTGAAGTAAGCACATATTCATACTTATCTAAAATATTTCTTAAAAGTATGTCTATAACAAAAATTACTTAAAAAATAATAGTCTTAAAATGTTTTTTAAATCATAGTTTAAAAAAAACATTTTGAAATACCTTGGCTACCATGACGCTTTATTACTACTTGATAATAATTTTGAAAATAGCAGCAAAATCAATTTTATTCAGTTAAATCGGAGATATAAATAAAGCGAAACAATATTTTTTCGCCATAAAAGACATATTTTTGTAATAATTTTTTTTTTTTAATTAATTAGTGGCAACTTTTATTAATCGGTGATTACACTGATGAACCCGCCATTGGTGGACAACGAGAATACTCATGTTTAAAGATACAGGTAGAGGTAAGTTTGTTAGTTTGAATGCTAGACTATTGATATGAGACTAATGATATGATAGACTATTGATCCGATTCAACATAATTATTCAATGGTAAGATACATGAGTGTCAAAGGCTATAAAAAGTTCCTCCGGGATAATTTCCGATCATAAAGCGAACGAAGCTGTTGGCAAAGGCTAGTTTATAGTAAATTAACTTACTCAGGAGTTACATTTGCAACGACATCAAATAGTTTTCTCGGTTGTGGTCTAAACAACTCTTGGAAGGGGAGTAGGCACAAAAACAACAAGCCCAGGGGCTGGTAGCTCACGATGTCTTCTATAGATTCTATTTGTTGAACAAACATGTCACATAGAGCCCTGAACTTGAATACATCTCTTTCGTTTTTAATTAAGTTAATATCCATTGCACAAGAGTCACGATAGTTATCCTTGAACGATTGGAAACGTTGCAAGAATTTCCACACGCTTTCATAGCCGAATTTAATTGCATATGGAATGAATTCTATATCTGCCATCATGTTTAAGTCCTGGTTCATCAAGAAATATAAATTGGGTGCCTGTCCTGCGGACCATTCAACTCGTTTGCCCATTATTGTGGGCTGCACAAATATTTGCAACGAATCATCGTGTAGGAAGTTGTGAAAATTGCGCACGTATTCTTCCCAGTATCCTACAATTTTTTCTATGTGCGTTGATACTACTTCCTCACTGGGATTTAGTACCATGTCACCAGAGGCGACTATGTAAGCATCGACCTGGAATAAAGCCCACTGAAAAACGCGAACAGAATGATAAATAAACACCGTTGCAATTAGAGATGTCATAAATTGGAATACTGTCATTAAAACAATTATCATAGATGATGACCATTTCTTGTTTTGACATTATGGTAAGATATGCTGATGGATTAAATAATTGACTTATGATTTACAGTAACGGCAGCGTCCTAATAATATAACTAGATATTTGAGCCTAAAAGTTCATCATGTTTCTTATTATAACAATGATTTGTCAGCAAAATCAAGTCGAAATGTGAGGATCTGTTACACATAAGAACTTGTTATCAAGCTTGAAAAATTGGTTCTGCGCTCCTAAGTCTATCAGTTAGAAAAAATACAACCGAATTGAGAACCCCCTCCTTTTTTGAAGTCGGTTAAAAATCAAAACTTCTTGTTTCTCATATTACAGTTATCTATACATGTATTTCAGTACCTTGCAAGTTTCCGACACACGAGGCAGCTTTTCGACCACAGTTTCCACATCTTTACCATTAAGTTCATCCTCGTTGGGTGTAAAGTCGACATGAGTTCGAAACATGTTAGCCATCATATAATTTGACTTTTTTGTCAGTCGGTGCAACATGTAGTTAGTCATATAATCCGAAATCTTTATAAAACTGCAAGCACATATTATTGTATTGATTTTATTCTGTATGAAATTATGTATATATAATGGGTGTAAAAATACCCTGAACGAAGCCGAAAGGTTAAAAAAATGCCGTTTTTTTAAGTTCTAATGTTATATCTTTACTTTAAATACCTCCACGCGCGCATACTATCAATGCTTCCATCAGCATGGTGTTTTAAGTGCGTTACATTAAGTCCTACCGTAAAACAGTATTCACCCCAAAAAAAACGGTTCGCAGCTATAATTTTTACGTAGTTAGTTTGATGTACAGAATGCTTGGTTGGCGACTTCGTGAAGGGTCCGTTTACACCTTGTATTATATTCGTTTGGAATTCTAAAAAATACCATGCTAATCTTTCGCAATACTTTCTCTTGTTCGCTTTTTCTGTGTACGACATGCCTCCTGTAGGTTTGCCTCTAATCATTTGGAAGGGCGGAATATTTCTATCGTCATACACAAACCCCTGTTGGTACAGAGCCGTGTGACATGATTGGGTGATTACGTCCATAACAACGGTGCGATATTCTATCAGCCTGTCTCTAACGTATTCTATACGTTTCATCTGTAACATGAATAGTATTTTACTTTTAAACCTATTCCCGGCAGAGAATGAAAGGAATCATCAATCATTGTAGTTAATTGTACACGGCTATTAATATTTACCTATTTATAAATTGGACGTATTGAGCGAAAACAGTCCAATCCACGACATGGCCAAGAATGACGTAAGTGCACCAAACTGATGCTAAATATCGATACCATTTTGTGGATTGGATCCTTTTCGCTTAACTACATCCAATTATGGTAGGTAGAATTATAGTAAAATTAGGTAGGGCCCTAGAACTTTACATCAATCGGAGTTTTTCTAAAATTGTCGTCGTCACTATAAATAATACTCGCGTTTTTATTACCTATCTACTTCTAAATGAATCAACAGGAAATTTGTATTTGTATCCTTTACCTGATCTTCAATGAAGTAGAAAAATGCAGTATCCATGTCTCTGCTTACATCAGCAAATGTTTTCATGTACATTTCACAGCACATCGCTTGTATACTTAGCAAAGCCTTGCCTAAGATTGGCGTCAAAATGAAAAGGTTCTTTGCCAACTTGTTACGAATTTTCGTATATTTTCGGAACATTATAGATTTCCTCCACACATAAAACGCCTTCCAAAATCTATATAACTTGAAGAACTTGATCTGGAAACGTAAGCCATTTATAGACTTAGAAAAAGGTTAATGTGCATAAGGCAGTAATAAAGAATCTATTTCAACATTCTTACATCTGTAAGTTTAACAAATATGTTATACTCCTGTTCCCAATTTGGAAGTTTTGTGAAGACCATCTCGTTAGAATAGTGTGTAACTCCGCATTGGCTAATTGTAAAAAAATTACGTTTGTCGATGTGCTCGTACGGTACGACTCTGGAAAACCGATTATCTGCTTAGTCAGTACCTAGATAAATCATTAAATGGTTCATTCGAACAAGTAAAAAACAACAATCGATTAAAAAGTTTTGAAACTGAAAACAATAATTCATATTTGAAATACATGCAGGTGGAAGGGACACCGACGCACAAACGGTTACCACGTATTCAGTAAATCATTACGGCCCCACAGAGTTTGCGCGTTGGTGTAGTTCCCATCCTGTATAGGTGACCCAGTTTGCGTTCAGCCAGTTCAAACTCAGCCGCGCCCGACGCACTCAGCTGTTGCGCCCACAAACGATCCCGCGCGGCGCCACGTGCTAGCGCATCACAATATCGCTGCGTCACCGGCTGCAACGCAGTTACCTACTTACAGTAGTTACTGTGTTCATGTCTTACGGGTCATATTACTGTTAAGACTTGTTGCTTATTACTCGCCTAACGTTAAAAATGGATGGACATGCAATACCATCAATTGCTGAAGCTATTTTGTACCCTATCGATGAAGATGAACTCAGGCGCAGGAGCAATGGAAGGGGCCCGCAAGGGCTGATGCCTGCCGGGTGCTGCGGGTTGTTCGAAAAAAAAAGGCGCGGGAGAAATCAGGAAGATGCCATTATTGAACTGACAAGTGAAGACTTGAATAGGATGCTACAGAACCAGAAAACTGCCAACAAGGATGGGCAAAGAACCATAAACTACCTAATAAAAGTTGTAAAAGAGTTGAGACGTACCGTCGAACACCAGAAAAATATCATTAATATACAGAGCACGGCCATAAACCACCAAGAAAGCATCATAGACAACCTGAAAGAGACTGTTAACCAACAAAGACGTTTGATACAATATCAAACTGAAAATGAAAGCGGGAAAGACTTGAAAAATAGTTGTCCATCACCACAAATTATTATAATAGATTAATGTGATCGGAATTTATAATATGGGGTTTGTATATTTCTTTTATGAACCCTGGCCTGTCTTATTTTCGCCATAAAAAAATCTACTTTCTCTCTGTCTGACGACGCTTAAATTAAAGAATGCAATGTGCATCTTACAACTGCTCCCATGCTTCGCCTCTCAGTAAAAGAGACCCCTATACTGAAATCGATAATTCATCTCTATCTCCCGCAGTTGCACGTACTTTACAGAAATCTATGGAACACGACAAATACGCAATAGCAGTAATTGCCGTGTGTCGATCACCAAATAAAGGATGAATTACGTTTACGTTAGATGATAGCAATTGATTTCTCTTCCTAACCCTGGAAAATACACGAAAGAATGTAAAAGCTTCCGACCTATATCCCTCCTATAAAAATACATATACATTCAAACTATTTGAAAAGCAGCTTTAGCTTTTTTGTAGCTTTTAGTAAACCGCCGTAGGCCTGTAATCGAAGCAAACCTTATCAATGAGCAAGCTGATTTTAGGCCAGGAAAGTCATGCACCAATGATACCCTTTAAATAAACTGACAAAATTCATCGAAGATGGGTTTGAGACGAACAATGTCACAAATGTGATGTATTCCGGACCTTTCGGCGGCCTATGTATGATACAGTCAATATAAAATGACCTTACAAAAGTCAGTGAAATAACAAAGGATGTAGTTTTCGTATAGATTCTAAGTGCCTTCGCTTTCAAATAAACCTTGACTAAAGCAAAAAGCAGGTGGCGATGGCAGAAAAGTAGGCTTCCTCCAAGGTAACGTGTAAGCTCCAGCCCTATTTAATATTTATATGAATGACCAACCATGATCTCCACAAACAGAATGGTTTCTACATGCCGACGACCTTGTCTTTGCCGCCCAGACACCTAGTTTCGAAGACGCTGAAGAAATGCTGCTCAAGGTGTGAAATAACTCAAAAAATTCTACATCGAAAATGCCTTACGACCAAATCCATTCAAAGTTTTCCATCTCCGCAACTGTCAGACAAATACGACTCTCAGTCAGTGTCTCATAGCAAAGCGTTGACACAGAACATTGCTCCCAATCTCAATAACTTGGTATCACTCTAGACAGATTTCTGACATATAAGAAACAGTCGGAATAAGGAATAACGTTCTTCACCGCCTTACATCAACCAGCTGGGGAGCATCACCACAGCGCTAATGATTCCTGTCGCATCATATTGGTTTGCTTAAAACGTACCCTTCTTGCAAGGTTGTATCAGCTAGCGGGTAAAGCCCCACCAGACGTTCGCCGCTTAATAGCTAGCCGCATTGAAAACAAGAAAAAGGAACGAGACAACCGCCACCCCCTGTACCAACTACGAAATACTCAACCACTGTTTTTCATTTTAAGTGAATGTATTCTGTTGCAGTAAATAAATGTTTTAGAATTAATATTTAATACAAAGTGCTGTTGTGGGAACACATTCAAAGCACAGACAATTAAATATTTAGATTAACTACAATTATATCTGCTGTAAATATTCGTAAGTGATGATTGTGTTTCGTTCTATTATAACTATACATTACAACTTGAATAATATAAATGTATTCCATTTTAACATAATTTGTCTTTTCTTTAAAAACATTTTAACCTTGAACAGGATCTAGCCCAGTCAGTGAGGAACCACCTACGACTCAGACAAGTGCCCAGAATCAAAGTAGCTACCACCTAAATTAGCACCGCTCCTAGACGGAATCTTGATTCAACTGCCTTACAAAAGGCTCCTTAGGTGTTAGTCAAGGTTCAATATTATTCCATTGGTTGTAGGTAACAACTATCAGCACAATTATTACTGATACATCGTACAATCCAAACCACAAATACCATTTTGCAAATAAAGACAAGTGTTATCAGACGTCATAGGCCAATGCATCACCTAGGTAAATTGTCTGAGGTTGACTGACCGATTCTAGGTAGGACTATTCTGACTTTACCATTTTGGAAGAAACTAACAACAACCGGTCAACAGTTCAATGTATGAACTGTGTAAAAATTCTATAACCTACTTAATACTAAAAGGAAGGTAGCGTTATACTCACTTGAGATAATAAGGAGTAAAATAGACATTCTGAGGATGGACGGCATAAATCATGTATAGGAAGCCGACTGATGGGTTACTCCTCACGTGGTTGATCACGTCTGTTTGGGACGCCACCGGTGGCTTCACTTTCAGTGGGTCTGTGGTTTGATACTTTTCACCTATGCTACCTTCGGAATCTTGAATAAGAAGTTTCCTTTTCTTTTTAACAACTACATGAAACAAAAAATTATATAATAATATTCTAATGTCATATTAATCCGCATCCGCACTAAGGTAGCAACATAAAAAGAAACACTTGAAGAAAATAATATTTATAAGATAATTTATAGTTGTCATCAAAACAGATCTTTAATAACTTAATGGATGGGTGCACTTACCCGGTTCGTCTATAGGTGCTAAAAGTCCTGGTTTTCTTTCGTTTCTAAACCTTTCCTCCTGCGCGGCTGCAAATCCCGTCTGTAAGGAACAAGCAATAGTGCTACCGACCCTCAAATCTATACTAATATTATAAACCTGAAGAGTTTGTTTGTTTGGTTGAACGCGCTAATCGCAGGAACCACTTGTAATGTTATAATGTTTAAAATCAACCTATTTCAAAAATTAAATAAAATGTGCGTAGCATACCAGAGGCTCAGGCTCCTTTTTCACATATTCAATTTTTTCCAGCAATTTTTTGTGCGGTATATGAAAAGGAATCTCTCGGGGTTTTCTGAAATTGATTATGAAACAGTGACGTTAGGTTAGCTACCTAGGTACAGTCAGCAGTCATTCAGAATTTTAATGGTCTCCCAAATTAACCAATCAAACATGACACGCAACAGGACCGACGGCTTCAAGTAAAATGTTATAGGGTATTTTCCACTAGGAATAGATTCGGTATTAGGAAGTTGGTAGTATGATCTCCCCGAGTATCGGAAACCATTTAAGTACATAAATAATTACATAGGGTATGTAAGTACTTATTCATCGGACAGGGGAATCAGAACTTTCGATACATTTACCAAAGCACTGCAGTTGCTGCAGTCCACTCACTGAGTAAGTACCTATGATAAATAATTATAATTAAGTTATTACCTAGCGTAGTATGTAGGTACTGTCTTGATATTTCTCTGCAATATCTCTATCGCCGGCAATGTACTCGAGATTGTTCTACGATTCAAACGTTTCTCCATGTTCGACGAAAAGGGCATTTTTAAATTAACAAATATTACGTATCGTACATTTACGGAAAATGTATTGCTCTACACAATTCACAGCTATTTTGAGCATTTGATTCAATCTCAGGTTTAATCGATGTGACACTCGTAAACAACTCAACATTTTGTTTATTTCTATGGAAACCAGAAAAAGTTATAAGAAAAAAATAAAGCTTAACATAGATGGGTGACAGCCGTGGTGACTTCTAACGCCCCAAATTGTAGTAACAGAACTAATTATTGGACTTCTATAGGATAACCTTTAAATTGGTGACCCATTATATGATGTTGTTGTAAATCTGAATTAAGTTGTCTGAGAACCAAAAAATATGATGGTAGAATACCTAATTACCAACATTCATTAAATAAATTGGTGGCGCAGCACCCTGGGCCGCCAACGGGACTACGCCACTACCGTTTTTGTGTTTCTTTTGTTCAGTTTGTTTTATTTAGTGTTTTTTTATATTAATTTAGTTTACTATATTTATTTGTTAAGTCTTTATTTTTAAGTGTACTTTCTATGTATAGCAGCAGAAGCGATGCGGTGGTTGATAGTGCATGCCAATCTTCAACATCGCTGACCATTCTGGAGAGATGCCCGCTTTGTACCCAAGCACGGTTTTTTAAAGGTAAGCGGGGTCTGAATGTGCATATTGGGAAAGTGCATAAACTACAAAATGCACCCACATCGGACCCTGTTTTAACACCCTCACCTACAACACAGGCAATATCCTCTTTCGACCCACTTTGGAAAACCCTTTCAAAATTCAAAAACTCCGTTCCTGTATTAAAGCGAGTTCCCCGAGGGGCTAGACCGCTTGTAGCGCAAAACTTAGCAGGATGCGTGCGCCTTGCCGTCCGGGAGAACTCGCTAAGTGCTTGGGAACAACTGCTCACCTTCCCTTATCGAATTCTTCATGTACAAAAAAATTTGGCAACTAAAAAATCCTTAACATCACAAATTAAAGAAAATTGTAACATTTCGGCTCAAGATTTAGATACAAAATTACCAGACACAGAGATATACCTGTTCAAGAGGCATATCCCACTTGGTGGAAACCAAGTTAGGGGAAGGTGACATTAATGGAGCAGCCAGGATTCTCTTCAGTAGCGATGTGATGGCACCGTGTTCTCCAGAAACACTCGCAGCTCTGGAGACCAAACACCCTGCCCCAGCGGATGGCCTTTCTTTTCCCGACCCTCCTGATTCGGACATACATTCCCTCACCATTACAGGTCGAGAGTTGGTCACAGCTGTTTGCTCCTTCCGGAGTGGCTCCGCCGGCGGCCTCGACGGCCTAAGTCCTCAGCATCTAAAGGACCTTATCTGTCCAGGCGCCGGAGAAGCTGGTGAGCAACACTTGAAGGAGCTTACAGCTCTGATTAACCTCATGCTCTCCGGCAAGGTGAACGAGGCCGTCCTCGACGTCCTGTACGGGGCCAATTTATGTGCCCTGCGCAAAAGGGATGGCGGCATTCGTCCCATTGCCGTGGGAACTGTCTACCGTCGTGTGGCAGCCAAGATTTGCTGTAAATTTTATGGTGAGGCTGTTTCGAAAAAATTTCAGCCCCTGCAGCTAGGTTACGGCTCTAAAGGGGGCTGTGAGGCTGCCGTACACGCTTTATCAACCTACCTAAATTCTGGCAAAAGTGAGGTCATTTTGAAGGTTGACATAAATAATGCCTTCAACTCAGTGAATAGGGACACCTTGTTAATAGAAACTAAAAAAGAATTACCCCAAATTTATAGTTTTCTTTGGCAATGTTACAGACACCCATCCAAATTACTATATCGGGACAACCTTTTGGAATCTGCTGTTGGCTGTCAACAAGGTGACCCCCTCGGGCCATTGATTTTTAGCTTAGCTATCCACCCAATTGTTCGATAGCTAAACTCTAAATTTAACGTTTGGTACCTTGATGATGGAACCTTGGGAGGCGATGTAGATACTGTTTTAAATGATCTCCATTTCTTAAGAAATGAACTTCATTCCATTGGCCTTGACCTCAACTTTTCTAAATGCGAAATTTATATAGCAGACAGTACGGACAGACAACTGACTCTTTCAAAATTTAACGCAATAGCCCCTAACATCAAAATTATTGAAAAAAGCTCTCTTCGTCTCCTTGGGTCTCCAATCCATGAAAATTCTTTTCCAGATTTTATCGACGAAAAAATTCAAAATTTTAATGATGTTTCGGAAAGATTGCTCCAAATCAACATGCATTCGGCCATGACCATAATTCGTTACTGCTGTTTCGGCCCTAAATTAACATATTTCCTTCGTGCTTCCCCTTTATGGAAGCACACACATCTTTTGGAAAAAATGGATAAAATTATCAGAGACACTCTAACATCCATTTTAAATGTGGCTTTGGACGACCGAGCTTGGGCACAAGCAAGTCTTCCTATTCGTATGGGAGGACGCCGGTCCGCTAAATTTCTAGTATTAGTTTACCGGCTTTCATATCCTCGGTCCACGGTACTGAGAAATTAATCAGGAATATCCTGGCTTCCACACTGATTGATTTTGATGTGCCGTGCTTCTCCGAGGCTATCGATGCTTGGAAACTTGCTTGCCCGAATACTGAAGAACCCGACAATCCATTTTCCCAGAGACGGTGGGACGAGCCGCTCTGCAGAGTTGTTCAGCTCAATTTACTCAACACGTCTGCTACTAGTGCTGAGCGTGCGCGACTGCTGGCTGTGGGTGAGTGGGAGTCGGGTCTTTGGCTTCACGCACTGCCGTCGTCGAGCATAGGCACTTTGTTCGACGACACGACCTTCCGCCTCGCTGCTTCGTTACGTCTTGGAGCCGCCTGCTGCTCTCCTCATCGCTGTCACTGTGGTGAAGCTGTCAACAGCCTTGGACACCACGGCCTGTCATGCAGCCGAAGTGCGGGCCGTTTTGCGGGGCACGCGAACATAAACGACATCATCCGACGAGCTCTTGTTACCGTCGGCGTTCCAGCTATCTTAGAGCCCAATGGCTTGGCACGCGACGATGGCAAAAGACCGGACGGCATGTCTTTGTTTCCTTGGAAGATGGGTAGGCCTTTAGTGTGGGACGCAACTTGTGTCGATACTCTTGCGCCATCAGATCTTCCAAGCTCATCGTGCTGTGCTGGCGCTGCCGCTGCGGCTGCGGAGAACCTCAAGCGGCGTAAATATAGTAACCTTTGTGGAAACTATATTTTCGAGCCGTTTGGGGTTGAAACTCTGGGGCCGTGGGGTCCGAGTGCTCACAGCCTTTTTAAGGAAATTTCCAAACGCCTAGTTGACGCTTCCCGTGACCCAAGGGCTGGCTTTTACCTTGGCCAGAGGCTAAGTGTTGCCATACAACGTGGCAACGCCGCCAGTCTCTTGGGCACATTACCGGCTGACAGCGTTGAGGAGGAGTTTTTTGATGCTCTTTTATAGTTTGTAGTTAGTTAATTTTAGTCATTTTAATTATTATAATGTATATAGTTGAAATAAATAAATATAATAATAATACATTAAAATGAATTTAAATAAAGTTGTCCAACCCAGAGAAGTATAAAACTTGTAAAATGTGTCGGTCAAAGTTTAAAGTGGCTCCAAAAGTCTTCTGGACAATCTACTAGTCTAGCTCATAAAGAAAACTACAAACCAACCAAAGTTTAGATGAAATTCTAATATAAATAAAACAGCTAGTGCCGATTGTGTTAATCTTCCTTTTCAATTTAAAGTTCCCGCTGAAAATAACTTGTGGAAAATCTGTGTATAATGTGTGTCGAAACATCATATTGATAAAAAAAATTGTCCAGTAAAATTGAAACCGTGTATACCTAATTATTTATAAATTTTAATTATTTTTAGACACGAACCATAGATATTTTATATCATAGGCTGAGAAATATTATACCTCCGCGCATAAAAGCCACGACCAGAAGTAAAAAAGGTTACTGTCTATGATTTCATTGTGATTGTGTGATTGGCGCTATTTTGCGTATTTATTTTAAATTATCTTTAAAAAACAGTATTTATTGTGTTATGTATGAAATACTCACTAATAATAGTTTCTGCAAGTGTACATAAATCTATATAAAAGCTTCTTACAAGGTACGTTTCCAAACAAATTAATCATTTAGAAAGCAACTTTCTCCTTTCGCTGCTGTCAATTTTGTCTATAGGTTTTACTAAGGACAAAAAGAATCTTTGAGCCACTTTATTGTTCTATAAACGTAGTAATACATTATAGTAATACATTTTAAAATGGTGTTTTCTTCCTAGTGTAAATCAAATTATATTTCCCTTTTTATTCACATTAAAAAGAACTAACATAAAAATACCGAAGCCTCGCCTTGAAACAAGACGCAGACTGCGGATACAGTACAGGTAACAAATCTAGTGTTTTGATGATGAAAGGCATTAGTTTATTATTTAATTGGGTTTATTTGTAATAATTGTAATTATTACCTCGTAACGATATGCAAAAATACTGCCTGTACACTTTACATTACACTTTCAGTCAGCACTTGATTTTAAATAGGTATTTTGTTTGAACCAGATAGCCATAAATGAACAGTATAAAAAACTAATTGCCTTCATGATTACAGAAAACCTTGACTGAATGAATGATTCAAATGATGATTGACTAATGTTTTCATAAACAAAATTAAATAAATTAAAATATCTGCAAATCTATCAAACTATTGGCCTGGGATATGATTTAACAGTTTGAAAAGTATACTGGGACTGTGAATTGCTTATGATACATTCATTTATCGCTAAAATCATAGAACACTAATAGAAATCGCTCCAATGCACTAATAAACAAAATATAATTAATACAGAAAACTAACAACTTCAAATTCACTACCTATCTAAAGTATGTCATACAAATCAGAAAAAAAAACAACTAGCCTGGTTGTGGCAACTAGAGTCAATAGTACTGTTACAGAAATTAATAACATTATCTAAATATAATGATACCAGCTTATTATTGGTCCACTGCGAGGTAAAGGCCTTTTCAAATCAGATCAGATACATTTATTTGTGCATCCAAGTTCAGTATAGAGGTAACTAAAATAATGTTGCGGGCATCTCTGTCTTGCCACTTGAGCTGAACAGCATAAAAATCTTACTACCGAGTAAGTGGCACCGTACGCAAAATACGCGCGTTGGTTGTGGAGTTGCGGACACCGGCCCGCTATACAATACAATACAATACAAAGTACAAAATTTAATATCAAGTAACCTATTCTTCTTGCACAGAGAAGGCATGAGCCATATAACCATACTAGCTCAAGGCAGATTGGCCTTTTCAATAAAAATCTGAGGCACTAGCAAGAGGCCACACAGCAAATGTAACATAAATAAATCGATTTTTAAATCGATAATACAATTATCCTATGGCATGTCAGTAAAATTGTTTGCAACAAGCACAATCAGTATCATCCATCACCATCATTGCCTAGCCTTTTTCCAACTATGTTGAGGTCGGTTTCCAGTCTAACCGGATAAAGCTGAATACCAGTATTTTACATGGTGCAGCTGCCTATCTGACCTCCGCAACCCAGTTAGTACAGGTTAATACAATACCCCTTGGTAAGACTGGTTGTCAGACTTTCCTTACAGGTAGTCAGTACCTGTAATGACTGTCAAAGACCTACAATTGACAGCCGGGAACCAACAACTTAACAAGCTTCCCGAGGCAGTGAGGAAACTCAGTATGTAATGGGTGGTCACCCACAGACCAAACAAGGCAAGCGTGTCTTAACCTAAAGATCGACCCGAGCGGCTGTTATTATGTAGCCACGAGCCTCAGCCTCAGTATCATCCATAGATATCAATAAAGTCTTTCATGAAAAAAATGTATCTAGTGTGAAACCAGTATTTTTAATTTGATGTATTTCTGTTAAGTTTATACTGCATGCTCGTGCTAGGGCCTCAGGTATAAAGTCCAGGTTTTCGCACTATGTTTTTCTTCAACAATGACCAAGATGACAAAGTACAACATGTGAATTGAAAAAGAATTGTTACCATCAAACTCTAAACCTAAATATTCCTTATGACTTCACAGATTGTTCAATGGGTTCCTTAACATAAAACCTGCCAGCAGCTTCATTTGAAGCCTTTAGTGATAGTTGTCATTGAGGAATTGAATGGCTATGTATTATTACGCAAGTAAATTAAATGAAGCCTCATGTAGTGGGTGCAATATGAAAGTGCCCCCCGCCCCCTCAGAGCCGGCCCCCGTGCCTCCGCCACCCACCGATCTTGCTCCGCTACCTCCAGACCCATCTCTCCTGCACGGCACAGGCCTCTCTTATTATGATGTAAGTTTATTTCTAAAACTGTTGATCCTATTTTTATTTTATCATTTTACCAATGTTACGCTTATGTTATTGCTTCTGTCTTATGTTAAATGTGTGATTGATCTCATGTTTTTTAACTATGGTGGTTTTGTTTTGTTCTGAGTTTCATCATAACATGACCATTGTAATCCCTTTGAAGATAAGCCAATCCACACCTGTAGAATGGTTTTATGCTAATTCGCTGTAGCACCCCCTAAAACAACTAGAAATATAATCTAAGAAGGCAAAAGTGTATTTTTAAAGATAATTTTTTCATAACACAAAGTATTATTTTGTCTTTTACATAGAAGTCTATCATGTACTACCAAGCTATAAATATTTTTTCAGAATGATGATTACTACTCAATGGTAAGGGGGAACAAATTCATGTCAGAAACTTCATGCAAACACATTGTGATGAATGGTGGAATCAACTTTGTTTCATCCCAGAAAGTGGATACACCACAGGTATATTATTGTTATGAATGTTTCTTAACTGGACTGTAGACTGGCGGCTGACAACACACTTTCATTTCTTTCATTGAAAGTCCAGTATCTGCCTGCAGTCTAATCCACAGACCAGACTGCTTGTTTGGACTACACCTTTATGCAAATGATTGAAAATGACCTAGTGTTTGTTTTAACAATACATTGTTTCTTTATTTTAGTTATCAGCTGTGCTACCTTCTGGGGCAAAAACAATAACAACTCTGCCATATGGGAACTGTCCAGGTGATAAGTCAGAGGTCGAGTACAGGGATGGTCAGATAGTGAGTGCAACTCTGGAAGCCCTGGTGGATATGCTCCGACCTGGAGCCAGCAAAGCATTCACATTCACATTCCTATTATGTTCACGGCTGTTTGTCAAACCGCATGAACTACTGAACAAGCTCTGCAAACGCTACTTCAAAAGCTATGAGAAAATTGTAAGTAAAAAAATTATATTTATGGCTGTATGGTCTTAATTAAGTGTAGATTAGACTAGAGTACAACTTAGTCAATGCATTAGTCTTCTTATATATTGTTTGATGTCATAATAATATCTTAATTGTAGGGAAAAACAGAAGTAAAGGAGCTAGTAGAAAAAGAACTCAGTGATATGATTTCCCTAGTAAGGGTGTTAAGCCAATGGACCAGTATGTTTCCATACGATTTTCGTGACGACAGGGTCATGGCTCTTGTCCGCAGTATAACCCAGAGGTAAACTAGCCTTTCCTTCTTAAGTTTTAATTCTTGCACCTAATTTTGATTGTTTCACAATAAGTATGGAGAGAGATTGAATGCAAAGGCCAATGATAATAATTAAAACACTTATCTATGTAGATGTGCAGCAGATCACATGGCTTCAGTGAGAGTGGAAATGTCAACAACATTAGAAAAACTGCTTGATAAACTAACAGCACTTGAACAGTATGAAGATACTTTAACAGAACCACCGCAAGTAGTATCTGTGGACCAGTTGACACAGGTAATACTATACATAATGCTCCTGCACTATACATGCAACATGTTTTATCTTATATTATTTGTTTGTTTGTATTCTCTGTTTCCGTAATAGACTTTTTGTTAAATAAGTAATTATGAGGAGCAACAAATTTTCAAATTGAAATATCGATTGTTCCACATGAAGATTGATTACATTTCTTCAAATTCCTACAAAACTAGTTTATATTATGATCGTTTAGGAAATAAGTTGACCAGTTTCTTTTGTTTTAGGGTGACATACTGACACTTGGTCTGACACCAGTCGAATTGGCGAATCAGTTGACAATTGTCGAGCTGCATAGGCTATCGTTTGTTGGGCCAGAGGAGTTTGTACAAACATTTGCGCCAACACAGCCGCAATCTACATCATCGGGTGGAAAGGCTTCTATCAACTTACACCACATAGAAACTAAAAGCACGCGGAATTTGGAAGCATATGCTGATTGGTTTAACCGACTCAGTTATTTTGTGGCAACCGACATACTGAAGGCAATATACTTTTTTTTACTATCAAACAATTGTTTATTGAATAAGTGTTCTTATGTACATTGTCCATAACTCTATATTATCCATTTCAGGCAGCTAAAAGCAAATACCGTGCTCGAGTTATTGAACAGTGGGTGATGACAGCCAGGGAATGCTTCAATCTTGGCAACTTCAATTCGCTGATGGCTATTATAAGCGCTTTGAATATGTCGCCAGTGACAAGACTTAAAAAGACGGTATGGTGTTTTGTAAGCTTATGCAACGGTTATTTATTTACATGTTGGAAGATTTGTATAAGAAAAAACATATTTACTATGTTTTTAGTGGAGCCGGACATCTGCAGTGTGTGGTCAACAGTTGCGGCAACTAGAACTCTGCGTTGAACCTAGTGGGAATCACGCCAGGTAAGGATTAATACTTTATAAGTCTACCCTTTATCATTAATATCATGGAATGATTTGAGGTGATAGCACAGCATTAGGGTGGTGTGGTTCTGTTGCATTTGGTAATTCATGTTGAATTGGTTCAAATTAACCGAACTCTAGATATAGACCTCTCCTCTGCGCTTTTCGCGTCCAGATTCCAATTACGATCGTCACTACATCATCGCTCCACCTATGTTCAGCAGTAGACGACTAGCTATGGAATGCTGTTGACCCAAGCTCTGCATTTTCTTATGACTATGTGTTTGCGCACCTCTGATTTATGATTATCTGATTTATTTATTTTACCCACATAAATTGTTCTGATAGGAACTGTGTACTACCTACATTCAGTCAAAAAAGTATTGGGAATGGATGATTTGTTTATGGTTCCAAATTTAATTTATGGTTTTTTTTTTGTTGTTAGAAAGGCACAACTGTTTTCCATTTAGATTAAATACAGTGCTGTATTTAGTTCCATCATAAATCTAGTGTGTATTACGAATTTCATAATGGACGACAAAAACATCGACCAAAGAGTTTGTCTTAAATTTTGCATCGCCAATGGAATTTCGTGTTCGGAGTCCCTGAAAATGTTACAGAAAGCTTACGGTGAATCGACTTTATAAAAAACACGTGCTTAGGAGTGGTACGACTTTGTAAGCAATTATCTCATCGACCATTTACTTAAGAAAAAAAAGAATTTGAGGAACAACGATATCATTTTTAAGAGCAATAGACACACATAGTTATTTACGTATTTTTTTTTTCAACCCTCAATTACGTAGATGGAGGGGGCCACCCCTATTTATATTTTTTTCATTATTTCAAATCATATTTGTGAGTTCTCGATTACTGACAAACGTATGAACTGACTGGTCAGATTCTAGAGTAGTACAACATGTCAGTAGCATAAAGCGTAATCAGGCTATAATGTTCCCACGGCTGGGTCTGAGCCTAGTGCAGGGTGGATGTCACATGTTTTCGAAAATAACGAAATAACTATATTTTCAGATACCGTGCAGCATTGGCTGCTGCTCCTACTGAGACGGCGGTGCCATTGCTATCTGTTACATGCAGGGATCTACACTTTGCCAACCAAGGTTCTCCTTCAAAGTGAGTTTCTTATAGCACTATTACGTAAATAACTCGCAATGTTTAAAAGTGTTGTTCTTGTTCTGTATTCATTGTAATTTTATGTTTTAGGAACCCGTGCCATTATTAATAAATGTTATGTCAAACTTGCAATTATCGTCGTCGTCGTAGTAGTCCACGAGACATCGGCTATGCGATGTGTCGCTACATTTGATTGAACTGAATATTTGATTTTTTTATTACTTCACAGGCTTCCGGGTAACCGTGTGAATTTCGAGAAGTGTACGCTGTTAGGCCGCCATGTCAGTATGCAGTTAGCCAGTCGACGGCTCATGAGCGAAGAGAATCCTGTGACGTCACACCCAACCCCTCACCTGTCGGTGTGGCGATTCCTCAACGATAGACCCACGCTCACTGAGATCGGTAAGTGTAAATTTTCATATTTCTAGGCTAGTTTTTGTAACCTATTATTACCATCAACCATTATAGTCCAGCGTCTATTATAGGTACTATTTAAGAAGCAAGCATTGGCACACTGACCGGTACTGTGCCACTCTTGACCCTCACCAGCACGTGTAGTATGACCACCGTAGAAACGGGGTTTGTGGACGGAAGAACAGACAGATTGAGAAAAGAAATCTTTCTACAATCTGTCATTTTGTCTATTCTTCCGTCGACAAAACCCGTTTCTACGGTGGTCATGCTACGCGTGCAGGTCATGGGGGCCATCCACGCTGCGATATCCATCATGCGCGCGTGTTGTACCATTAATGTACCAACAAGACAGGTCCCAATGAGAATACAAGGTGTAATTTTGCATCTTCGTCAAAATTCAGGAGTTTGTTATAGAAGACGCAAATAATCAATATAAATTACGGTACCTGGTCAATAATAATAAATGCTGCTATTTTTAGTTGTTTTAATTTGACACTATTTCAGAATGAAACCCTTTGCAAAAGAGAAGAATCACCCGTTTATCGAATAAACGTCTGCGTTTGTTTGTGTGTGTGAAAGCGCGGTTATAGGGCTAGTATTAGACGGGCCACAATTAATACGGGTGGTGTACACTTATCGATTTCCGATATTAAGCAAAAAAAAAAAAAATATCTACCCATTTTATTATTGATTCGGGTCGAGAATCATTAGCATAGTTACCTCCTTGAATTTGACGAGAATGCAAAGCAACACCTTGTATAAGAGTACAAAAGATGTGTACAGAAACGAAAATATTATATTACAATTTCATAACTGTTACATTGCCGCAGAGAAGCTGTTATTAGTATTATTTAGTTTTAATGTTGTGTCTATATTATATTAATTTAAATTCGAAGTTATTTTATCCTCCATTACTAGAAAAGTGCAATACGAGTAGTGTAGGCAAACGAAGAAGACAAGCTTCTAAGATTTAAGTTATGGTATCAAGCCTACTCCTTACAAGAAGAACGACGGTATTTTCAATATATTGTTAATCTTTTCAGCTCTGGAAATTATATCTTTCGAGCGCGAGCCGCCAGTTGACCATCAGGAAAAGGAACGCTTAAAGCGCTTACGAGGCGCAAGTTAAACTGGGTACGATACCTCGTTCACGCGGTCGGAATCCCGATACTCTCAGCCCTGTGATGGGTTACCGCCCGCTAGGCGTTATAATGTGTTCCAATTTTAATCTCATTACTACATCATCGTTTAATAACTTCTTTTCTCAGAGGACGTACTTATGTACTTTATGTCATTAAAGTCACATTATACTTTATTTAAAAAAAGAAGAAGTAATATGCACATAACACTGACGACCCATGTTTCAATTGGGATTTCATGATCTTAACTTAGTTTGACTGAGAATAAAACAAACGTAAATAAGCTTTCTGTGGAGGATTGCTAGAAGCAACCTAAATAAATAAATATTTTATAGAATCAGCTCAAAAATGGACGTTATGTAGAAAAAAAATGTGGCATTACTATAATGTATAACACTTTTTTTTTTGCTTTTTTTCAATTCAAAGGGTACCGACCAACGACAGTCATA
The DNA here is from genome assembly GCA_964057025.1 of Standfussiana lucernea. Classification (NCBI taxonomy): domain Eukaryota; kingdom Metazoa; phylum Arthropoda; class Insecta; order Lepidoptera; family Noctuidae; genus Standfussiana; species Standfussiana lucernea. The sequence goes on from OZ059784.1 coordinate 12,224,262, forward strand.
TCAACAAACTGCTCAATAAGTTTCGATAACATTTTACTTTTATACAATTTGCTGGTACAGAAACAATCCTGGGAACTTTTAAAATAATTTTCCTCGTGTGTATAGAGTATAGTGCGATTAAGAGAGTTCGGATACATTGAATATCGTAATTATAATATTACGTACGTGTATAGTCGGCGGACCGGATAGAAGAAGATATATTATAAATGTAACTATGGAATTTACTACATTGACTTTAAATATGAAATACGTGTGATTTTAAAATTGTTTCCATGACTTATTTGATCTTCATTTATGAGGCCATTTAAATCCAAGTTCCTTACGCATCAGTATTTAGCTACCTGGTAAATCTCGCCATTATGATGAATCTCGTAATGTAAGTACTTAATATTTATTTTAACTTTTGCATTCTGAAAATTGATCTCATTTGTGATTGAATTTATATGTTTGTGTATTTTGTGTTCGAGTGTTAAACGTGTATTCGAATGTGTATATGTGTGACGGATAATATGTATATTAAGGTGTAGTATTATGCATTTATTGTGCATACAATATTATTGCACTCGTTCCTTTTTATCCTTTGATGGATCGAATCCGAAAGTAGCTATTTTTATGGTTTTCTATTTAGATTAAATTCACTATTATTTAGAGAAATAGATATTCATTGATGTTTTATATTTAAAATAGAACTAAAGCAAGACGTTGTGGTGTTTAACTATTCTTAAGATATTTACTTGGCCGTTAATATTTAAATAAATGTCTACTTAAATTTCTCGAACCCAGGTTAACTGAATTATATTGTCAGCATGGGGAATAGATAATAACAATTTAAATATTTGAAACAAAAAGATTCTTATATGTGTTATGTATGTAGTGACTATGTACCTATTTAAAATCTATGTGTCATATCACATATATAGCATTAGTATTTACGACACGATAATCATTCTTTTATCTATATTTTACGTAAAAATGTGTTCACGAATTTACTTTTAAGTATCATTTGTACTTAATTCTTTATGTACTTAATACTCATACTTTATAAGATCGCAAACGATTTCAATAGTTTTATGTGTACAAATATAAGTTGCCATGTTAGGGTTAGAATTAACTTCTGATTAATTTATACTGTGGCCCTCTCTTTTCTGATTGAATTTATCTGTTTCAACCTCTTGTAAGTTATTTTTTAATTTAATAAACTATGACTGGATCTAGGTTTACAAAATAGGTAACAAATACATTATGAAGGAACCTCCGACTTCTAAATATTTGTTTATATTCCACTTAAAGTAACTGTGACGGACTTTATTTATATGTTTGTTACCTAATTACATTCCATTCCATTCATTCACCCTAACCCAGTGTTTTGGAGGCAATAAACAAACAGTATTGGTTTTTGCTTTAAATAAGTTATGTGATTCAACCAGTAAGCGAATTCATAAATTATGTTTGCAATCAGCGGCAAATAAAAAAAAAACTCAAGCACGTTATGGTATGACAATATTTTAGCCACGTTTGATGTTGATTGCAAATACAATTTTACAAATCAGGCACTGTTCCAGGTTTTTAATTGTTATTTAGGATGTTTTATTTTTAATCTCGTTGGCAATTTGATTACTATTACGCTTTATATTCTTCTTAAATGCAATGATTAATCTTATTGCCTTCTAAATCTCTATTTTTTATATTTGGACTGAAAATTAGTAAAATACATTTGCCCTGTGATATGTGATCTATCAAACCTGTATTTTACATTCCTTTTATTATATCCAGCGTAAGTCACTTAATTATAATCTTCTCATACATATTTCTACTAAACATACTAAACGTGCATGTATGGGTAGGTTATGGTATGGATAACTACTTAATAATAATAGAAATTGTATGTAGGTTTCAAGTTATCTGTTTAAAAATTTACTTGTTACTATCGTAAATTATCTAAATATCACAAATTATAAATTATCATAAGATAAACATATTTAAGAAATAAAATGTCATCATTGTAATAAACAAATGTTGTGTTTTTATTATGCCCTGTCAACCTTTATTAAATTAAGGAAAGGTATTTAGGTAATTACAGCCTAAACATATAAATTTAGTCTTTATTGCTTGTTAATAATATTATACATCACACTCAAGATTATTTTTTTAGAAAAACCATGCATCAACGTTTTTTTGTTGACATATTCTATTGATGTAAAGGTGCACAGAAGGGTGTGACTGACACTGGCATGGCCACCATCAGGGATTTTAATTATGATAACACAAAAAGCCAAATATCAGAATTGGTCGGTCACTGGTTCAAAAGTTATAAGGGTTTATAGGTGACCGATCTGTGGAGAATCTCCCCAGCTTGGCCCAATTGAATCCCAAAAGCTGGGGCACCAATGAAGATCTCTTTTCGTAATTATTCGGAATTTGTCGCCAAGTCACAGATTTAGTCGGGTCTACGTTTAGAAGAGTTCTTCCTTAGAAATTTCAGAAAGAGATAAATTCTCAATTAGAAACATGTTTTTATGTTTTAAATTACTAGGTTAGAGTGGCTTTAAACTTCTTTGAAAACCTTAAAGCTTGCTCTTGGTCTATTTGGTGTCAAGATGTACATTCGCATGTAACTGTGTTACCAAATTATAAAGTTAGGTTCTAATTTACTTTAGAATAATATAACTTATGTTGTCAAGTTAATTTATAATATAATATATTTGGATAAAATAGTTCAATTAAAGTATAAATACATTAAATTTACGGTTTATTCTAGAATAATTAATCTATTTTTGTGTGAATTCAACCGTCAAAATTAAACTTATTCCTTCTTTATTCTTTATTTCTTCGGAATATTCGGTAATCTATCACATATTGATAATGAAGTAGGCCCTACACAACAAAAACAGTTTGTAATAAATTTGTATTCTGATTTATAACAAAACCGTTATTACTCGCACACTGAGTTCCGCTACTATTCACAATGAGTTAAACTGGTTAAGTTTAACTTACGTCACGGGCAAGTCGCTCTAAGTAGTTTGTCTGTACACGCGGATCTATCTCTTTCTTACTCACCATAAATGAAACAGAGCGCAGCGACTTATCTGCCAGTGACTAAGTGCACATTTTGGTCGATAAATAATTACATATATGTATATTTACTGTAGATCTGTTTATAGGTAATGAATACAGCTTTCCTTTGGTGAATCCAAATTATAGAATAACTTTATATTTATTTATTTCGAAACAAACACTCCAACATATGAAATCATAGATACTATCTAGAAACTACTTCAAATATTTTGTATTTGATTGTACCAATGTATGGAGAAATTGAATTCTTTAATATCTTTTTAATTACACACCGACTAAATCTGTGATTTGGCAACAAATCCAGACTAATTACCGGCTAAATTTGGGATAAAACAGATCTTCGCTAGGTGCCCCAGTTTTTGAGATACTCGTATAAATGTGGCCAAGCTGGGGAGTTTCTACAGATCGGCCACCTATAAACCCTTGAACCAGTGACCAAAAAATTCTGATATTTGGCGACAAATTTCGACTAATTACCGACACTTTTTTGTGTTATCAAAATTAAAATCCCTGATGGTGGCTATGCCAGTGTAAATCACACCACAGACGGCTGGTCTAAATTACAACTTGAAATACGTAATTTCGTATTAAAATTTTAAACAAAGACTAGGACAATGAGTTATTATTTCTATTATTAATCTATCAAATTAATTATCAACAATACTATAACGTCTTTGTTTTAATGTTACAATTATTGTACTATCTAAATCACTAGCACCAATTTCACTTAACACACGAAATTCTCTGTACAATTTTAATAAGTATTTAAATAGTAAAGTATATATTGTACTTTCTATGTTATAGCTAATTACACCTCATGGGTGATCCGTCAGGATTGGTTGGCATTTTTGGTTTGCAAACCTTTTTTCTTCCCTCAGCGCTACTGACCATCGTACACGTAAATGTAAAATAGCCACAGGATGACGATTTAGTGTAGTACGTATGAGAGTATTGCTTGCGAACATTATTTTCACCATCAAAGTCGCGTGTAACCGATTTAGACACTGAGACATACCTGTTAATGTCTTCCGGTTTGGGATTATACAAAGATCTTAGATTTTTGGGATTAACGTTTCTTGGGAAAGGTGGATATTTATATTTTAGTCTGCCGCTTCCTGGAGTAAGTGAGACTGTTTGAGCTTGTGAAGGAGATTCTTTTGAGCCGACCACGTAAGTTTTCTCTTTGGACGCTACGGACTTGACACTGCCTGTGAACCCGATAGGTATGGTGTAGCCACCAGTGCCTGGTACACGCTCTCCCGGTTGATAAATTCTACTTTCATCAGGGCGTTCCGAATTCCTCTGTGTAATTTCTGCGTCGTGGTTGGATAAGGAGCCTAACAAAATATGTTGTGTGTTGCCGCCTGTCGTTTGTCTCACTTCTACACCTTTTCTTTGTGGGCTATGAAGCGATTGATGTGTTGTTTCAGGATCTCGGGAGAATTCATTATAACCTGTATTGATGTAGCCTTGTTCATTGTCAGCAACATCGGGTCCTTCAGGCCCGTATGTATCTTCATATTCTTCTGGTGGGGTATCATCTTTGTCAGGAGGATACTCGTTATAGTCTCCATCAGTATTAGGGTATGTCGGTTGGAATGAACGCCTGCTTTCCACCGGTGGTGAACGAGTAGGCGCCAATGATGGTTCGTCTGATATATGATGATCTTCATGTCTGTGATTCATGTAATCGTCACCGGGCTGGTTAAGAGGTTCTTCTTGATTTGATTCTGTTCCGACCTCTGTTTCATACGACAATTCAGTGGTTGACTGATCTATCTGGGGCAAGGCAGTTGTATACTCTATTGTTTCTGTGATGTTATAATTTTCGTCATTAAGATTAACATTAACATTTTTATTGGTTTCATCGTTAACGTCAATTTTTTCAAAAGGTAGTCTATTTGGAAAAACTGCATCTTTGTCTAAACTAGATCCTGCCTGCGCTGCTCCGTTGTAAGTTATTCCATATTTGAAGGTGCCATGAAGTTGTGACTGTGACTTGCCAGTTCTACCACTAGATTGAGCCGAAGAAACTCCTCCTCCGACAAATGGCCCTTTCTGTGAGTCATGTGATTTATCTCCTTCTTTGTAAGGTGTGAATCCTATTTGAGCTTGAGAAGACGTGCTTCCGGGCCCTCGTGCTTGCGCATCCGCCATGCCTCCTTTGACACTGCCTTGAACTTGTGAATTAGACGAGTGTAGTATGCCCTCACTCTGCGATCCAGTTACAACCGAACCGGTCTCTAAACCGAGTTCAACATTAGCTTGTGATTTGTTATTTTTTCCACTTCCCTGGGCTGTGCTGGAAGCACTTTTTTTGTTTCCGGTTACTTGACTGTTGGCCGCTTTATTTTCACCAGTAATTTCAGCTTGAGCCGAAAAAGATCCACTGCCGGTGTATGTCCCATGTACATGAGTTTGGGCTCGGCCTTTATCATTGCCCCCTTTAGAAGATGCAGACGCTACGGTGCCATTAGCAGCTTGGTTCACACTAGCTTCAGCTTCTGAGTCATCCCCATCAGCAATCGAATTGGGATCGACGAAGTTTTGTGGTGGACCTAAACATTCAAATAATTATTGGTTACTTTTTGATTAATTAATTGTATACATTTGCAGTGACTATGAAATTATAGTAGACGTGGCATGGCGCCGTGGTATCTATTTGAACATTAATAGATTCTATGAAAGTTCATGATAGTCGTACAAATAATTTATTGGTGTTTATCTACTCATAAAGGATGTTTGAAGTTAACTAATCATTAACGCCATAAATGTCATGTCGTTTGTACGTCGCGTAACGTTAAGCAGCTTTTATGCATAAACCCCATAATTTCCAAGTTGTGCAACTAGGGAAAATCCGAATGCATAAGAGACATCGGGAAACTTTCTTGGGAAGCTCTTAATGAAAACAAGTTTAAAAATAAGTGAAAATGACCTATTTTGGTTTCCATTTCATTCGACCCTGTTTCGTGTAAGGATTTTTTAATTGCATGGGAAGGAAAAAATAGAGACAGCAGAAGTTGGTCAAATTTAACAAAAATATAACATACAATATGTATGAATAAAAAAATGCTTATTGCCATAATTTCATGTGTTTCAACGATCATTTGACAGAAAATGAAAAACTATTTTCAAAACAGTCAAATAACAGGTCATTGATGAGCTTTTAACTTAATTATAAGAGTGGTTTCAGACTAGCGTATTTTGTTGCGCGTATAAGCTCGTTCCGAATAACGTGCGTACACGCGAACCAAGTTATGCGTTTCTTTATTTTTTTAAATTCGAACGCGCGCCATACGCGAGTTTGTTTGATGGACAGCTTTCAGCAAAAGTAACGACTTATCTCACTACTCGCGTTTGTACGACCTTATGCATCAAAGCTCGTACGGGATCAGCGTGTGGCAAAAGGCGCGTGTACGCGCGTCTAGAAAAAACGACTACCCAAAACGAGCTTATACGCGCTGATAATAAGCCAATCTGAAACCGCCGTTAACGTTACTAACATTTCTTTTTTTCAAACTTACCAATTTCATTACCGCTCGAACCCTGAAACCAAGAACACAAAATAAGTATTTAAAACTAGAGTTGGAGTAGTTCTTTGAAAGTCTTAAGAAACTTTAGAGTAATTTCGCGAGTATAGGGCCTCTTGTCTTTAAATTTGTCTCTTGAAAAACATAAAATTTGTATTACAGTTTGTTAAACTTGCGTTACGGTTATTAAATAATTAATCTGATCGGTAAATATTCTATAAAAATTATAATACTCAACTTACCCCTTGAGTACCTCCAGTACCACCCGGCCCATATTGCCCGCCAGATCCGCCACCGCTGCCTGGACCATATTGTCCACCGGGACCTCCCCCAGTACCTTGCCCACCAGGGCCATATTGACCGCCTGTACCTCCTCCAGTTCCACCCGGACCATATTGCCCGCCGGTACCTCCTCCAGTGCCACCCGGACCATATTGCCCGCCGGTACCTCCTCCAGTTCCACCCGGACCATATTGCCCGCCGGTACCTCCTCCAGTGCCACCCGGACCATATTGCCCGCCGGTACCTCCACCAGTGCCACCCGGACCATATTGCCCGCCGGTACCTCCACCAGTGCCACCCGGACCATATTGCCCGCCGGTACCTCCTCCAGCGCTACCCGGACCATATTGGCCGCCGGTACCTCCTCCAGTGACACCCGGACCATATTGCCCGCCGATACCCCCTCCAGTGCCACCCGGACCATATTGTCCAGCTGGACCTCCGCCAGTGCCTTGCCCACCAGGGCCATATTGACCCCCTGTACCTTCTCCAGTGCCACCCGGACCATACTGTCCACCTGGAGTTCCGCCAGTGCCTTGCCCACCAGGGCCATATTGCCCGCCTGTACCTCCTCCAGTGCCACCCGGACCATATTGTCCACCTGGAGCTGCGCCAGTGCCTTGCCCACCAGGGCCATATTGCCCGCCTGTACCCCCTCCAGTGCCACCCGGACCATATTGTCCACCTGGACCTGCGCCAGTGCCTTGTCCACCAGGGCCATATTGTTCGCCGGTACTTCCACCAGTACCACCTCCAGTGCCACCAGGACCATATTGCCCACCGGTACTTCCACCAGTACCACCCGGACCATATTGCCCGCCAGTACCACCTCCAGTGCCACCAGGACCATATTGCCCACCGGTACCTCCAGTACCACCCGGAATATATTGCCCGCCGGTACCTCCTCCACTGCCACCCGGACCATATTGTCCGCCCGTACCACTGCCCGTTCCAGGGCCACCAGGGCCATATTGCCCACCAGTCCCGCCACCGGTACCAATACCACCAGGACCATATTGCCCGCCTGTACCACCGCCTGTTCCGGGACCGCCTGTTCCTGGGTAACCTGGACCATATTGCCCACCGGTACCTCCTCCCGTTCCAGGAATATATTGTCCACCCGTACCACCGCCCGTGCCAGGGCCATATTGCCCGGCAGATCCGCCTCCGCTTCCTGGACCTCCGCCAGTGCCTGGTCCACCAGGGCCAAGTTGCCCTCCGGTTCCACCACCAGTGCCACCCGGTCCATACTGACCACCGGTGCCAGGACCATACTGTCCACCTGTACCACCTCCTGTTCCTGGTCCAAATTGCCCGCCGGTACCACTACCACTGCCAGGACCATACTGTCCACCTGTACCACCTCCTGTGCCAGAACTACCAGGACCATATTGCCCGCCGGTACCGACACCAATGCCTTGGCCACCTGGAACTTTGCCAGTGCCTGCTCCTCCAGGACCATACTGTCCACTTGTACCGGGACCATATTGGCCTCCTGGGCCAGGACCGCCAGGGCCATATTGCCCGCTGGTACCACCTCCTGTGCCAGTACCACCTCCTATGCCAGTACCACCACCTGTGCCAGGTCCTCCTGGTCCATATTGCCCACCTGTTCCACCTCCTGTGCCAGCTCCTCCTGGTCCATATTGCCCACCTGTTCCACCTCCTGTGCCAGGCCCTCCTGGTCCATATTGCCCACCTGTTCCACCTCCTGTGCCAGGCCCTCCTGGACCATATTGTCCACTAGTTCCACCTCCTGAGTTAGGACCTCCTGGGCCATATTGTCCACCTGTTCCACTATCTGTGCCAGGACCATATTGTCCGCCGGTACTTCCTCCAGGTCCATATTGTCCACTAGGTCCTTGTCCTCCAGTACCTGGGCCCTGACCCCCTGTTGACCCAGGTCCACCGGTACCCTGAGCTACACCGCAGCAATAATAATGAACACCATCAGCACCTAGAATTGGCCCTGGTAGTAATGGCCAATTAGATCCACCAGGAAGTCGTCCTGATTGTCCTGGATAGCCGCTTTGGGTGCCAGTAGGATATACACCGGTATAACCCGGTCTGCCGATTTGATTAGGACCATAACTTCCAACTCCATTTTGAGGATGAGTCAAGGAACCTGGTGGGATATTGCCCCCACCTTGTAGCCCTCCTGTAGAACCAGTGTGCGTTCCAGGAAGGCCAGATATTGAATCGCCTCCAGTGCCAAGACCACCTGGTCCATATTGCCCGCCTGTACCACCTCCAGTGCCACCCGGACCATATTGACCCCCCCTTGTACCACCTCCAGTGCTTCCCGGACCATATTGTCCGCCGGTACCTCCTCCAGTGCTTCCCGGACCATATTGTCCGCCGGTACCTCCTCCAGTGCCACCCGGACCATATTGACCCCCTGTGCCACCTCCAGTGCTACCCGGACCATATTGACCGCCGGTACTTCCTCCAGCGCTACCCGGACCATATTGCCCGCCGGTACCTCCTCCAGTGACACCCGGACCATATTGCCCGCCGATACCCCCTCCGGTGCCACCCGGACCATATTGCCCCCCGGTACCTCCTCCAGTGCCACCCGGACCATATTGCCCGCCGATACCTCTTCCAGTGCCACCCGGACCATATTGGCCCCCGGTATCTCCTCCAGTGCCACCCGGACCATATTGTCCCCCGGCACCTCCTCCAGTGCCACCCGGACCATATTGCGCGCCAATACCCCCTCCAGTGCCACCCGGACCATATTTCCCGGCAGTACCTCCTCCAGTGCCACCCGGACCATATTGCCCGCCTGTACCACTGCCCGTTCCAGGACCACCAGGGCCATATTGCCCAACCGTACCACTACCCGTTCCAGGACCATCAGGGCCATAATGCCCACTGATACCTCCTCCCGTGCCACCAGGTCCATATTTCCCGCCGGTATTACTTCCCATTCCAGGACCATACTGTCCGCCGGTACCACCACCAGTGCCACCTGGTCGATATTGCTCGCCGGTACCTCCTCCAGTGCCACCCGGTCCATATTGCCCTCCGGTGCCTCCCGGATGATATTGCCCGCCTGTACCTCCTCCAGTGCCACCCGGACCATATTGTCCACCTGGACCTCCACCAGTGCCTTGCCCACCAGGGCCATATTGACCGCCGATACCAGGACCACCTGGTCCATATTGCCCGCCGGTACCCCCTCCAGTACCTCCCGGGCCATATTGCCCGCCAGTACCCCCTCCAGTGCCACCCGGACCATATTGCCCGCCGGTACCTCCTCCAGTGCTTCCAGGGGCACCCGAACTGCCAGTAATACCAGGTGTAGAACCACCATTTGTACCGTAGCCTGTTGTACCAGGTTGAGCAGTACCATAAGGTTGATTTCCCAAGGGGTCCCCTTGACTGCCATGCCTAATTGGTGGTCGCATTCCAAACGGCGTGCCATCTGGATTGGTCCCAAAACCTGGGGGTCCGCCTTGGTTCACTCCATAGCCTCCAGTGCCTCCTGGCTCACCGCCCTGATTGGATCTGAAATAATTATGTAATATATGAATGTGGTATCGCACTATTTACATAGACCAGCCCGAGTTACGCCACATGGAAAATAAACGGCAACATGCGGTTTCCTACATTAATTCCTTATCTCTTCCTCTCCATAATCTTCACATGAATTTTACATGCTTTATGGAAAAAAAAAATTGCTAAGTGTAAATAAATTTAATTGCTCGTGACTGTACACAACACCATGCCGATATATGTCCAAAAAGCTAAGTTTTAGATGTTAGAAGTTTTAGATAATAAGTGTTTAGATGACTTCTGAAGAAGATAACTATAGCCACTTCGTCATCCGACGACAATTGAGCTGCAGGTGCAGAGACTAATTTTCAAAGTACCATTCAATTCCCCTTGCAGAAAGCTATTAGGTTCCGGCTTCTTCTCCTTCTTTAGATTCTGTATGGACATCCAGCATACAGCCCTAGACAGGAGCTTACTACTTAGCTTACTTACAGCTTTCTGCTTTTGTATAAAGATACGAGCTACGATATGTACATATACTTAAACGTAGCAACTTTTAAATGTGGTTTCCTCCTATTGTATTGTTTGCAATTCTTTGTTGCGAGCATAGTATTTTGGACCCCGTTCTATATGAATTTGGTGTTATATCAGCACCACCGTAAAGCAAGAAACAGACTCTTCCCATGGCGAAAACGTGATGCTGTCGTAAATATTTTTGTAACTGAATGTTGAGTCGGTGACTTTTGTTTGTTTTATTGACTTTTTTGCCATCAACTTCCAAAAGTAAAGTTATTTCCCACTTTTTGTTTTTTTTTAAGAATGCGGGTATTTTTTTGTAACACTTTACGGTGAGATCCATTTCCATGATCTTTATTACAGCAGGTGGTTATATATGCAAACATATTGACCACGAATCGAAATAAATTCGTTTCGGTTTCTCTAATAGGAGCAATCATAATGATACCTACCTATGTCTATAATTAACATTGCATCAAATTGTTCTCTCTAATCATGGCCGTGGTTATAGCTACGCATAATTAGTATTACCCACAGTATGAATAAATCTTTACGTTTAGGTAGAGTCCCACAGAAATAGTAAGAAGGTAGAAAATCTAACCAACTCTAACTGAACCCAACTAAGCTCATTTTAGATTAAACTATTCCCGACAGTGTGATAAAATATTTTTTGGAAAAACTTACATTTCACCTGGTCGACGTTTCAGACTTTCTGCTCCTAAGTCAGTCCGACCAAGGCAGTCTTCGCAGCTAGGGTCATACATTGATTGACTCTGGGCTTGTCCCATACCACTGTTTCCAACTAAAAAAGATATTACAGTGTTTGATTTTTTCTTAAAAAAAATTTCGACATTTTCTGCGACAGTAGGTCTATACATAATCGCAGACACAAATTGTTAGAAATTCATTTGTAATCAACGTTTAACTACGAGTATTTGATGTTTAAATATTTTATTTTTTAAGCTCACTAATAATACTCCTTAAAATTTAGTTAGCTACTCACTAAAAATTTTCTTATGTTTAATCATGAATAATGTATATGTAATAATAATAATCATACCTACATGAAATAACAATATAACGCTTTTAAATATTACTTCTGTAATTGCTTGAATGTAGTCAATTAAGATCCTCATTTTGTCTAAATTCAAATGTTAATTTCAGTAACCAATTTATATTCCAATTTTATTTCGTAATACTATTTAAATCAATGCAATTAATATGTAGTTGGTGTACCTAATTAATTAATAAATTACAGCCCCAAAAAATAGTCTACTATTATGGCTAGATTTTTTTTTACAGGTCGATTTATGCTCATCTTGAAAGAGAGGTGCTATGACACGATACTCACTAACGGTCGCCCTGGATGAATCAGCGGCTGAATGAGCCTCGGCCTTTCCTTCATCTTTGACACCTCCACGGTCTATTGCCAGGTATTGCGACTGTGTCTGGCCTCTGAATCGTCCCCGAGGGGAATAGGAGGCCTCACGACGATCCCTTTGTAATCCTTCCAATACTTTTTCATAAGTTCTACCGTCCAACACGCCCACAACTGCGGACTTGCAGAACAAGCGCCTTGTTGATCCATTACCGAAAGGTTTGACCTGATTAAAAAACAATATGCTCATGTATAACGCATTGAGTGTTATATTGCCTTGACATAATAATCGTTTTCTTTGTTACATTTACGATAGTGTAATTGTGAAACATAGGCCAAGGAAACACGGTCAACCTTGACAAAAAGAAGTTTTATCTCCTAATACATACGTGATAAATAAAAATACATACGCTTAGAACTCAAGTTCGATCATTAAATATCATTGGGATGTAATATTTTATAACTTTGAGGTTTGTAATCAGTCATGGAATTGTTGCAGAATTGGACATTCATGCATCTAGTCATAGAGTCACAGTCAAGTTTTATTTACAAATAAAAATACGTACACCGTCTACTGGACAGTGGATTGTGACACACTTTTACCTTGGATTTAATTCGTGATTGTAGTCCTCTACATTTGTTTTTCGTGGGTTATCATAAAAATAATTAATTGATTCATACAAAAGTACAATAAAAAAAAAATCTGTTGATTGATACAAAGCCTACGCGATCAAAATGTTTAGAAAAACTTTTTTATATTTAATCGATGAAATACCTATGTCAACGCTGATTGTTCTCGAGTCATGTACTGATCCATGGGTAAAGTTATGTTTAATGTCTTTTCAATCGATTAGGTACCTAGTTTGTTAACTAACCATTTCCCGCAGTCTCGCTTGTTTCCTAGTGAGACGTCTTCATGTACCTGGGTGTCCCTATACTTAGCATAGCTACATCTGGATGTAGTTATGCTATGTATGTATTTATGCCAAGACATAGTCTATTGGGGCTGTCTAATTAGTTCAGTCATAAAAGCCTGATTGAGAAACAAACATCCAAACCCAGAAAAATCTACATTTGGATAACGATAAAATCCCGTGTTCTGTTATGTGGAAAACAATTGTTTTTTTCCCTTAGACATTAAGAAAGGAACACAACATTTACAACATTCTTGAAAACCTATAACATCGTACATTTGCACACAAATAGCAATGGGTGGAATTGGTGGTTTACCACTTACCACCCTTTCGATTCCATAACAGATGAACATAACATAAGTATTACCTATAAGAGTTTCTAAAATCTCTCAATCTCGGACAGGATACGACTTTCGATCAGGACTTCGGTTAGTAAAAAATAAAAATGAGTAGAAGGTCTCCGGGAACTGGACCTGTTTAAAAGTTTCTTTTAACGCACAACATGACATCAACCCTGTTTTCCCAATGGATTTGGCAGAGATGTGTAGCTGACCGACTTATTTAAAAAGTCCCTTGTACACAACTTGCCCCCCGCAAGTCTACTACTGGTATAGTCGAGTACACATAACCGGGCACAAGTCCGGCTGCATGCTAATTTCAATGAGTCTGGTTATAAATTCTAATTTAGTTATTCGTTCGTTAGTCTGCTAACCTACATTGAAATTAGGTGTAAAGCGGTAGATTATTTTGTGTCCCCGAAGAAGTAATCTTCTCGAAAAACAAAACCGTTACGTTTGAAACACAATTGATAAGTTTAGTGCCTTCCTATTACTTGTTAACTGGGTCACGAGCTAGTCGTCGCCTGACTCAGGGCATCTGATATTATTTGTTACTATTTACGACTACATTACTGTTAGATTTATTGGTTGCATATCTCACATAATAGTATCGGCATGCTGGAATTATAGCATCTTCATAATATAATTTCTAGTTGGAGCGCAAAGAACATTAAAATATCGCAAAGCTTTAAGTCTTTTACCGCCTTATCCTAACGCATAATGAAGTTATTCAGTTGTTCGCAAAGCAATATACCAGTTCATGTAATAAATTAATAAAAACTGTTAAAATTACCGTAATAGTCTGCTTCAATCCTGGACGAGGTTTCGTGTTGCTGATAAAGCAGTTGTTGGGTAGTTTAGTGTCTGAGTAGAGTTCCCTTGTGCCAGCCACATCATGCTTGGATTCAGTTTGCAATGTTAAACACCGGTGAGATTTTAAGTCTTTGCAGACAATAAATTGCTGAAAATAAGTGGGCATTTAAACATCACGCTTATTGCATTAGAATCTATCAGGTTATTCTCACTATAAAATGAAGTTATCACACAACACTATTGTCTTTGGGAATATAAATTTTAAACATAAAATTCTTACTTGCGAGGCTGTGGTAGTAGCAGAGTACAATAGCAGAAGATATGCTGCGAGTAGGAAGTAGGTGCGCGCGGGCCGCGGCCGTGCGTGCTGCGCGTCTCGACGCATGCCTGCGGTGGTGCGCGCTGACGCTCTGCCGCTCCGCCGCCGGCGCAGGCGCACTGTCCGCCATCTGACCCTTGCCCTAACTCACAACCCGCGCTAGATATAAGTTCACCCACCTAATTTCGGCGATAGCAAGCGAATTTGCCACAGTTTAGCTTCAAGATTGAGGAAGTATCACTCTCAAAGAAAGATAATGTTACAACCTAATTTTTTTTGGCGTAATTGTTTTGCTACGTAACTACACAATCATCTTTGTTATCTGCTCTTCATGCTCCGCCTCAATCGGCTCCTATCATCTTCTCTAATTCATTCAACACATTAAAATAGGTAGTTACCTAATTGCTAGTGGGCAGTGGCAACCTGTTTTCTGTAGGTAGACAATAATTTAGTTTTTCATCAAATTATGCAGTTTTATTATATCGGCCCATGGTATCCCACTGCTGGGCAAATGTACTCTTTCCACTTCTCACTTATTTTCACTGTGGGCACCATCATCATTTGAGCTTTCCATAACATCGGATATTTTTTCTTTTTGATTCATTCCTTATTAATTATGCACAGCGACCGTCTGCCATTCGACATCAACTAACACATAGCCAGCTTTTTCTTACGCAGTCTGTAAGTTTGATTCTCAAAATACTGCACTCCATGCGTCACTGGCAAACCGTGAGCGTGGAGTTTTGATGGTTTGTCAAAGACCACGAATATGTACAGTCACGAGCCAATATGTAAACACTTAGCAACTTTTAAAAGTTATTATCTCCTACTGTTTTGTTTAAAATTTCATGTTGTTACGAACATAGTGTTTTGGAACTCCTATTTTATGAAATAGGTTTTATCTCCAATTTACAATCTTTATTTCTCGCGAAAACTGCTTTGAAATTTAGAAAAGTGTATACATTTTGGTGCTCGTGACTGTACGATGCCTACACAAGGATTGGAAGAACGTAAATGTTCAAGAGCTTATACGGGAAGTTCAACAGATCTTTTCTATACCAATAGCTCTTCCAAACGGTTTTCTTACGAACGACGTAAGCACAACTTGAATGAGACTACTGCGCCCAAATATTGTTCATATATTGAGGACAAATTCTACCCTAGCACTCTCAACATAATGATGAGGTTTAACATGTCAGTCCGACCTTGCCAAGCTCTTCAA
The DNA here is from genome assembly GCA_964057025.1 of Standfussiana lucernea. Taxonomy (NCBI): domain Eukaryota; kingdom Metazoa; phylum Arthropoda; class Insecta; order Lepidoptera; family Noctuidae; genus Standfussiana; species Standfussiana lucernea. Next base: position 12,240,150 of record OZ059784.1, read on the forward strand.
GCAGTATTGTAGGATTTCCGAAACAAAAGAGAATCGTCGGCAAAGCGAAGATTGATAAAAATATTTCTCTCTGACTAATCAATTCTAAAAGACAACTATAGTTAGATTAAGGACAAGAGCATACCCAGTATTACCCAGCAGTACTTCCTACCTCGTAAGATTTCGTTTACAGCAACTAGGACCACCCGTCCATCCAGAGGTACTTAAAGTGAGGGTTCTTCAAAAAGCCATCCATCGTAGTATTTTATTATTAAAATACCAAAAAAAATATTTAATGAGGTCTTCATTACATAATTAGGCAGCTAATATTATCAAGCGGGGCCTGATTCGGTTACTTAGTTGATACATACCTACAATTATATTGTAATTATTATATTTGGGTTAAGTTGACGCAACAATACTTATTATTGTTATTCATATTCCTAATACTATAATTTGTAAATGTGAAAGTATTGTCTGTTTGTTACGTTTAACAGATTTTGTTCACAGTAGCATACGGATAGAGGTAACTTGAACCTTGAACCCTGAACTGAGCATCAGCCCTGAAATTAAAAATATTACTAACTTGTTTGTGTAAGAGCTGTCATTGTTTATATCGATACGAAGGTTAATCTATACATATAATAAATCTGTTTGTCTGCAGTCTGTGAGTCTTCGGCTATGTTTGTTTGTTTAAGTATCACGTGAAAATTACGAAACCAATGTGGTTAGTTTTAATGCACAAGTATTTTTTGTAACTTAGAGAAGGTATTAGTTTTGTTTCATTGCAATCCGTGCTCTCTATCAAAAGATATAGGTATGAATTTATTGTGTTCAACAAGAATTTGTCGCCTTTACGTAAGATACATGTAACGACATCTATTGAATGAAACTGGTACTAATGAATAAAGATGAAGTGCTCACAAGACTAAATCGATTTATCGACTTTTTCAAAAAGTTATGGTAGCAAAAGGTACTTTAGATGGCGCTGCTTTGAAAATGTTCAGAGCCTATATTGTTTGTATTATCGCTTTCCATGCATTAAATTTTAGCAGTTTAACTCCGTTGTCGATAGATGGCGTTGTTCATTTGACGCCAATTTCTGAATCGCGGTGTTAAGATTTTCCGTGAAAGACCAACCCTCGCCGGGTAAACTGCACCGATGTCGGTTGTTGAGTGTCTTTTCTTTCGTGTTGTAAATGTATTTGGTTTCATTTTTTATATTTACAATATAATATATATATATATATATATATCTCTCGGTCTAAAAAGTTAAATTGTTGTTGTGAAAGAATTTGTTTTCATATCTAGACTAATATTAATTATAAAGCTGAACAGTTTGTTTGGTTGAACGCGCTAATCTCAGGAATGAAGGATTATTTTAGTGTTGGATAGCCCATTTATCGAGGAAGGTTATAGGCTATATATTTATATAACATCACGCTGCGACCAATAGGAGCGGAGCATTAATCAAAAATGTAACGCAGAGGAAGTTGCGCGGGTCAACTAGTATTAAATAAAATCAATGAATTTGTTGATATTAATTTATTATAAAAAACTATTAATCAGTAGGTAGAAAGCGGTTAATAGGACTTGGTAAAATTACAGTTAACATCTACAATAAAATGACAAATTGGCTCTAATTAGTTATTGCCACAGGCTTATTGTTGAGCAGTGATGGTTATACATATACTATACGTATAGATTATTGCCTTTTAAATCTCACTCATTTTAAAGTCTTGTTATTTCTGAGCTTATGTTGGGGTCCTGCTTTTTGTACGAGTGCGTCGGGTAGATGAAATGCTGCGTGTAGTACGCGGCCGAGTGCTGCTCCGCGGGACTCTTGCTGCTGCTCACGCGGCGGTAGTAGTCGATGGACTCCACGCACTCGCAGGCGAGCCTGCTCTCAGACCCGCTACTCTCCAACTGATACTTGGGCACCATGATGAGGCTCTCGGTGGACTTGGTCGGCGGGCAGTGGCTGTGACTCCTCGTGTACACGGAGCAGTGGTGCGGAGCACTCTGTCGGTGAGAGTGTTTCTCTTGCGGGTGGTGCTGGTACTCATGGTGACTCTGCGTACTGCGGCTGCTGTGGTTACGTCCGTGACTCTTGGATCGGTTTGGTTGTTTCGTCGTTGTATCCAAGTAGCCATACCCAAATCCATAACCTCCAAATGCCTTAGTCGTTAAATTATCCCACGACTTCGGTTTTACGTGTTGATGACTGCTTTGGTATTGGATTTTGGGGGATGACTTAGTTTCTGTCCTATCATTATCCCAAAAGAGTGTATCGCTACTTAAGGAAGTACTATAACTGGAAGCCGAGTTATCACATGGTACGGTAGCGTTGCTCGTTGCGTACGACTGAAGGCTGCACTGGCTCGTCTGTGTAGACTCCGTTGTTAAATATCGATAGCGATTGGAGCAGTGTCCTGATTGACAAACTTTCTTAGTCCGCATGTGAGAACCACTGTCAGGTTTCTGTGTGGATTTGTCAACTTGTTGGCATTTCTCTTTTCTCTTATGTTCTTTGGAGCATTCTCTCTTTCTTCGCATTTTCTTCCTAGTGTTGGGCACGCAGTGCGGATCGCAGCAGGGACTGGCGAGATCGTAGGCCTCGAGACTATTAGCATCTTGATTGTTGTAGGTAGGCATACACGGAGCGCATCCGTGGCTGTGACTGCTTCTGTGAACTTTGGTGTGTTTCCCGCTACTTGTTTTATAGTTTTCTGAGGCTCTGTGGCATTCCTGTCCTGGTGTTTTCACAACATAGTGATGGCATTCACGCCTGTTCCTCGGGGAGCCCACAGTAATGACAAAGCTCCCAGTGCGCATGTTGGGCTGTATGAGGCAGGCTCCGTAGCGCGGGTCGAGGTATTGGTACATGAACACGTTGGGCTGCGGAGGTTTAGCGGCCGTCACGTTCTCGCTGGAGAGCGTCGGTCTACAATATGTGTTGTTTATATTTTCTCCAACGTTATTCTCTTCGTTGTCTGAATTCACATCGGATGGGGAAGTTTTCTTCTTTTGAGAAGGCAAACTATGCGTCTTCCAGTTACAGTCAAACATTTGTCTTTCCCGAACGGAAAGTTGTTCTAGTTCCCTCATTTTAGATTGCAGGGTTCGTTGGAGGTTAATGTATTTGAGATGTAACTCAACTTTCCTCACGCAGTCCTCGAAGATGACGACCATACGCATTCTGGCATCGCAGCTGTTGATGGCGTCGACGATGGCGACATGGTCAGCGCGCTCCACATCCGTACCGTTGATGGACAGGATGACGTCACCCTCGCGCATGCCCGCCGCAGCTGCTGGTCCATCCGCCTCGACGTGGTCCACGTACGTGATGACTTCAATTTCTTGCTCCTGTAGTTAAACAGATACATGATTACAACATTTGGTTAAACCGCACAAAACCTTAGGGCACACAGCCGCAAAAATTTTACCATGTAGGTAATCTAACTTAGACTACAGATAAACTCAAAAATATAAATTCCTATTAGTGTGCAATGCAAACTTCCCATTCTGGGTTATATAGCGTGCACCAGAAAGGTGTGGTCATATTTCAAGGTGTGATTCAGACTATCAAACTGAACAACTTTCTCCATGGAACCACCATCGTAATCGCGAAAAAAAGCAGTTATCTAACACAAAATGTCAATACCTACTCGACCCAAATGTATGGGACACCTGGTATTTTTTCGATGGTTGTCCCAAGTTGTTCAGCAAGATGGTCTGAATCTCACACTGATATGACCACACCTTTCTGGTACACGCTGTATGTAAGTAACTAAAGTAAAAACCAAATCTCAACACATTCAGTTTGGAAATAACAAAGACGTAGGTACCTTCTTGTAATGGATCCCGTAGCTTTGTAGTGTGAACCCATAGCTGCCATTTTTCTTTTCGATGATAATGGTGCGCCTTCGCCAGTCCTCCTCATTTTTCACTGGTCTTTCAGATTTTATAGATTCTCTTATCTGAAAAAATAATTTAAATTATTTTCTGTTTATTGGGACGTAGATCTTAAAATTGGTATGAGGTAGAGATTTGCTATTCAAGGTTCTTTATATTGTAACTATACTCGTATGTCATCAAAGATTTCTTTATATTTCTGTCGCCCAATTAGATAGGCCTTAAAATAACAAGCAAGCTGATAACGTTTATTTTGTAATACATTAATGCACAATTTCATACTTATGTACCCAATTAACTTATTTTAGGTACACTAGGTCGGACAAAGTTCATTCACCCCATCGATGTAGCAAGACACAATACGGGAACAATTTTTATGGTTAGCTTTTCACCTGAACGCTTAACTCTTATTTACATAAAAAGTACTGTTTTACACAAAGACTTTAGTTACTTATATATAAAAAATACTCACAGAATTGTCCAAGGATTCCTCTTTCGTATCGTTGGTGAGAAGTTTTTTTCCGTTGCTCATTGTGCTGGGGCTTCGTTCATTGAGTTTGGGTGAGGTCATCCCGCCACCACAAAGTGTTCCCGGCTATGGAGCCTCGCGTTTTGTTGCTGTTATAAAGGCGACACCTGCAGCGGCATGGTTGCCTTGTGGTGTTAACTTTAATGTTACCAAGCTACGGACAGGGACTTCGGTCGAGGTGCGACAAATCATTAAAGTACGAACGCGCATGCGTGAGGTTGGCGCGTGCGTAGTAGCGGACAACACCTCCACACTTTGTGACTTGGCTCCAAAAACTTGCTTTCATACAATACTTTGATGACTTTATCAATGTTAACTAGAGGGTATCAAAGATCTGTGTTAAGGTTAGCTTAGTAAACTTTTTCAGTGCCTGGCACATTGCGATTTTTGTTTTCTTACAATTTTCCTGCTTGAACGTTAATCTTGATGTTGGTAAAGTTTCCATATGTAATCCAAAAAGTTTTGAAGTTAAATATTATTGCCAAGCCAAACTTTGATGGATGATATTTCTTATGGATTAAGAAGAAAACTAACAATACTAGCTATTTAAACGAAACTTAACTTGGTAACTTCTAACTAAATAATAAATTATAATATTTGTTAAACATATTCCTAGAACTTAAAATCATTAATGTGTAATAGTTAACGAGAGAGTGGTTTAGTAACGAGAGTGTTGATCTTAGAGTAATGTACGACTGAAGTGTTGGGTATCGGCACGGGTATGTCAGACATGTTGTTGTTGAGGGTAAGCAGAGATGGGATGCCAATGGACTGCACCCCGGCCGATTGGGGTATGACCGCTGCGCCACTATGTATAGCCACGGGCGTCTTGCCAACAGCCACGTCCCTCTTAAACAAATTCTTATAGAATTCATTAAGAGCCGTGTCTTCATCATCTGAGTCTGAATCCATTATGTCAATGCTTCTTATCGATCTTTTTGAAGTTTTCTGTGGTTCTGGAGCTGAAATAAAAAAAAATATTTGTTACGATTTCCAGATACCTATCGAGGGAGTTGGGATGTGATTCAAGCAAGATGACAGACTTTTCGATACTCTTCAACTTTCGGTTGTGGTGTTATTGCTGTACGCATCAGTACAATCCGGTTCTGATTTTAAAGACCTTTCACGTCAAAAAGGTTTTAATATTTTCTTGCAACAAACTGTTAAAAAGGCTGAATTCGCTCAGCCTTATGATTTAGGAACTAAAGCAGTCATGAAATGTAACAGGCCGAGTCTGAGTTCCTGTGCTCCCATTAGTAACAAACGGAATGACCCCCGACGCCACGAGGGCAAACATAGCATCACGCCATCGGTCCCCGGCGCCAGAGGGATAGGCACACGTTTGTGTTTATGTATAGTTGGCAGGCACACTCCATCAGATCTATGCATATTTAGCGCAAAATCCGATAATATGGAGACGGTGCCGTTGTTTATCTCCGTAGGCGCACATAGCAAAAAGAGCGTGCTTAATTAACTAAATTATGAACCTGCCTATGTGCAAAAAAGGCGCTTTACTGCTGTATGATGAAAATCCTCACGAAACTGTTTCGCGTCAAAATGCCTTTATTTTCAGAATGTACTGAATTAAACTGACAGACTAGCATGCGCGGGCCTAGGGGGGAGCGGTCACAGGGGGCATGACCCCCCCCCCCCCAATCATTGTTACATTAGCAATTTTATAAATTATTAACTTCCTGCTTAATCGTCAAGAGAAACTAATCATCACGAGGCAGAATGGTAAAATTTTCAAGCTAGCTTCGCTCGCTAATGCACTCTGCCATTTTTTAGTTAGTTGTAGGAGTTACTTTATTCTATTAGTACCGAGAGCTGATCCAGGGTCCCTGGTTATGGGCGTTATGACCAACCCGCCCTGGGCTGGGTCTAAGTCGACCGTGATCATGATTTTGAACTCATTGATTTAAATAAATAAATATTTTGCATGAGTGCAAACGACTAAGCAAGCCCTGTAATTCTGTTTCTGTATGAATGCACCAAAAGAACCTAACCCATCCGCGGCCCGGCTCGCTTCGGTCGCTCTTGCGTTCTCTTCATCTTGGAACTTGAAAATCTTGAATGATAATAAAGTTTATAAGCTTTTCTATATAGGTAAGTCGAGAAAAATACTCCTTGCATGAATGACGAAAACCTAACTGTGGACTCTGCGGAGTACAAGCTCTTTTCGGGAAGCTGAAGATGAAGAGACCGGCCCTCGGAAATAAAATTGCATGATTGTTTTGTATAGGTAAATCCAGAGATGGTTGATATAACTTTAAAAAAAGTTGACCCTAATAATAGTGGTTCACCCCCCGATCCGACAGGGGTAAGCGATCATATTTGTGAAAACGAACTGAAAAGAAGAGGGCGGGCGGCGTCGCGCGCGCGATTCAATTTTTTTTTTCAAACTTCAACCGACAAATCTGTGCTGGCGGAAAAACACAGAACTAAATTAAATTGACATATCGATACGTCTTATAATATGTACGTACGTCTTATAATATATGAAAAAAATAAAAAATATTTTGTGAAGGTAAATTTTATTAATCACCGTAGAAAATTAGTATGATAAAAAAAACTTAATTTATTATAAAACTATAAATTTTAATTAAAATTAAAAAAAAATCTTATAAAATCTAATTAATAATAATCAGTGTTGCCACCTCTTACATTAATTACACATCGACATCGATTGTTCATACTTGAAATTAAATTGCCAATGTCTTGCTGCGGTATGAGGTCCCATGTTCTTTGCAAGTGTTCGTAAAGTTGTTGTTCCGTCGTCGAAATTGGCGGGAAATCTCTCAAAGTTTTTTTTTCGTTGTAACATGTCGCAGGCATGCTCGATACGATTTAAGTCGGGCGACTGTGCACGCCAATCCAAAACTTGAATATCGTGGTCTGGGAGAGCAGCCGACACCAGCCGCACCGTATAGCAAGGAGTATTATCGTGCTTGAGTAGAAATTCCTGGCCCATTTGGATTCTGTGTAGAACAATAACTGGCTCTACTACCTCCTCGTGTTATTTTTTGGATCCAAACGAGCTAGGTTCGTCCGCCAAGGCGAATTCCTGCCCATACCATAATTTTCCCGCCTTGGTATGAGTGGACCTCCTGAGGGTGCCGTAGACAGCTAACTCTCCCTGGAGTTCTCCAAACGCGTGTTCTTCGTGAATCGGGATGAAACCCAAACCGGGACTCATCGGTGAACAGCACCAAAGACCATTGTTTGTCACTCTATAGTAAATGCTCCCGAGCCCACGAAAGCCAACGACCGCGGTTGCCACGTCGCAATGCTGGAACACGTAGCGGTCTTCAAGCATGAAGACCAACTTCATGCAACTTCCTTCGCACGGTTGGGTTGCTTACCAGCAGCTGGTGGTCCGCCTTTGTACTAGTAACTAGTTGCAACGCTGTGATATTGGGTTGTCTTCTGGCGATCATTTGAAGAAATAGATCCTGTCCCTGCGTAGTAACACGATATCTACCCGTGTGCCGTTCAGCCACATCCCCAGTACTGCGATAACGTGACCACAAACTTGAAATCACGTTTTGGCTGGTGTATAAGGCCTCAGCAACGACACTTTGAATAGCACCATTTTCAACATGCCCATGGCTCGTAACATTTCATCTCGACTCAAATGACGACGTGACATGACTCTTAAAGCCTCGTATCCACTAGGCAACATTTGACGTGCGACATGTTGCTCAACATGTTTTACAACTTGTTGAATGTTGACGCGGAACATTTGTTTAACAACGTTGTCTGTCCATCCACACATTCTCAGTCGTCGACAACATGTCGCCAGAGGAACTTGTGTTGTTTTCTGATATTGAATCCGATGCATCTAGTTTTTTTTTTTAATTTATTTTTATAGTCTCTGTTAGCAGTATCCCATAAACATTCATAGTTTTGGTACAGTTCGATTAATTTGAGCACTCGTTCGTTACACCACACTACGGACATTGTTGTGCGTCACATCTCCACTCGACAACAATTGATGCTCAACTAACGAACGATGCACTTAAACAAACAACAAGCCGTGCTTCATGTTGCGCGCCAGCTAGCAACGTCGCACGCTGTTGGGTAGCGTTGCCGTACATGTTGAGATTCACGTGTCGCGCGCCAAATGTTGCCTAGTGGATACGCGGCTTAAAGCTCACACGGCACGTTAAATTATAAAAGAAAAACAATGTAATCCTTTTTCATTAATTAATATTAATAAAACAATTTTAATTTTCCTTAACGTAACGAATTATTAACAATTTTGCCGCCGTATTTTTTTGTTTCTTTTGTTTTTTTATTTACATTTTTATATTTTGAAAAGAGGTTTCAATCTGTACATTAACTTTTTATGGAAACTAAAAAGATTTTAAACTATAAATTTGTAAATAATTAAGGATTAAGGTATCCCTAGATTCTGTTGATGTGCGTTATTGGGCGGTTGTAATTTACCTGCTAATGCCGAAGGTGGTGATGTATTACTTAAATGATTCAGAGTGCTCCAAGGCAGCTGGTTCGAAGGGTTCTCTGAGTTGACAGGCATCGGCGCTACGCCCACCATACTCTGGGCAGTCACATTGGTAAGGAGAGGGGCCGGAATCTTACTCAAATCCAAACCTTGAGAGCCATTGTAGTGGAAGAACGTCATAGCCTCTTGGTTGCCACTACGGAGACAAAAATAGTGTTGAATATTGGATGAATGCTGCGGCCAGTTTTACGTGGCCTGCTCGAGAGTGAGCTCATCTAGCAGCCTTTCTGAAACGTAACAATAGAAACGGAATGGAAAATTACCTACTTGCAAGTAATAGTAGTTTGCCAAATTTGAAGGAAACTTTAAAGTGAAAATATGAAATCCTCTTTATTTTCTATCCTGTGTGAATTAGAAAAAAAATTGTAACGTAAGTAAATAATAAATTACTGGTACGGAAATAAGGAAAATTTAAATATTATTATTCATTGGATCCCTTAGTAAAGTTATTGTTCTCAGCATTACTAAGGTGTCTTTGGCGATGGCGAGAGTTGAGCTGAGCGATGAAGAGTTAGTTAGGGGATGATAAACGCCAAAAGGCTTTTAATACCAATTTTATGAATTAGCTTTAAAATTTATGTTTCCTGTAAAAATAAAACATCCCCTATGTTACCCCCTTCTGGAATAATTTCCCAAAAAAATATACAAATTTACATGGTTTGAACTACTAAACAAACGGGTTTCCCATTTATACTTTCATCCCCTATATTCTACGCTCTCAGGGGCTGATTTCCCAAAAACACTGAAACACGTGATTTTGAATTTTTAACCAGAATGTTACGATTTTCCATACAAACTTTCATCCCCTATTTAACTCCCTTAGGGGTTGAATTTCGAAAAATCCTTCCTTATTCCTTGTGTACATTATAAAGGGAACCTCTGTGCAAAATTTCAGCTTTCTAGGTCCAAGGGTTTGGGCTGGGCGTTGATGAGTCAGTCAATCAGTCAGTCAGGACTTCTCTTTTTATTTATAATATATATAAGATAAGTAGATAGATTATAAAATATGAGCACATCACCCACATAGACGAAGAAGATACGCAAGAAACGCATATTATTGAGAATAACTCATAAAGTACCAAAGCAAAGTTAATGAAATGTATGTGGGATCAGGGCGCGAGCTTCTACTTCAGGAAAAAAAAATAACGTGAAAACGATCATCGTTTCAACTTTACATTAAACACTCAATTGTCACCTAAGTTGTACTTGTGTGGCTTCTACAATTGCGGATGTGCCTTGTCGGCAGTTCTATTTATGTCTTAAGCTAACTTTACGACCTACGATCGATACAGGTTTATATTTAGACGATGCCTAGCTTGGGGAAACACATGGCAACGACAAAGACCAAGCGGGCCAAACGCTCCATACTGACTCCCTATCTATTTTAAGAGAAAGATTCACTTCTATCGATCCACCTGGGACAGGAGCTTCTTCCTGTTGTTCTTTTCATTTTATTTTTTAATGTCAATCACGAGCATTGATATCTAGATTACTTATTAGACAAAGTTGTTCTCTAAAGGTGTGTCCAGATCTGGCGAATGCGCCGCTCGCGAGCCGCTTGCGACCCGCGCGCGTGCATTTAGAAGCGCACCAAACGTAGGCAGTAACCGCACGCGAGCAGCGGGCGCGCAGGTCGCAAGTGGCTCGCGAGCGGCGCATTTGCCAGATCTGGACACACCTTAAGAGCCATTCTATGTATAGCAAAACTATAAAAGATTTAGACAGGACGTCATAACATCATTATAACATCACGCCTTGCAATCGCCGAAGAGTGAGGCAGACGCGTACCTAAAGGCACATCTACATTTAGCCAGTTATGTTTAAGTCCCATGTAATAGAGGCGAGCTTATTGGCATCAGCCGGGCACAAATCGAGATTCCATGGCTGTTATTGAGAAAATCCTGATGAAAAAACACAATAACAATTTGCCCGACCCGGGAATCGAATCCAAGATCTCGTGCTCAGCAGTCGCACTTGCGACCACTGGAGCAACGCTCTTGCTTGCTAGCTTTGGGGGACAAACACGGCCAGAGATCACACTAGCTAGAAAAGAAACTTACGTGGCGTTCATGTTGGCCGTGTCATTGTCAGTTTTGTTGGTGACGATGCCCACTTGGTACACCATGGCGTGAATGACGTACCTGCAACACGTTGTAATTGACTCCCATCTTAGGCATAGATAAATATAGGCCTACCGCCTAGTTACAGTCTTACCACTACTAGCAGGTGGTGATTTGAACAGTGCGCCTAGCTTGCATGGAATAAACCATTGAATAAAATTCGAACCATTGTAAAATTGCCCACATAATATTTAGGTACCAAGTTTTAAGATCATTAATTGTATTAGTCATTTAGGAACTACTTAAAACATTCTTGAAATGTCGTTGTTAAGATAAACACAAGCACAGCCGGAAATCAAATCACATCTCACCTGTTCCTCTGTTTCATGAAGGGATGGGCACATGTACATATTATTATATTGGGGACCGATACAGTTTACTGCATGTATAACATCCCAACAAAATCTATGGTGCCTGGTGTTCAAATACCTACCAAGCACCATAGATTTTGTGGGGACCTGCCTCTTTCAACAGAGGCAGGTTTTAATTTCCGATCATATTGGCACGGTGTGGTTGGCGAAGGCGAACTTCATTGTAGTTCAACTACTTGTTTTTTTTCTTCTGCAAGTCTATTCTTATATATCTACAGTATATGCCGTACCGAAACTACGAAATGCGTTCAACATTTTGCATGAAACTGAAACCTAAGAAATGTTTTACTTAGAATAGTCTAGTTTAGGTTCATTTACATCCTCAGTGAGTTTATTGAATGCAATAGATAGACTAAATACTATGATGGGGAACCATACAGCACTCTTTTGGTGTGTGGTCAATGTCGGAACGTCGCGCCGCGATATTTTTTTTTGCAATATTATTTCCACAGATTGTATATGGAAATTATATTGTATTATGTGTATTCACAATTTGTGAAAATTTCTCTTTCTCTCTTTTTAGCCGACTTCAAAAAAAGGAGGAGGTTCTCAATTCGGTTGTATGTTTTTTTTTTTTTGTGTTTGTTACCTCATATCTCCGTCATTTATGAACCGATTTGAAAAATTCTTCTTTTATCTGAATGGATCTACTTCTCGATTGGTCCCATAGAAATTTCATCAAAATCGGTTCAGCAGTTTGGTTTTGAAATCAAAATAACTGGAAAAAATGTCATCCAAGTAAAAGAAATTGCGAAATTGATACTTGACAAGGATTTGTGTGTGATACGATAACTAAAAAGGGTAAAAGAATAACTTTTTTGCAAAAAAAACCGACTTTCAAAAAAAACACTAAAAAAGTGGAAAATAACTTTACTTTCGGAAGTCGGTGGCAAAAAGTCAATGAAACAAACAATAGTCACCGACTTCCGAAAGTAAAGTTATTATCCACTTTTTTAGTGTTTTTTTGAAAGTCGGTTTTTTTTTTGCAAAAAAGTTTTTGTACCACGCATTCATAACAATGTCATTAAAGCGACGAAAAAACCATGAAGCAATATAGCTCATGCGTTTCAGTTTTCTATAAGGACGATAAAAAAAGGTTTATTAACTATTTTATATGCTGCACATTTCCAAAAACAAACTGATTTTGTAAAAAAAAAATGGAAGCCATATTGCTTTTTCTTATTCTATGGCCAAATGTCACGAAAAATAAAAAACATGAAAATTAAAACCCTAATGGCATCGTCTAAATTATTTTTTGCAATAAATGCCAGTTTTTGCAAATAACAACCTATGTTTTTAGGGAGGTTACACTACGAAAATTACCTACAAGATTGATTACAGATAAAGTCTAGTAGGTAGATAATTTTGTCCAGTAGACCCATCAGATTTTTTTTATAAATTTTTGGTGTAGGAACGTAATTCGCAGTCGCGCAATTCAAAACATAATAAATATGTAGATGTTTCATCAGGGCGGTGGCAAATAAATGTAATATATATCTATCAACAGTTATGTAGGTGATTATTTCGCTTTCAGAAGACAAAGAACTGTCTAACATAATCATGAATAGCTTTAATTTTAAGCAATGTCTTGTACTCACATGTCTTTATTCGGATCCGTAGAGTTCACCGGCAGCTCTGTATCGCTGACAGCGTCCACAGCCATGGCACAGGCGAACCATGGCGACATCAGCAGTATTAGCATCTGGAGGAATAATCATTATCGGTGATAAAAAGAAGAAGTTAAAATGGCTATTCGCACCGGCTCTACCAAAAAGAACTTTAAAATGTAGATTTGCATACCTACTATCCTATTTATCTACTATCCTAGCGTATATGGATCAGGGTTATTGCGAATATCAGCATTGTTTTTATTTCGGCATCAGCAACAATCGATGCTGACTTTTAATGCTGACATTCAAGTCGTGACGTGTCCGTTGAAGGCTGGACTTATCGCGAGCCATGTGGAGTTTTAACCAATCATAGACAGTTATACAAAAAAGCTGTCACCAGTTCCCTCAATGTTAATAAAAAATGATATAATTTTTATAACTTGTCTTTTACTCAAAATCTTATATCACATTTACTAACAATTTTATAGTAAGATATGTTTTATTTAAGTAATTTATTAATATCAGCTTCAGCATCCGCTGATATTGATTTGAAAAAATTAGCATCCGTTGATACCGCTGATACAGTAAAAACATGCACTAGCAACAACCCTAGTATGGATCCTGGTAGATCAAGAAGGCAGAATGTACCGAGTGGTCTACACTGCGGAGACCACATAAAGTAACGCGTCGTATGTGATTACGATCCTCCTCGAAGAAAAATGTGTACAAGTGCGCATATTATAATAAAGCTTGGAAAATACATAATAAATCGTGTATACTAACCAGTCTTTCCATTTTCTTCTTATAGGAGCGCAGTTACAGTGGGAAATTTCTAGAGATCCTCACATATATAGTCTCTGGTAATTAGCTTCTGTATGAGATATCAGACGCCCTTAGCGCTAATTAGAACCGCCATTAACAAGCTTATGATATTTTAAACATAAACAGTACTTAGTTATTTACAACAAATAAGTACACACACCGAAAAATTTAGCGGAACATAAAAAAGGTCCAACAATAAAAAAATACGGTTCAGAAAAAATGTCGTACCTATTTCATCTTATTTTAAATTAAACCATTTAAAATCAAAATGAGATCACACCTATCTAAATAAAAATCAATTGCCACATATGTATGACGGAGCATGACTCGAGGACGGCTAGAACGATTTGTCAGAAGCATTGTGTTCGTAATAATAAGTACAAGGTTTGAGAGAAACAAAAAATAGATTTTTTAAATTTTTCATTAGTAAAATCTTCAAGATGTTTGAATACATAATGGCGCTCCCTCACCGGAAGCATTCGCCTGTATTGTTACAGTTCAGATTCACTTGTTTATGTACAAAATCGAACCTTGTATTGTAACATTACAGGTGAATGCTCCCAGTGAAGGAGCGCCATTATGTATGCGAACACCTTTAGAGCAACATTTTTTCTTGTTATGCGGTAATAACGAACATATCTCTGATTTCAAACTAAACGATTGAGATACGATGACGTTCATCTAGCAACTGTAGAGTAGGTATCAGGTATCTACGATATTGGTGTGTTATCGAGACACAGTTTTGGGCTATCATCCGTATCAGTGTGATGCTGGGCCGTGGCGGAGCGCGCCGACCTACACGAGGCGTTCTGCCTTCCTCCTATGTTAACCTATCAAACCTCGACTAATGAGACATAGTTAATTACCTATCGTTTGTGGCTTTCCAAGAGCAAATTTTGACATCATGGCACTAAACAAAATTATGGTTACCTCCGGTATCATCACGCTGGTAAGTGATTTGTGTTACTTATGGTGTTTGTGCGTACGTATACTCAATAGCCAATAGATTAATAGCATGTGCATGCTGGCGATATTTGTATTTAAGTATGTAAACCAATTTTTATTGGCTGTGCGAAGAATATAATATATATAGCAGAAGCTTATGAATAAAAAACATTTGTGCAAAAGTGTAGATTGGCCTGGTTAAAACCAAAAAAAAAAATATTGTTTCAGTAATTTTTTTTACCTGCTAGTTGGGTAAGAGCCAATTTGGTACTGAAAGTTTGCACATAATTTATGTATAACTAATAAGTTAGTAGTCTAATGTAGTTGACCGACACAGCAGTTCATCTTGTTAGTCTGATGCCATCTTAATAAAACCAGACAAACAAAATCCATTTTAGGAAGCAAAAGGTAGGTAAAGAATATCAAAATATAGGTACTTATTAAAACTTTAATTAAATTAAATAGGAGTATGCATATAAAATAATAATAAGAGTTCCTTTTATCATAAACAAAACCCATTGACTATCAGTGATATGCTCGTTGAGTCACGAGTTGCACTTGTTGTCACTGTCCTCTCGTGAAAAGTAAAGTCCCATACCTTTCCAATGAGTAAAAGGAAATGGCACGCATGGCAATAATGTAATAGATAGTGGTTCGTACGATGATAGTAAGAATATCAGCTTATCAGTCGAGAGTTTCTGTCAATGATAGCGATATAGCGTCAAACGTTTTGGACAGGAGACGCCATTGCAATGCCGTGAGAAAGACGGATACCGACAAAGATAGTGGACTTTCAAAATATTATGATTGCATACCAGTCTGGATTCATAACGAGGTATTTTTCAGGATTTATTTGGGAGCAGTCACTATTGAATTGGGGCCCTCAGGTATTACCGTAAGAATAAGTATTAAAAATAAAACATATTTTAAAAAAAATGAGTCCCTCCCCGTTTCGCAGGGGTGCAATTTACTAATGAAAAAGTGCACTTGGATTTTTTTTAATATAAAAATTTTCTGTCATACCAAAGACATTCAAATATTTATTTTACTTCTCTTTGTTTCATACAAGCCTCAGAAAATTACGAACAAAACAAAAAATATACAGCCAAATCGGTCGGGACGTGCTCAAATGATGCTCCGTCATACAAAGTTAATTGCCACATGAAGTATGGCAATTAATTTATACATGTTTTATAGATTATACCAACCTACCCTGGCTGGAAGGCATCTCAACCTCCGCATGAATGTGAACGTCGGCGTAAAATACTGTCATCTCTCTTTTCGAACCTTGATCACATGCCATAACATTTCTAAAAGAGTCACGAGCAATAACATGTGTAAAATTCAAAAACGATTTCTTCGTGTAATATCGATTGCAACTTTGAGATAAGATGTATTTCATAATAATAGGGGGACCAAAATGCTATGCTCGTAACAACATAAAATAGCAATCGATACAATAGGAGAAAACCACTTTTAAAAGATGCTACGTGTGTAGTTTATTATTAGTGCTCGTGACTACCAAAGCAATTTCCTGTTACAAATGATCTCCATCATCTGCCGAGCCTTTTCCCATTTGTAGACTGGTTGTCAGAATTTCGGGTGAATGTGTAATGGTTTCTACTTAACATCAAACACTCATTGTCACATTGACTGCTTCGTTAGTCTAGCGTGAGGTCCTGGGTTGGATTCCCGGGTCGGGCAAAGTGTTACTGGGTCTTCCATCAGGAATTTCTTAGTAGCAGCCACGGAGTCTGGATTTGTACCAGGTTGATGGCAATAGGCTCGTCGCTATTACATGGCACTTAGACATAACTGGCGAAATGCGGGTGTACTATTAGATACATCTTTGCCTAACCTTTCGGGAATTACAGGTGTAATGTTATTTATGTATGTATGTATGTATGTTGTACTTTTGCGGCTTCAACCATTAGATACGGATGTGTCTTGTCATAGTTCCCTACGATCGATCTCCAAACATCAGGATCAAAATGAAGGAGGCAGATTGTGATCTGAGTACTAGAATCTAAGTGTTAACGATTTTGCACTTACATATATTCCATTAAAAACTATTTTGTGCTGTACTCAAATTATCATCATATCGTAATTAGGTCCAATAAACCAATCAGTTAATTCTGGACAAATTGTAAATATTACGTGAAATATATCAAATGCCTATCAAGAAAGGAATAGGGGATAACATCGTCTGGTCTACGGCATCCTATTTTATTTATTATTTACTACTCTGTAGAAGCAATGGTTAATAAATATGGTCAAAAAGGAAAATCGATAAAAACAAGCAACTTTCTAGAGTATGGCAAAAAAAAAACAATTTCAGACAGCGAGTAATAACCCTTCTCTTGGCTGTTGTGCACTATTGGCAGAAGATTATGTCAAGTCGTACAAGAGCAGTAAAATTGTTCGCCTACCTCTTTCATCCCCGGTTCGCCTCTTCTCGTATCCAGCGGATTCATGTCACCATGCCAGTCCTTACGGTCGTCAATCAGTCACCCGTTCTGTAAAGTGAGCCAGCTGCCTCTTTGCACGTTTAGCATATTCTACCGGACTACGGGCTTCGGTTTCCTGTGTCTTTTCGAATCTCCTCATTTTATTTCATTTTTCAGTTATTTTTTCACCCGCCTAGCCTTTACCAACAAATAATGGGATCCAGCCAAAGTCATATCATTTATTTCAATTAGGTCATAAAAAGGAAATTTTGAACCATGTTTAACTGCCTGTACTCTAGTTAGACTGATCACTCTATTGTAGGTACCTTCTAACGTTCCAAAAAAAACCCCAACTGGTCATTCATTGTAAAATTCTTTACTTAATCTAATGAATAGGTAAACAATCACTGAGTTCATCGATTATTTGTGTCGCCTATAATGAATTTTCATGATTTCACTGATGACTAAGATAGGTTGCCTGCATTTGCGTATTTACATTCTTAATACACACTTAATTATTCCTTGTATTCTATGTGTCATTATACGTATATGTACTTAGGTGTTACTTGTGTATTTAGAACACATATTTATTTAGTAAGTAGGTATAGTTTCTTTATACAGTTTTTTTTACATAGGTCATTTTTAGGCAACCTGTGTCATAAATTTATAAGTAACAAATTGGTACCGGAAGATTCTATTCTTTTACCAACTAAGAAGGCTCTGGTCATTAGCATTTAGATATTCTTTCTTCTTCTTAATTTGTAAGCCCGGGCATCACAGCACCAGCCAAACACATAGTAGGTCACTGCGACCTGATGGTAATATTTTACTTCACTCTTTTATCAATAATACGTGGTATCAGTTTAGTCATAAAATATTTTTTCGATGTCTTAAACATCCTCATTCCACAACGCTAAGTAGGTACAAAACTTATTAATAATAATATCATTAGATAAAGAATATTTTGATAGATGTTATCTTATCGACCTGCTCTCGTCATAATGTGGCACGGAAATTCTCTATTATTTATTTATATCTATGGCAAATACGCACACAATTACGAAATTCCCTACATACCAATCGGCGGCGATAAGTGTTGGGTTCTGCACAATCTTATAGAGTGAAAAACACGCGTGAACTACTTTCCTCCTTCACGCTAGTTTGAGCAATATTATGGTAATAAACTGTTTAAGGAAAATCTTTGCCCAGCGGTGGGAAAATAAAAGCTATAAAAAAGAAGAATCCGATTAATTGTAGATTGCTCAACGCTTGAAGCTCTACAATTCTATCACACTAGCAAATCCAGGTTAATTAAGTACCTACTTAAATGAGGCAGATACATTCAGCGACTAATGTCGATTAACAATTCAGTTAAAATTAAAACTAGAGTGTTAAAGAAGTTTCTGTGCTATTATGTGATAGTGGAATTCTTAAATAAAATATGTATCTAAAACATATATACTATGTAAGAGTATATACTATGTAAGAGATACTACGTAAGACTAGCAGTGTTATTCGACTTTTGTCTCTGACGGTACCTACTGACTTGACCTTAATATTGCGCACTACTGTTTGCGAATTATATTTTGCTAAAAGTGTTCAATATATCCTATGTAAATTTATGCAAAATCAAAGGTCCCATGTTTGATTTTGCTTAATAAAAATCATTATCCTGCCCTTATCCCAATTTATTTGGGGTCGGCGTTTTTTCCATAGCTCTCTAATACTCGTTAAATATATTTGTTCAAAATGTTTATTCTCTAACTGCAGCTTCAAGCGACGGGGCAGATGATCTTCACGTCGCTGGGCATAGCGCAGTACTTTTGTGTGATCGACTTCTTGAGAGGACTCCCCGTGCTAGTTTACATACGAATTCTTTATTTTCACAGTAAGTATAGCAATTATTTGTACTAACTCCTATTTGAAGCAAGTATAAAAAAGTTCAGCAGCAGCAGCCACGGAATCTGAAATGTGAAATGTAACCCTTCGGGTATTACAAGCATAATGTTATAAAATAAAGCTATCGAAAAAATGTAAAGAGTATGATTTGGCCGAGTTAAGACGACGAATAAAAGGCAACAGTCGTGTGTGGAAATGCCAAGAGGAGAGGGAACGCTCTAGCTAGAGAGACCAGCTCTAGAGACTTACACTGGTCTTAATGGTGGTGTTTGTGCGAATTCAGGACGTGAAACCGGCGTGCGTGTATGTCCATGTTATTAATAATGAACGTTTGCAAAGCGAAGCAGTACCTATGCCTACCTATGAGAGGATCACAGCATCTGGCGTAGCACCGTGGAAAAACTCTGGTGTCTTTTCTTATTTTTGATTAGAATCCTCATGTACGTAATATTTTAGGTTGCTTGTTTCAGACCCCGTCAGTTGCGGCGAAAGCGTGAACATCGGTGAAATCATTGACAGCATCGCCAACCAGGCCATGGTTGTGTTCAGTAAGGAACCGTTCACCGTGTTCAGGACCTTCGTCATCAACTGTACGAGCCTCGGACTGAGCGTATTTTGGTTGATAAGCAGTGTGATCATTATCAGTAAGTTTAATCCCCCGTTCAGCTCGCCTATCGTAGACGCAGATTTACACTCTATATACTCAAACATATACATAATCACTACAAGCAATTGAGCGATTTTTTCATAACCAGTATGTTGACGGACGACTCCTAATAACTGCAAATAGATGGGGAGGGCTGGCCGCACTATAGGTATGTTTGTTACTGACAAAACGTTCAATGAAAGTGCGTTAGATTTCTCTAATCGTCAATGAAATGTAATGTAACTGAAAGTTACTTAAAATTAGCTGTTTTTATATCGGGTGTTTGGAAGTAATTAGGTATAAATAATTATAGGTTATTATAGCATAAGGAAATATCTGGTAGCTAAGGTCAGTACCTAAGTGTAATTTAGGTGATATTCACGTAGGTAAATACCGATGACAACATTCCTAATCTACACTACACAGTCATAATAAAACAAAGTTGGTACTTAATAAAAAGTGAAATTCAAACAAATGCAATGAAAGTCAGTTGGAACTTTCTTATCACTGGATATATCTACGACTTCTTTCTTATCGACGAGTATATCTGATTCATTTCAGTAAGATAAAACCAATTTCTATAAAACGTGGAACTCATTCATACTGTAGTTGCTACATCCAGTTTTTCCAATTTCTATTCTCCGTATTATTTTGGGTATCAGTACACTTGCGCGAAAGACATTTGCGCGAAGGACACATGCGCGAACCCATTTGCGCTTATATGGACTTTTGCGCGAACGGACATTTGCGCGCATGGACACTTGCGCTAATGGACTTTTGCGCGAACGGACATTTGCGCGCATGGACACTTTCGCGAATGAACTTTTGCGCGTCTTTTTTTTAAGGCCAGTGGCCATATGTTCATACAAAACGTAACATCACGCCTGTTATTACTAGAAGGGTGGGTAGTTAAATAAGTCGGGGTCGCTGATTCAAGGTGTGGAAACGGATGGGTTACCTCACCGATCCAGGTTAAGCAACTGTTGCCGAGGTATAGATAATTATGATATCACGATATGTTATCACGTTAAGACGTGGCTCCTTTAGACTGCTAATAGGCAGGAACTAAGTACCTGCCTATTAGCAGATCAGCACGTCTATTGCGTAATTAGTGCACTTTTAATTGTAATGCTGAGGATTTTGTGGGAAATTCCAAATCCATTGCTTCATAGATTCGAATCACTCTGCTGCTACTCTCTGCTTAACAACTTTTATAATGCAATACAATAAACGTTGAACTGTCAAAATGAAAACCAGTGCCATTTTAAGTGTCTTAAACAATTTGATGTCTTTCTAATTATGCTTGATTATTTGACATTGTGTTTTGCATATGTCATATAGTGGGTGGAGCAAGGGACAAGCAGACGAAATGCTCGCGATGGCCCTGGATAATTACCAGCGCGGCTGTGTGCGGGTTCGACTTGGCAGCGTCTGTCACATATGCCAATGACTCATTCCATACAAGGGTGAGCATCCCAAATATAGGATTTATATCCACTCATTTACTATGTGAGAGTTTTTACTAGAGCTTCAGGAAATATCTGTCACACTGGTTTGAGTGATCTAGCGTCTAGACGAACGCTCTACATAGCCAAACTTATTCTTAAGCTACTTTAGGTTCGTACAAACCTATCTGTCACTGTCCGGTCTCTGCAGCCGGTCAACAATCTGTCCGCCCCAACCGGTGTGACTGAACCTTTCGATGACCCATAATTACGGCTAGCATCTGTATCTGTAGCTCGAGACCTAAGCTCTAACCGCTCTTTTGTAGCTTGATGTTTGTTCTCCACCAAATTCCAGACTCTTCGCGAGATGATGGACTTCATCAGCGGCCAAGTCAAGGGTGCAGGAGGTGTTGAGCTAAACACCGCCTGGACTTCCTGGATAATGGTTCTCCTGTACTCTCGCCTCGTCTTACTGTTCATTGTCAATATCATTCTTATAGTCATCGTCATTGTTGACTGCAATATCATGAAGGAGCCAGTAACTAAGAGTGACGTAAGTATTGTTTGAACTTGGATCTCTATGATTAACCATATAGATCTAAGTTCAGGAAATCGTACATTTTTCATATTATGAGACTGTCTGTCTGGTATTTTCTATTGTAAGTACAGTCAAATATCGCAGTTTGGTGCTAACTAGTAATCTTACAAAAATGTTGGATTATTTATTTTATTTTATTATGTTTAGGGGGCTTACCTACAGCTAACGGGTTATTATAAGAGAATATTTAATTTATCTACTTTATCATCTTATTTACAACACAACTCTTAAAGTTATAGAACTCTGAACTCTCAAGTCACCAGTGAAGATCTTTTCTTTCAGAACATAGAAGCTCCGACACCAGTACAGGCTCAAGCTGTTCCTCAAGTGCCAGTTCCTGTGCAAGTGTCCACTGCCGTGCAAGCATCTCCTCCCCAAGAGCCGGGACCTCCCACTGTCATAACCACTGATGAAATCAGCGACAGGGATGCAGAACTAGCTAGCTTACCCAGTGAGAGGATCACAACCAGGATACCACGCGCTGGGTTCAGTCGTTCCTTCCGTCGGATGAAAGCCTTCCTCTTCAGGAAGTCATCTTCGCCGGAAGTCCACACTAGAATAATTAGATCTGATCCCGATTCTTTGCAAGTTTCGCCTGAAAGGTGGGTTTTGTTCTTAGTAATAAGACAGTCTTCGTATTTCTTCGTAAATATAAAAAAATCTCAGTCTTTTCTTCATCAACTCTGTTTTTCTTACTGTCGAACTAAATATCTAGTTAGGTAACAAAATTCTTAAATTCACCAACAGGCAGACAAATTCTAGCGTTAAAGCGCTGGGTCGAGAAACATGTCCATTAGATATTAATAAAGAATGTACTCGTACGAGATCTAAAGAAGGATTTCTGAAAATTCGTCCCCAAAAGGGGATGATGGTTTTTTAAGAAAGTTCCGCCATTTTTGCAATCCCAGTGCCATCTGTCACACGGCTAAATACGTATAAAACATGGAGTTATAATTAGGACGCGTTATTCCGACTTCAACAACGATCTAACAACAGGTACTAACGAGACCACCCAATAATATTACAAAAATGAACAATACGTCTCAGATCGCCACGCGCCCACCACGTCGACCCAGACTTAGATAAGAAACGGACGGTGAACTTCCCGGAGAGCCTCATGTCTCTGCCGCAACGCTTAGAGAACATCATAGCGGAGCAGCAGAGGAGGCTGGACCGCGCCGTCATCGACACGTCGGGGCGCGCCAGCCCGCCTCGCGCCTCGCAGTCCATGCCGCATCTAGCTGACACCTCCACCGAAACGGAGGGACGAGGGTATATACTTATAAAAATACTACTTAGAAACCAGAAAATGAACCTCCGTCGAATGAAAGAAACGACTTTGACCTGGTATCGTCATTTGGGTATAGTAAAAGCCATCAAGTAGAAGTATTAAGAGCTTTTCCTTGGAATTCATTAGCTGCTGCCGACAGTGTATTTACGAGAAATTAAAAATACTCCAGGCTTTCTTAACCCAGCTTAATAAAACAATAAAAGTAATCCGTTATTTTGAATCGATCATAAATGTCTGAAACGTTATTATTTCAGTCTGAATGAGTCTTCTGTCTCGCTTCGAGACTTCTTTGGTAAGAACATTTACTTGTAATGGGTCACATACTCTGCTGTATCATCTTTCTCAATATTTTATTGACTTTCTCATAACGCAGTGCAGTCTATTGCTTTCCTTCACCAACTTTCCAATAAAATGTTCATCGCATTCAAATGCTCATTCCTGATTAACTGCTACTGCGTTATATCTTTCAATGCATTTATCTTTGTTTGTTTCCTGACATCATTTTCCAATAAAATTGCATCCTTGATCATTTGGTGTAGGGGTTATCGGTTTCTGCTGTTGGTGCTAGTTGGATAGTAGGACAATATTGGGTGCAACCTGACTGCGGTTGTCTACGTCGACCGTTGTCTCAAGATATAATGTCAACTCATTTATACATAATGTACTTTTTATGTTTGACGTCGATGAACCGCGATCTGGTCAGCATCAGGGTGCTACCATTAAGAGTTGAAGTAATAGACGTTGGTGTGATTGGCCAGGAGGCGCGGAACCACGGCCGAGCTCCAGGGGCAGCTTCCCTGGGCGTATATACCAGCGTCCTCGCACCGCATGCGGGACCAACTCCCTCCGGACGAGGACCTCCCGCCTGTCCCCCTACCGGACTACACCGCCTTCCACTCTGTTAGAAAAGCATGTAAGTGTCAATAATTATATTAAAATATAAATAATTTTAGGTGCTTAGTGCTGCAGTCTTGGAGTGGCTCATAGCCACATAATAACAACAGTACTGGTGGACCTTCAAGGCTATGCCACACTTGCCATGGTTGGTCCGTGGATGGGTGGCCATCCGTCACATAACGAAACCCTTCCGTGCCTTGGAAAGCACTTTATGACGTTGGCCACGGCTGTCATTTGTAGATCCTTGACTTGGCCAGTCGTAAAGTTAGTCAAAGGTTTGACGACCAGCTTTACCAAGGGGTATAATAATATATCCATCGATTGTGTTGTGGAGGTGAGCAGGCAGTCCCTCCTCCTCTTCCTCAATGTAAAATACTATTATCGGTTGTACACGGAGTAAATAACTTTTCATTAATTATATTATATTCTTTATTTATTTTTTTTCACTTATTTTTACATTTTTAAATATTCTTGTACAAAATTAGTATAAAAAAACATTTAAAAATATATAAAATAGTAGTCCACCAGCACCGGGAACAGGGTCCGAGCTACCGGTGGTCAGGGCTCTTGAGAGAGGAACCTCCTAACAATACGCGCCGTGTCCAGAAGTACTGCTTTCTGAATCAAGCCCTTGATCCAGCTGCCAAGCGAGAGCCTCTTCAGATGTCGGTCGAGGCTCTTGGCTATTAAACCATTGGCCGATACGACTATCGGCACAATGACTGCCGTATTCACGTCCCACATGTCGACAACCTCGCGAGCAAGATCTAGATACTTGAATTGCTTATCTTTCTCTGCTTTCACGAGGTTCTCGTCATGCTGGACCGTTATATCAACGATCATTGCGCGACGCTCCAATCGTTCTATCACCACAATGTCAGGCTTATTAGCAACAATAGTCCTGTCAGTGACGATAGGTCGATCCTAATACAACGTGACATTACCATCATCGAGAACTGGGTCGGGCGCATACTTATAGTATGGCACTTCTGATACCACAAGGTTGTACTTCAAAGCAAGTTGCTGGTGGATAATCCTAGCAACGAGGTTGTGTCTGTGCAAGTACTCTCCGTTAGCCAGACGAGAACACCCAGAAATAATGTGTCGGATCGATTCTCCCGGACGGTGGCATGCCCGACATTTATGTCAACCGTGCCATCCTTCACAATGTATTTCCGATAGTTATTCGTCATCATAACTTCGTCCATTATTGCGCAGACAAAACCTTCGGTTTCCCCGAAGAGGTCACCGAAACGCAGCCAGGATACGGACGCTAAGAAGTCTACATCGGGCCCATGTAGGGCCCGGTAAAAACGTCCGTGAAGCTCCTTGCTCTGCCATACCTCCCTGCGGTCATTAGTGTCTAATACTATAGGTTTGCGCCAGTTCTCGTTAGCCAGCGAGAGCGGGATAAAGCCCTTGTCCACTGAGACCACATCTCGGTGCATCCCCACGTCGGCTTCTAGAAAGTATTCTCTGAGACTGCATACCTCACGGTTGTGCAGGGTCTTAGCATTTAAGAAGCCACGACCCCCGCACTTCCGCGGGATGTACAGTCTCATCACCGACGACCGTGGGTGATGCATCCGATTTGCGGTCATCAATGTGCGGACCCTCCTATCCAAGGCATCAAGTTCCGTCTGAGTCCATTTGAGTATGCCGAAAGAATACATCAAAACCGGCATGACCCAACCGTTGAAGGCGCGCACCTTGTTTCCGCCTGACAAAAGAGTGCTTAGCACTTTATTCAGGCGGCCAAAGAAGCGCTCCCTCAACGATTGTTTCATGTCGGAAGTATTGATGCCTAATGCCTCCGACATACCCAAATACTTGTAGGTTTCTGTTGAGGATAGGGATCTAAGGTGTATGGAATCCGAGAGTTGAGTACCCACGGATTCCATAATCTGCCCTCGCTTCACATGCATGACTGCACATTTGTCCACACCAAATTCCATTCTGATGGCACTACTGAAAGTTTCTGTTACCTTCAGTAGCTTCATCAGTTGCAAATTGTTGGGGGCAAAGAGTTTCAGATCATCCATGTAAAGAAGGTGAGATATGACCTGACCACCTCTCCTCAACCGATAACCTAGACCCGAACCCTCTAGTAATGTGCTGAGAGGGTTCAAGGCTAGACAAAACCACAATGGACTCAAACTATCACCCTGGAATATGCCACGCTCAATCCTTATCGGTTCGCTGTTCCCTTGGATCTGTCGACATCCTGGATAGCGAAGGACCGTTCTCCAGCACCCCATACATGACATCAGGAAGGCACGCAGAGTTGCATCTACTTTATACAACTCCAGCACCCTCATGAGCCATATATGAGACACAGAATCATAGGCCTTCTTATAATCTATCCAACATGTA